>OY804592.1:63655270-64146763 GCA_963680895.1 Fragum sueziense
CTCCCCCCCCCCCCCCCCCCCCCCCCCCCCCCCTTATTAAAAACTTCAAAGTGGCATAACTCTAAAACTAATGACTGGATCAAGATGAAAATTGCAGGTGCACAACTTCATATGATAGGAAACATCCTGAAAAAAAAATCAGAAAAATTGGTCAAAAACTGTGGGAGGAGAAGAGGACACAAGATTATGTCCACACCCCCCCCCCCCCCTTAAAAACTTCAAAGTGGCATAACTCTGAAACTAGTGACTGGATCAAGATCAAAATTGCAGGTGCACAACTTCATGTGATAGGGTACATCCTGGTAAAATTTCAGAAGAATTGGTCAAAAACTGTGGGAGGAGAAGAGGACACAAGATTATGTCCACGGACGGACGGACAGACGGACGGACAGACGGACGGACGGACAGACGGACGGACGGACGGACGGACAACCTGATTCCAGTATACCCCCCCATAACTTTGTTGTGGGGGGTATAATAATTCTTAAGGAGATTTTTCAATAATATGTACGTAGATATGATAAATCTACTCGTAGATATACATGTATGCTTTATCATGCAGAAGGCTCATTGCCTGAGCAGTCCTACCGTTAGTATAAAACTATTTTGCATTTTCTTTGCTGTGAATATTTTTGAGGTGATGGTAATATCGAATATAAATATGAAACAGGGGGTAGATTGGAGCGATATTTGGTGTCTAAGATTTCAGACTGCAGACAGTTTAAAGGCTGTGTTGATGAAGAGATTTTATCTGTGCTATTTTTTAAAATCCGTGCCACATCAATATAATAGACAAAAAGATAACATATTGTATCTGTTCAAGTCAAACACGTACTATACACGCTAAAGGGCTTGTCAGTGATAGTAAATGCATTAAATTCATTAACAGGTACCTCAGAAACCAATGACTATTTTGAAACAAACTACAATAGATACCATCCACACTATTACTATAGATCGTATGCTATAGTTAATGTAGGAAGAGCTGAGATGACAATAATTTACTTACAGGCAGACAGAGAGACATGTAGATGGGCGGCGATTTGATACAATGTAATATGACCATTGGGCTTAAAAACTACTCTTCTTTTCACATGTCCAGACTCAGACTCAATATAAAATGTACATGTTGCAATAAATAATACATCTACGAACAATCTTTTTAAAATATACAAGACGTTTGTTTGTTTTTGTTGTGTTTTTGTGGTTTTTGCATCAAATCATTAACAATGTCATATATTCAAGACAAATTAGAAATAGACGGTTCGTAGATTTGACAAAGAAATGTATTCTCTGTGTACACACTAAATATCTTTTTTCACTTCCAAACCTAAATCTTATTCTTGAACAATGGAAAAAAATACCCATTTTACAGTATTCTAATCCTTTAAGAAATAGATGTAATATCTGCGTAAGAATACGCTCATACTTATTGTGTCCAGATGATATAAATGTGTAAAACGTAATACAAATCATCAATTAATTATATCAACCGTATGCTATAATTCAAAGCAATGACACTTGCTTTGAATGCCAATTTATTAAAAGAATGATGTTTTAGGCCTAAACTTAGAAATATACTGAAAGGCAAAAGTAACTTTACACCTGAATTTCATTTGATTTATCGAACCCTAATCACAGTTTGTGAAGTTACTTGTGTTATACATGCACATAATGTCATTTTGCAAGAACAGTGTGGGATGGAAGAGAGCGTTCAACCTTTATTGACGCTGGTGTTACCACGGCATTAATAAAGGGGTCAAATTGAAAAATCCAGGTTAAGTTTTATTAAACATTTTAGAATAAAAAGGACCGCATTTTATGCTAAATTTTCTCTGATGTCAGTATTTCTTTATCCATATGTGTATTATTGGCTGCAAAAAAAGTACTCTTGTATGGATAAGTTCAACCGTCTGATCTTGAGCCATTCAAGTCTTAAACAATCGTCCCGTAGCCCACTCTCCATTTGATGCACGTTCTTGTGTCCACACGTCTTCTATCGCCTATGATGCTAAAATTTAACCTTTTCGCGTAACAAAAGAGGGGCTAACCCCAATCTGTGTGTGTTTAAAATGCTACATAAGGTCAAATATGGACGTTTTTGACGCTGACGTCATGTTACTGTATAACTCAAGGGGTCTGGCTACCGGGCGACTAGCACTAAAATCAATGTTTCAAATTCGACATCGAACAATTCCACGGCTCAGCTAACGATTTCCCTCATCTTTACTGCAGCTTCCGGTAAAAACGTAACGTCACGTCACGTTAATGCTAAACACGATTTCATTGGTCTTGGTTATGATTACTCTCATTTTTCGACGCCCTAAATGTTAAAATGCGTTCAAGAAGTTAACGATTGATCGACGGGTGCAGTTCATTAGCATAGAAACGTAAAATTTCATCCTAGCTATCTCATCATGCTCAGTGTCTTGTTTTTGTCGGCGTCGAATTGCTTACCTCTTCCTGGAAACTGGAATACAACTCTGGCCTTTTGTATGGCTACAGAAAAAGAACAAATATGCAAAAAATTATGTCACTATTTACGACACCATCGTGTGGGTGGGGTATTTTGGCAATTTTAACGATATGTACGTGCAGATTGCTGTAACGTCCATGAAACGGATGTGTTCATTTAGAATATCAAAAAATAACTGCGAAAACATATGGTCGTGAAAATATCATAAATATGCTTTGAAATGAAGAAAATAGAATTATTCTAAAACTGTAAAGTTACTTTTGCCTTTGAGTATAAATCAACGAGGTTTTTAGTATATATAATGCACAGTTATGAGGTTAAATATAGGTTAGTCCATATAATTGTATGATATCTATTTCATTACAAATATATGACTGTATAGTGTAGAACTTCTAATTTATATCAAATCAGTTGTTCATTGTTAAATTAAGTTAAAATAAATGTGCATGTGATTTCAGTTTTGTTTATAATTTAAAATCCCATTTTGACTGAATTCTTAATATTTGTACACAAAACGACCACCTAATGTTTTATACAAAGTTTTGGAATAAATTGGGAACACTGGCAATGCATAAGGACCAGCTTAAACAGCTTGAAACACTGAGAATCCGTTTTCGAATGTAGGTACGAACATTTCAGGGTACGAATCGGCCATATTTTCTTCGGTCTGTCGGGACTCTTTCCAAGGGTTTTGTGTCACGAATCGGGCTTGAATCAATTACTAGACATCACAAATTATATTTGTGAATCCTAATATGTAGCAAGATGCATTTTGGCTTCCGAAAAGTGAAAAATTGTCAAACAAAATTGTGCGTATTACGTTCGACGAAGGGGCCGGTATATTGTTTTCTGAATTATAGTCTAGAAAGACGATATAACTGAGTTTTAATGAAATGAGACTGAAACTACGTTCCCAAAGATTGTTTGGACATAGAACAAATTCACGAACAACTTTTTAATTTATCATACAGGTCCGAAAGAAATCGCATCAATTTTTTCATTTGTGACAGGGTAGAAATGGGGTGGGTTCAGAAAGTGGCGATTTTCTCGGCATAAGCTACCAATTTCGGACTGCTATCATACCAATTAGTTAACTACACATATCAAACTACTCAGAAAGTGCAAAAAGAATTACTCCCTCCAAGTGGTAATAAAAAGTTGTCAGGCTCATGGACTATACTGGTACCGTAACATACATTACGAAATACAAAGCATAATTCCAGATTAGGAAGAGGGATCAATAGGATTGATAGGAAACTAAAAATAATTCTTTCTTCTGTATGTATGCATTTTTTAGTCTCTCTGGATAGAAAACATAGTGGGAAATTAAGAAATTGCTTGTCACAGGCAATGTCGTCATTTTCCACAATGTCTTCAAAAGCCTATATCTTGTTTGGCATCAAAAGATGTATTTATGTGGTAATGAGTTAAAATGTAGGGTTTTAATACCATAGATCAAACGAAAATGTGTGGTAGTGATACAATCAAGTACTGATTTCTTCGCCCATTGAACAAGAACAATAGGCCCTGTCAAAATGGTATTGGATTAGGATTTTTGATCGATTACTTGTCCTGCCATAAGCCAAATACTTTTATTGAACTCTTTACCAGACACACAAAAAGACCCATTAATTATCTCTCAAACAAGGACTGAATTTAAGGTCCCTAGAGGAAGAGGCTGTGGGGGAAAAATGAGGCAAAAGAAGACAAGAGGCCCAGAGGGCCTTATCGGTCACCTGAATCAAATGAGCAGAAAAAACATGGATTTACAGATAAGGTATAATTATAATGTAATCCCCATAAGCATATTTAGAGAAGGGAATAAAAAGAATAACAGATGACAACTTGATCATGTCTTATACAAATGTGAAGGGCATTCCCATCGGGATACATCCTACCAAGTTTAGTTGAAATCCATTCAAAGATTCTTAAGATGAAAATATTCCAGGTTAATAATAACGTAACACCACCAACACCCATCCCCCTACCCTAGCATGGCCATTTTTAAACAGATTTTTTTCTTCTTGTACAAACTATGCCCTAGAGACTCTAAAAACTAAATATGTAATTATCCAATCCAACAGCTGATTCATGAGAAGATTTTTTCTAATATGTACCATAATGATATTAACCCCCTTTTTGGCCCCAGAGGGAGATAACTCCATGATTTGTACAAATCTGAAGCGGCTTCCCATGGGGATGATTCTTGCCAAGTTTGGTTGCAATCCGTCTATGGTTCTTAAAAAGAAGTTGAAAAAGTTAAAAGTGAACTAATCCGTCCAATGGTTCTTAATAAGAAGTTGAAAAAGTTAAAAGTGAACTAATAACGCGACCCCCCCCCCCCCATCATGGCCATTTCTTGATTATTTTCTCTTGTACAAACTTTGTAGTCCTTGCCCTAAAGACTCTAAATAGCAAATGTGAATCCAATCTAACAACCGGTTCATGAGAACAAGATTTTTAAGAAGTATCCCATTTACCTCCTTTTTTGCCCTTTATGGGGCCCTAAGGGTCAGGTGACCTAAAAATGCTGATAATCAGTATGAGTATTTTCTCCTTTTGTCTCAATATTTTCATGGGTTTTACGAAATTTAACCCTTTGATTTAATAATTTGCAACTGTCAGACAAAAGTGGGAAAACATGATACAAGAGGACCATATTAAATGGTCCTTAATTACTCATCTGAACCTAGACAGTGTGAATATCACAATGTTGTCATGTTCAAGGGCACATAATTTAAGATGCAAAATTATGATCAAGCTGAAAATTGTATTCATGGTCTGGAATGGTCAATATTTGTGACTGTAACAGTGAAAACAAAGTCAACGAAAACAGAAATTTTGTCAAAGTCAAGGGCACATAACTCAAAACATGAAGTTCTGATCAAGCTGAAAATTATTCTCATGGAAGTTCTTATATAGTCACCAACATTATGTCCAAGTTTTGTTTTGACTGGTCAATATTTGTGACTATTAGAGTGAAAACATAGTCGAAATTGGCAATTTTGTCAATGTCAAGGGAACATTACTGTGCTTTTTCTAGTCTGGTAAAACTGGAAAACTAAAATCATCCAAGATCTTATGGTCATCAAGATTGTATAATGGACACCATTATGGCCCAGCTGTGTTTTGAATGATCAATATTTGTGGTTGCTAGAAAGAAAATAAACTTGAAAACAGTAATTTCGTAAAATTCAAAGACACATTACTCTGGTTTTCTTGTCTGATTAAACTGAAAATTACACCTCCAAGATCTTATCATTTATGGTCACATTTTTTTTTCTCAAAATTTGTCTTGATTGGTAGATATTTGTAGTTAGAGTGTAATTAAAGTCGTATATGCTATTTTTTTTTTAAATTCAATGGCACACAAGTCTTTTTTTGGATCAGAGTAGGCTGAAAATTTAATTCAACCAAGATCATAATTATATGGTCATCAAAGTTCTGTTTTGATTGGTCAATATTTGTGTCTCTTGCTAGGTAGGAGTACTCAAAAAAAATCAACAGTCACCAGGGTTAGACACTAGCTTTCCCAACCAAGGAGTCCGCCAGACTCCCATCAAGAGAACCTGGGGAGTCCAGTAGAAAATAAAGGAGTCGGAAAAAGAAGCAAAGACTTTATGTTGCATGCATGTTGCCTAATAATGTGAGTCAATGTCATTCTCATGTCTGCATGGAATACTAATAAATAACAGTGTAGGAAGTAGATCCTGTTATTTAGAGCTAACAGCTTATGTATCATTTTGCTTATGATTTTTTGGCAGAATTTTTAACCCTTTCCCAAACAACAAAAATTTATAGTGATCCACTTCAAAAACTGCCACAAATAACAAAATATATGTTATTAAAGATAGGATTTGTGTAAAATATGGAATAGAAAATATTGAAACAAAAGGAGAAACTGCTGGTTATCAGCAGTTTCTTCTTTTGTCTCAATGTTTTCCCAAGCCTTTTCTATTGGGGACGTCAAAACCAGGTCTTGTTTGGGAAAGGGTTAAGGAGTCAGCCTGACTCCCTAGGTTGAAAATCAGGGAGTCCCACCAATTTTTAGGGAGTCTCGGACTCCCCTTAGTGTCGAACCCTGCTCAGTCTGTGCTAAATGCCCCACGACAGATTGCACCTCATCTGAGCCTGATGAATCATCAGGATATTCCCCTTGTCCACACCAATCCATACCCCATAAACCCCAGTTCCCAAGGAGTAGGCAGGTTTAAACTCATCTGTTCTAATCAACAATGATCGCATGTCCCAGAAAACATGATACTTGACTCAAACCCAGACCCCAAAAAGTGTAGACACTTTGAATGGTAGTGCGCTCTGATGTAAATGAGCGACATCAAAATATCAAAGAGCGATTTTCAGAGAAAACTCGGATTAGTAGTAACCGTAACTAACCATACTTGGATCTGCTGCTGCTCTGCTGCCATTGTGAATTTTGACTGACAACAGACATGCCATAATTTTTCGAATGGAATCCGGGACATTGGATGAACAAATTCCGGGATTTGCAATGTTTTTCCTGTAACCCCCATCCCTCGAGTTGACCCCCACCCCCCATCGTCGCTCGATAGCTCATCCCCCCCCCCACACCCACACCCACACACATACACACTCCTTGTTTCTTCCTTTGCCCCACACATTTTTGCCGCGCACATTTTAGTTTTATTCTAGTATATTCCCGATTGAGATGTATTCAATGTAGAAAATTCAGTTGTTTGTCATCACTAAACATAATGCGATCGTAAAATGGTACAAAACGTGAAATGTCTGCCCATCATTCAAATATTCAATATCGGATAGCAGGGTTTTCATTAAGAGGCGGCAGGCGGCCAAAATGACCGCCTCAAATCAAATTTTGGCCGCCTAGAATTGTTTGACAAGGGGTGCTGTCCCTATTATCCTTGCTGGAGTGTGGACCCCCCTGCCTCCTACAGTTCCTTTTCAGCCTCCTACTTCAAATCTTAATGAAAACCCTGGGATAGGGGTGGTCATCGCATAGATCTAGATAAATTCCCGTAAATTATATAAAACGCACGCTTTTGGCTGCTATGCTCTATTACAGAATGAAAAAATACCTTGTCGTTTTTTAAATCTGTGTATAACAGAATCCAATCATTTATTTTGGGAAGTTTACAGTCGGAATAATTTTCAGACGTTTGAATATTCAAAAGGATTTAACTATGGTATGGAAATGCAGTATTTACGCAGTTACTGCCTGAAGAAGTGGTGAAAAAAGCGTGTTTCCAAATAAAGTTGCTACACGCGGGGCTTTTGATGTTTGAAAGACGCCGCGACATCTATGCATGACCTTTATGTCAGCGACCTCGGGGAACTTGAAAAGTCACATGCGCAAGCAGTGATTTTTTTTCTTAAAAAAACAGTCGTTATTGGGCCCCTTTCCCCTCTCTGAGGAATATACTTTTTTCCCAAATTTCAGAGAAATTTTCCCCTCCTGGAACTAGATTTTTTCTTGCAAAGAAAAATCCAAATCATAGTTAGATTCTTGGCATCTCTAACAGTTCTAATGGTTGTTTGAATGTCCCATTATGATATACAAGCAAGTTAAATGCATTTATAACACTGTATTTGAGAGTATAAGCATGTATTGAAATTTCCCCTTTTTGGGCGTTCACTCAAAAATTTTCCCCCACCTATGGGCCCTGACCGCCTTCTCCCAAAATTAAAAATAAACACTGGCAAGCTTTGTAACACACCAATCACTCTTTTGGGTGCAGCTTAGGGGTGGAGCAAACAGTTTTCTGAGACGCTATTGGTTCGATATCCTGTCAACAAATTAGGAATCATGAATGCGTTCGTTCATCTATAACTGACATTAACAATAACATATTATGTCTGCAGTTCAGAGATTGTGGAAGGGAACAGGAAATTGTAGAACCTCTTAGTTTGAATATCGAAATAGAGAATGGAATTTACTATTTTGCTTCCAAAGAAGGTAGATCTACTTGTTATCAGTTTCATTTTCGTATGCATAAATTATTAAAATATTCAGTCAAAGCCTATTTTATTCAAAGTGATGCTAATTTAAATTTACTTTTGAAATTTTATCGAAGTACATAAGATCGGAAGGGACCGCGATCGCTATGCATCCCAATGATCCCGACCTTGACTTGTTTTTTACCGAGATCATTACCAGTTTTGGCATGTCAATTCATCTTCATAGATACAGGCGTCACTAATTTTAAAGCAATTCGTACAGATATTACAATTTATTAACATCATACAACAAACTGTCACTGTCTTCTCAGTCACGCCAATTAAACTGTTATACAAGGTGTCATAATCTTTTGACCACACTGTTATTTGTTAATAGTCTGATTATCGATTTTTGTCTATCAATAAAGGGTCAATGTGTATGTTATTAACAGCTGCTGTCAACTTTACACTCGATTGGCATAACTTTTGAAAGTTAACCCTTTACTTGAAATTTTCGTCTTATATAGTGCATGATCGGGAAATTGAAGATTTCCGGGACATTTCCTTCATATGGGATGGCATATCGATTTCCGGGACGGTCCTGAACGTTCCGGGATGTATGCTGACAAACTAGATTTTTTAAGCAGTGCATTCAGACAGGGGATCTTGTAGTTCTAAATCTACCGACTACATTTTTTATCTTTCAGTTTCATCACATTTTCCAGAATGACTGGTGAAACGACTTGCATTGACCCGGTCGGCACAATTCTTTCAGCCAATCAAAAACGTCGTCAGCGGACCTGCACTCATTCGGTGGAGGTGAAAGCTTCGGTCTTTTTCGTTGAAGCATAACCAACTTTCAGCATTAATATCTCGACGACTACACCTGATTATTAAAAATGCGTTGGTAGTTAGAAAGTTTAAATCACATTCTTTAAAGAAAGAGTTTTGTTTATGAATTTTAACGACGGATTTTTGAAATAATCTGCCTCAAAGTTGGTATCCCGTAACGATAAAAACCGAGGTTGTACCCTCGATGAAAAAATGAAAGTGAGGCTATGACGTCATCCCGACTGATTCTATGGATTTAATTACCAGTCACATTACCTCTTTTGTTGTATCACTAAACTCTGCCATTTCCAATGCCAGGGCAGCTACGTTATGATCACATTTCACAATCAGTTTCCTCGGTGTCTGTACCGGTATGCGTCATTGTCCTCAGCTGAAGCCCGACAAGTCCATGCAAGTCTTGTAAACAAAGATGAAAATCGATGAATCTGAACATACAGACTATTTTCTCAATTATTCAATAAAGGTCAATGAGTTGAAGATTATCAAATGCTTGAGCAAAATCGATTTGATTACGAATTATTTGCCAATTTATCTAGAAATTCGTAATTTTTATCATATCTCGGAAACCATGACCGCCATATTACAACAACTATCAAATATAGGGATTGAAAAGACAGTAGTATCGATTGGCTAAAACGGCCCAGACGGTTTAATTTAAACCAATCAAAATGCGTTTCACAAAAATGTTCACCAGGAAGTGAAGCTGGTACCCTTTTAGGCAGGGAAACAAAAATCAAAATAAACAAGCATCACATGACAGTTCATCACAACACTTACAGTTTTAGACGACAATCATTCTGAGGTAAAAGTATTGTGAAAAAACAAATTCAAACACGAAAAGACACAGATCTTGATCAGAAAATATAGATCATTGTCTGTTGAATTAGTTTTATGGATCATTTGGGTTTTCGTCCCCAGGAAGTTTCATCCTATGATGTTTGGTCCAGTTTTCGTGGTATTAATAATTCAAAGGAAACTCCCGGAAGACAAGAAAAAGTCATTGCTATAACAATTACTGAATAACATTTGAAAATATTTGCAATTTTGTAAATTCCCTACATTTATGTCAGTTGTGTGTTATTTTTTACATTTGAAGCCATTTTGTATAAGCTGTTGACCTCTGACGTCATCGGAATTGAGGCTCCAGAATTCGTGGGTCATTTAATAAATCAGTGACACATTCTTTGTTTCCAAATTTTCCTCCCAAAACTGGGCACTTCATCAATCTAGCATTCCTTGTGAATAATTAAAAGTTGTCTTAAAAAAAAAATACACTGGCTGATGTAATAATAGGAGCATCACAAGTACCTCTGCCTATTTGATTCATTGTGCTAAAATGTATTGAACAACCCTCACAAGAATAGTCATAGGTTATACCCCTTGAATAAACATTTTCTTTGTTTACTTTAATTGAAGCGAGTTAAGATGGCGGGTGGGGTGTATGTTGACAAAATTCTAGCGTGTGGACGCAGCATGTTTAGAATGGCGTAAGATTATTCGAAATACCACGAATTTGGGCTCCTCCACGAAAACTGGGCAAATCACCATAAATGGTTTTGTGTTCAAAATGGTTTGTGAAATACTTAAAGAAGTTATTTTCTCTGTTTGACACATGTATGCCATACCTTTCCTTTCATTTTTCTGGACAGAAATGTTTATGATGTTTCGGTATGTCACTGAGAGACCATTTCCCCTCTGGTGATCTTCTATCTGGACACCTTTTAGGGCATGTGCAAGCTCAGAATGGTTGCTGCCCCTGACACTATTTTTTCCTTTTTACAGAAATTCATGAAACAATGAAACGCATTATTTTGGGTTTGGTATAACTGATCCTTTCTTATCCAATATTTGGGTCAAACAAGGCTGTATATTGAGTCCTGTCCTTTTCAATCTTTTTGTTAATGACATACCTCATCATTTTGATAGTAGTCACTAGTGGTGAACTCGGCCAGCGCGAGGGACGTTTTTTGCTACAACAAGGTACAGATATTTTGCGTTTAAATGTGAGTTCAAAGATGTGATTGGATAGTTTTTCAAATAACAATGAATTTGTTCTAAAAATAGACCGGGTTTACCAATATGTTTTGACAAACCGTCAGTGTTGTTATAAAATCTCATAACTACGGCTTTATCGAAGCCGTAGTTACCATATTTTATAACAACACCGACGGAATACTATGATCGCGAAAAAACGGCCCACGCTTTGGCCGAGATCACCACCAGTGGTAATCCGAGTCTTCTCTGATGTAAATACGCTCTTTGATATTTTGATTTTTCGCTATTTACATCAGAGAGCGTTGCTCTTTGAAAAAAATAAGAAGTTCGCAACAAATTGTTGCGCATCATTCACCGTACGATCTTAAACGCTATCGTTAAAACCCCTGATGAAATCGATAAATGAACCATTTATTGTTATGGCTGCTGAAAAAATTACGACCAAAAAGTATTTCTAAAAGGTTAATAGGCAATGTTTTGCAACAACCCTCACCTGAGCAGCCTTTGTTTACCTTGACCTTCCATTCAAAACCAAAGGTTATACTCATACAGCAGGCCGATTTGAAATGAAATTTTTGGTCAGGTATGACAAAAATGATTTATTGATCTATACCCTACAGTGTTTTACCGAGCGATTTGATATGATACACAAAAACAAAGCTTCAAGTTACTTGTAACGTTACCGAACTTTCCGCTGTTTTCAAAGAGCAACGCTCTCTGATTTAAATAGCGAAAAATCAAAATATCAAAGAGCGTATTTACATCAGAGAAGACTCGGATTACACCAGTGGTACTAGTACTAGTAGTTAGTGTGATCCTATTGCTTTAGGTGATCTCTTAGTTAATTGCTTAATGTATGCAGACGATATTGTGCTGCTATCTACTAGTGATGAGCCGATGATCGATTATAATCGAAAATCAGTTGGTTTTGGCTTCCGATAACGATTATCGACTAAGAAATTTCATAATCGATTAATCGGTTTTTACCGGACATTTAGTGCCTGGATATGAAATAATTCAGCATACTCATCCTTGTTTCTGTAACTCTTTCTACTTCGTTAAATCATGTTTAATCTCAATCTCGGTCAAATTTGTTTTGGAAACACGAACGCAAATTGCATTCTGCTGCCAGTTAAAATGTGTGAATATGGATTTTGTAAGCTTAAAGTATCGTTTTTCCAAATTCGCATGATAATTAATGTTGAATTCCAATGGAAGGTTATCAATTCTTTTAATATCCGCGTTAACCTTCTAAAATATTGTATCTACATCCTAATTATTGTAATTTCGAAGTTTCTGAATGAACTCTTGTCAATTACGGAAGAATAATTCCTACTTGACTGAAAGCTTATTGGTTGAGTCAAATTGAAAGAAGAGCTAGGAAAGCTCCACCCCGTTCACCTGTCACAACACATATCAGAAGGCGTGGTTGGCATTCTTTAAAACAACCATTGTCCAATCAAAGCACAATTTCTTTGTGTGTTGCATAAATTAACATAAGTAGGTAATGCCGTGCGACTGTCCTGTAGGACCCGACAAACTTTTACAGAGACAAACACGGCATAGGTAAATGGGTTATAAGAACGCCGTAACCATATATTATTTGTTATTAAACAGTCAAATTGGAGAAAAAATGTTTTTCAATCAGAAAATAAACTGAATTGATTTTTAGCTCCACTGGCCTTCAGGCCAGCGGGCTATTGTCTTGGCGCTGTGTCCGTCGTGCGTGCGTCCGTCCGTCCGTCCGTGCGTCTGGTCGTCAACTTTTTCTTTAAAAATCTTCTCCTCAGAAACTACTGGATGGATTTCAATCAAACTTCACAGGAATGATCCTTGGGTGGTCCTCTATCAGATTCCTTCAATTAATGCTGATTGAACGAGAAAGTCTGGAGTTATCTGCCCTTGAATTAAAAAATGGCTGTTTAGGCGCTGTTTTCACTCTAGCACTTACAAATATTGACCAATCAGGACAAAACTTGGTCACAATGTTGGTGACAATAAGATCTTGACTGAGTGTAATTTTCAGCTTGATCTGAATTTTATATCATGAGTTATGTGCCCTTGAAATTGACAAAATTGTCATTTTCGGCTCAATTTTTACTTTGTTTCACTCTAGCAATTACAAATATTTACCAATCAAGACAAAAATTTAATAGAATGATGATGACAATAAGATCTAGCCTCAGTGTAATTTTCAGCTTGGTCTGCATTTTATATTATGAGTTATGTGCCCTTGTTGAAATTGACAAAATTGTCCTTTTCGGCTTTATTTTGACTTTGTTTTCACTCTTACAACTACAAATATTGACCTATCAAGACAGGACATTGACACAATATTTGTGAACATAAGTTCTTGCCAGAGTGTAATTTTCAGATTTATCTGAATTTTACATCATGAGTTATATCCCCTTGAAATTGACAAAATTACCATTTTTGACCTTATTTTTACTCAAACAGCCATAAATATCTCCCAATCAATATAAAACTTTCACATAATCTTACCGGCCAAAAGATCTTGCATGGATATAATTTTCAGCATCATCTGAATCTTAAATCCTGTTTTATGTTCCCTAGAATATGACAAAATTGTTATTTTCGACTTTATTTTTACTCTCTGTATATTTACAAATATTGAACAAGCACTTCAAAACTTAAACATGATGTAGACGAAGTTAAGATCTTGCATTAGTGTGATTCTTAGCTTGATAGGAAGATAAATTCCTCAGTTATATGCCTTTCAAATTGAAAAAAAATGCTAATTGTGACTTTGTTTCCACTATCTAATCAACACTTGGATTAAATATTAAAAGAATCTCAGGCCTGTGGAGCGATTCAAGACCTTCAGGTCTTCTAGTCTAGTTTGTTCCCCTTTACTATTTGTAAGCAATGACATATTTATTTCAACTTGCGTAAACATCTTACCTATAGAAAGAAAATTTCAACTTTCTTTAAACATACAATCTATTTATGAAAAGTAAAGTGAAAAACAAATATCTAGAGAACAAGACAGGCAGTTCTGTACTTTATACAAACACAAAAACGATAGTTAATTTTAAATAAAGGTAATTGTACGACTATCAACATTTCCTCATTGAATCGCAAGTCATACGATTTTTGGGGAAAATCCTACCATGTACAATTTTTATGCTCCCCGAAGGGAGAGCATATAGTCGCCGCTTTGTCTGTCCGTCCGTCTGTCCGTCCGTCTGTCCGTCCGTCCGAAGCGATTTCTCTATAGCCCTTGGGCCAAATCAAATGAAACTTACCATGTGAACTCCCTATGACATAATGCCGATGTACTTTTCCCAATTTTTGGATTTGAGGCCTTGTCATGGGAAAAGGGGACTTAAGGTAAAATACAGTTTTTCTCTGATTTCTCCTAGTCTAATGGTCAGAATTTGCTGAAATTTCATATTTGAGTAGCAAATCAGATGCCCTTGACAATAAACTACTTGAAATTTGCGTTCAAAAAGTATGTCATGGAAAAAGGGGGCTTAACGTTTGTTAGCTTAATCTTAGCTCTGCATGGCATACATTTATTGTGACAATGCCTTATTCGGGGAGCATTGTCCGTCTCTGACGGCCCTTGTTTTTATTCCAATTTTATAAATACATCCAGTTATTTCTCATTTTCACATATTCCCCAATAGAGCTAATGCATGTGAGTAAAGAATAAAGGC
This sequence comes from Fragum sueziense, assembly GCA_963680895.1. NCBI lineage: Eukaryota > Metazoa > Mollusca > Bivalvia > Cardiida > Cardiidae > Fragum > Fragum sueziense. The sequence continues at coordinate 63,670,208 of OY804592.1, forward strand.
ATATACTACGTCATCAGATGACGATTGTGTTTGCGGCATTCCCCTTTGATCTCCGAGAACGCGTCGCCTAACATCAAAACTAAAAACAACACCTTCAGTTACAATTTTTTGTGATCAGTAATACGATATACACATGTTGACTCTTACCAGCAACGTAATGTTTTCATGTTTTTAATTTCTTGTTTGGAATTGTTGGAATACCTTTAATTGATCTTTAATCTATCATGAATACTTTGACAAACGAGTGTTACTAGTCACAGTGGTGTGTCATTTTCTTTCCAACAAAGCAGATCATGGATTGCAATGTTCGTTTTTATTATTATTCGTATATCATTTTTGCAGATATGTTACTCTATAAACGTAAAGGACGTACAACGACGTGCGTTTTGCAGGGGGGGGGGGGGGGAGGCATTTGACTAAGGGGATGGTGTGGGCAGTGATAAATACTAAAAAGAAAATACATGCATAAAGGAAAAGCCAATGCTTAAATTACAAAAACAGTCATAGTAGCCTAGTTATTCCAAAGACCATAGTACTTAAGCATTCATTACCATATTAATTTGAAAGAAACCGATTGTATAATCGATCATTAGTTGATTTACTCTTCCGACTAACAACCGATAATCGATTATGGTTTCAAACCGATTGCCCAACACTACTATCTACAACTAAAGAAGGGCTTCAAAATCGTCTTTCAAGCTTACAGTATTATTGTGACTCTTGGAACTTAAAAATCAACATAGACAAAACAAAAGTTATAATCTTTAACATTACAAAAGCGGCAAATTATTGAATAACTTCAAACTTTTTATCAATGAAGTCCAGCTAGAAAATGTCCAAGAATATTTAAATATCTTCGTATTTTGATGAGAGCATCGGGTACGTTTTCTAATGCAATTTGGTATTTAAGTAATAAAGCACTTAACCCTTTCCCAAACAAGACCTGGTTTTGACGTCCCTAAAGGAATTGGCTTGGGAAAACATTGAAACAAAAGAAGAAACTGCTGATAACCAGCAGTTTCTCCTTTTGTCTCAATATTTTCTGTGCTACATTTCACACAAATCCTGCCTTTATCAACATCCATTCTGACATCTGCAGCGGCTTTCTAAGGTGAAAATTCCAAATTTTTGTTGTTTGGGATAGGGTTAAGGTTGTATTCATGATTCGAAGCAGGTTTCAAACAGAATTTATCAATGCTAAACTTTTGTTGAGATTATTTGATACACGTGTGAAACCTTTACTACTATATGGCTCCAAATTATGGTCAGTTTTAACATTAATGTTTCCAGAAACTGCACAGATGCACCTGCTTTTTATACCCCCAACAACAAAGTTATGGGGGGAGGGTATACTGGAATCAGGTTGTCTGTCCAGTTGTCCATCCGTCTGTCTGTCCGTCCGTAGACATATTTTTGTGTCCTCTTCTCCTCTCAGAGTTTTTGACCAATTTTGCTGAAATTTTATCAGGTTGTTTCCTATCATATGAAGTTGTGCACCTGCAATTTTCATGTTGATCCAGTCATATGCCATTTTGAACTTTTAAAGGGGGGTGGGGGGGGGGGGGTTGAAGTCACAAATGGACTTTGTTTAAAATCCGTTTCCGTGCTCTAAGTCAAGAACCGGTTGACCTAGGATCATGAAACTTTACACAGTTGTTGCCCATGACCCAAGGAGGTGCCCTATTGTTTTTGGGTCACCAAGATCAAAGGTCAAGGTCACAATTAGACTTTGTTTAAAATCCGTCTCCGTGCTCTAAGTCAAGAACCTTTTGACCTATAGCACTTTTTCAGTGACAAGTCCCTAGTGGGGGGTATTTGTCGGCTCTGCGACAGTTCTAGTTCTTAAGAAAAACACTATGACGGTTTCTTGCTGGAAAAAATTAACTCAAGGTTTTGCAAAATTATTCTTGGTGTAAATAAATACGCATCTAATATCGTAATCCGAGTCTTCTCTGATGTAAATACGCTCTTTGATATTTTGATTTTTCGCTATTTACATCAGAGAGCGTTGCTCTTTGAAAACAGCGGAAAGTTCGGTAACGTTACAAGTAACTTGAAGCTTTGTTTTTGTGTATCATATCGAATCACTCGGTAAAACACTGTAGGGTATAGATCAATAAATCATTTTTTGTCATACCTGACCAAAAATTTCATTTCAAATCGGCCTGCTGGATGAGTATAACCTTTGGTTTTGAATGGAAGGTCAATGTAAACAAACGCTGCTCAGGTGAGGGTTGTTGCAAAACATTGCCTATTAACCTTTTAGAAATACTTTTTGGTCGTAATTTTTTCAGCAGCCATAACAATAAATGGTTCATTTATCGATATCATCAGGGGTTTTAACGATAGCGTTTAAGATCGGACGGTGCACGATGCGCAACAATTTGTTGCGAACTTCTTGATTTTTTCAAAGAGCAACGCTCTCTGATGTAATAGCGAAAAATCAAAATATCAAAGAGCGTATTTACATCAGAGAAGACTCGGATTACTAATATCGCATCTAAAGCTGAACTGGGTAGATACCCTATGGCCATTTGTGCAATTTTGCGTTCTATTAAATACTGGCTTCATTTGAATAAAAACCCTTTCGACATTAGTAGTAGATACTCGTACCTCGCCCAAGAACATTTGGATGGTAGTGCAGTTTCTACATTTAATCATCATATCAGTAGTCTTCTGAAATATATTGGCTTCAAGCATATCTGGGACAACAAGACAACATTATCAGTTTCCAGACTAAAGCATGCTATCAAAAAGATGTTGACTAATAGATAAGAGAAATTTTTCGAAGCGACTATTAATGGATCATTTCTCGCCGACAATTGCAGCAGCAAATTAAGAACATACTGTAAATCAAAGACGTCTTACTCATTTGAAAATTATTTAGGAATCACAGTGGATAAGACAATACTGTCACAATATTCAAAATTGCGATTATCAACTCACAGGTTAAATATTGAAGTAGGTAGACATACGAGAACGCCTGTTAATCAGCGAACTTGTAATACATGTTCTTCCCAGGAAATTGAAGATGAGTTTCATTTTGTCTGTGTCTGCCCAAAATATGCTTATTTGTGAAAAAAGCTTTTTGAAAATATTGCTAATTTTATTGTCAATTTTGACAGTCTAAGCTTAGAAGAAAAGTTTTTGATGTTACTTAGCTCTCAAAAATCTGATGTTAACTTATTGGTTGTTGATTATGTCTATTAGTGCTTTGATGCAAGATCCATGAATTAGCTGATCCAATTGTCATGAATACATATAATAAATCGATGACCTAAGTTAATGTGGAGTATTCTACTCATATCTTAACCCATTACCACACAATGGCTCCTTTTGACTCCCCTTAGGATAATTGCTTTAGTAAACATTGTGGAAAATGAAGAAATTGCTTGCGACAAGGAATTTCTTTTTATTTCCCACAATGTTTTCCATCAAAAAAGACTTAGAAATTAAAGATTCCACTCACTTGAAATTGTCGTCTGCAGGACCTTTCAATTTGGACCGCCCTAGAAATTTTTCGTTTGTTAATGGGTTAAATACTGAAACACATGTTATTATTATTTTTATTGATTGTCCGTAAAGTCTCTCACACACTTGATCCTTTCCAAAATGAATGTTTTTGGTACATCTGAAAAAAAGGTTTAGCAAAATGCCTATCATCCTTTTTATACCACATTTTTTTCTGTGCTAGAATGTACATAATTTCATCAGACTGGCAGATCCCTTCTTTGGTATAACCTATAGAGTTTATTTTAAATTTCATTTCAGAAATTCCCAAAAGTTAGCCATCTAAGGATATGAATGCAATCATATCTCTATGCCACTTTTGTGAGCTCCACGGTCCCAAAGTCCTGTTTTGTACACAGCCATTTCACTTTGAAGACAAGATAAACAACAAAGAACCAGAGCTTGACCTAATTGAAGGGGCATCCAGAAGGGACCCACAGACACCACAGACCCCCACAGGAGCCTCAGGATCTAGCTCCCTACCTAATTATAAAAATGATTTGTGTGAGGTAAACAGTGTCATTTTATTTCTTTGGAAGACTCTATGCATAATATTCACGGTGGGGATTGTGCATGATGGGATGGATAACGACTACCGAAAATAGGGAACGATTTTATCAAGTAAATCGTGACATAATTTCGGACAAATAAATAGTATTTCGTTGGTGTTGTTATAAAATCTGGTAACTACGACTTGAATCAAACCGTAGTTACGAGATGTTATAACAACACCGACGGTTAAATAAAAACATAACGGTAAACTCAGTCTATTTTTTGCACAAAATTTGATGCCAACTCGCCTCGCTTCAGGTAAGACATTTTGCAATAACTCTGTTATTTCTGTATCAATTTTCAAGCAGTTTGCTGCATGTACCCCGCCTTATCTAGCTCTTTCATCGGATGTATGACATATTAGATAACTCATGATACTTTTTCCGAAATATTGTCCCAACCGACCAGAAAGCGAAATGGTAACGACTACGGCCAAATTAACCACGCTTCAGGTAAGAATTTGTGCAATAACTTTCTTATTTCTGCGTCAATTTTCATGCGGTTTGTTGCATGTACTCCGTCTTACTGAGCCCGTTTCTCAGATGTATTATTTATCTGGAACTTCCCTGTACTTTTCTCAAAAACCGATCCCAACCGACTAGAAAAATGGCCTGAATTTTTGGTCGTTTTTCTGGTCGGTTGGGATCAATTTTTGGACAAAGTACAAAGATTCTACAAACAAGTCATATATCGGAGGAAAGAGCTCACTAATACGGGGTACATGCAAAAAAACGCTTGAAAATTGGAGCAGAAATAAGAAAATTATTGCACAATTTCTTACCTGAAGCGAGGCAAATTTGTCCGTATACTCCGCATTCGTTATCCATCCCATCATGCACAATCCCCACCATGATATTATGCCAAAAATTTATCTTAAAAATAGATTTGTGTGATAGATGGTTACCATTCCAACAAAAACTTAAGCAAATCAAGAATTAGGCATTTCTGTAAAAAGTTAACTGTAGGTGATTGATTTTAATAGCTTATACTGATTGTATTTATGTTTCATGTTTTAAATCATTGTATTACTTATATTTACTTTTACTGCATTACAGGGTTGTACATCCGTCCATCTAGGCTATATGAGCCAGGATGAAGAAGCCAAAGTTAGTTACATTAGTTCACAAAGACCACATCACAGAGAAGTGTTTGCTATGATTAGACAGGCCTGTATTCGCAGTCTTAGTTGTGAGGTAGGTTTGTAGGGCTTAGAGCTACAGATAAGAAAGGGTTATAGCTTTTCAAAATGAAATATTTAGTTTATTTATCATCAAACCCTATGTTGTGGGTACTGAAAGGAATTGTCTTATTTAGACCACAAGTTCACAACATAGGATTTCGATTTGCTACAATAATGTTGTATAGATGAAATAGTACAGCACAGTTGATACTGTGTAATAGTAAGACTATATAACATGTAGTCTGGTGTTTGTTCCCTGTCCATAGCTAATACCCTTTGGGCCTTTCTGACATTTGTCTCCCTTCAATGTGCAGACATAAGTAAGATGAATTGCTGGAGTCTCAGGATTGGGTGTCATGGTAGTACTGGTGAGAGCACCTGGAATACATGGTTAGGTCAAAGTAGGTGACCTGTTGCTGCAATATGACCAAAATACTATCAAGAAAGGCATTTTACCATGTTGAATCATTTTGCCTAGATAAACAATTAGTCCTGATTAATCATCGAAACAAAAGACTATGTAACCATTCTCAGAGAATTTGTACAAAGTCAAAGGAATGTGAAGAAAAAAAATAGAAATAGATTTATAATTCATTTTACTTTTTTCCTCACAGGTGTGTCCAGGTAGAGAGGGTCCTATATTTTTTGGTGATGAACAGCAGGGCCATACAATAAGCTACACATTCTATGTGAAAGACAATCAAGCTAGAGGCTTCCAGCGTCTGTACAGTCTTCTAGTTGTAATGATGGACAAAATATATCTTCTCAACTCATGGCCGTTCCTAGTTACACAGATAGAAACTGTTGTAAAACACTTGAAAGGAAAAGCTGATATGGTATATGAGGATGAGAGTAAAAAGTTCCCACAAAAATCTATACGTCTCGCAGTCAGTGTAAATCCTAAAAACTTTATACAACAAAGGGGTGGAGCTAATAAACCAGCGAGGTCATTGATTGAACTGACAGATGACAAGAACATCTTCAAGATACTTCACATGTCGTTTGTGTGGATTTTAAAAGCGTGTGGAAGTCGATTGTCGGAAACGCTGTTAGAAGGGCCTCCCACTGAGGATTCCATTATAGACATGGAAAAACAAGAAGGTAGGGTAATAAAGTACCATCTGAATTGACATTAAGAATGTGATACAGTCGACACTCGTTATCTCGACATCGGATAAGTCGAAATTCCGCTTAAGTCGAAGTGAAAGTCAAGTCCCATACTCAACATATGGATATCAAAATGAATTTCATAACAAATACAGCCATTGAAATTTAGTAGGAAAAGGATAGAAATTGCTCGTTTCGAGCAATTTCTTTCCTTTTCCTACTATATTTCAATAATTGACACATATGATGCCCATCAAAAATGGTTAAAAAATGTTTTCATCAAAAATAATCAAAATTGGATGAGTTGAACTCCGGATATGTCAAGTTATTTGGACTGCCCCTCAGAGTTCGACACAACGAGTGTCGACTGTATAGGGGAAGTAAGATTTTTTTTGTGCCAACATCATGGTTATATTTGGGAGTGGCATGTTAGATTTGGCCCGTCTGTCTCTCTTTTTGTTCAAAAAGATTTAAAGTTCCAAAATTGGCTTTAACTTTTTGTGACCAGGCTTTCATATCTCACATGTGTATTGCAGATGATATTTCTTGTGATATCAACTTCAAGCTCATCAGTTTAGGTCAAGAATCAAAGGCATATTTTCTGTATTAAAAAAAACAACAAAACAGCTGCTATTAGGTGTCATTGGTGATTTACAAACAAGTCTTTTGCAGAGTAATGTATTATGTTGATTACTCAGAGCAAGAGATATGGGGGTTAAAAGCATTCTAAATTCATTATTTGAAATCCAAACCATATGATGTGGGTACTCGTTGGAATTGTCTCAATGATATTAAGAAAATGAAATATTGCATTTTAAAAGGCCAATCAAGGGTTCAATCCTTTCACACGGCTTGTTTTAATTTTGCTATTATTACCAGCGTATTTAACCCTCTCCCAAACAAGACCTGGTTTTGACGTCCCTATTAGACAAGGCTTGGAAAAACATTGAAACAAAAGAAGAAACTGCTGATAACCAGCAGTTTCTCCTTTTGTCTCAATATTTTCTGTGCCATATTTTACACAAATCCTATCTTTTATAACATCAATTTTGTCATTTGTGGCATTTTCTTGAAGTGGATCACCCTAATTCTTTGTCGTTTGGGAAAGGGTTAACTTATTACAGAGAGAGACGAAGGCTTTATGAATCTGTTTACCTAAGAAACAGCAGAGAAAGTGGAGGAGGGAAGAGACGCGATCTGTGATTTCATAAATGCATTAATTGTCTTACACAAAGTTATTGATAATGTCTCATTTGTAACTCTGTATTAATACCAGTTTATTTACTATTACAGAGACAGAAGAAGGGTTTGTGAATCTGTTTACCTAAGAAACAGCAGAGAAAGTGGAGGAGGGAAGAGACGCGATCTGTGATTTCATAAATGCATTAATTGTCTTACACAAAGTTATTGATAATGTCTCATTTGTAACTCTGTATTAATACCAGTTTATTTACTATTACAGAGACAGAAGAAGGGTTTGTGAATCTGTTTATCAAGGAAACATCGGAGAGGGTGGAGGAGGGGAGAGACGCTATCTGTGATTTAACTGGCAACTTAAAGCTACAATCCGTCGTGGAGGATGATGGGACGCCAGAATTTAAAAATATACGACATTTACAGAAGGTGAGTTGCATTTTTTAGCCTTTGCCAAACAGCGACAGCATTAATTGCTTCTTAGCGTTGAAGCTTTGAAAACTTGCGGGCTAATAAAGATAAATGCTGATAATTAGTATTTTCTTCTTTTGCCTCAAGATTTTCTATGCTATATTGTACAAAATCGTTTTTATGTAACATCCATTCTGTCATTTGCATCAGCTTTCAATCTAGATTATCCTAATATTTTGTTGTTTGGGAAAGGGTTAACTCATTCCAAAATAACAGTTTTAGACTTGTCCAATTTGAAAGCTGCTGCACACAACAAAATGGAGGATGATAATGATAGGATTTGTGTATAATGTATAGCACAGAAACTATTGAGACAAAATGAGAAAATGCTTCTTAACAGCATTTTCTTTTTTGCCTGAATATTTTCCCAAGACCTTTATCTTCGGGATGTCAAGACCAGGTCTTGTTTGGGAAAATGTTCATCCTTTAAGTTTTTCAAATGACAAAAAATTGACTTATCGAGATTGAATTGTGCGCCTGATGGTGAATTAATATTACCAAAAACAGAGAATGTATCTGCTAATAACGGGAAATGTAAATCTTAAGCATTTTCTTCTTTCCTTTCAATGTTTTCATTTTGCTGTCTTCTTTTGGAAGTCAAAACCAGTCAATTTTTTTGAAAGGTGCTCTTTAACTTTAATATTAAATCATGAAATTAGTTATCAGCATTTTCTTCTTTAGCCTCCATGTTTTCCAAATGTTTTTTTAGTTGGGACATAAAATCCAAGGATCTTTGTGAAAAAAGCTTATGAAATGTTTTGTTACAGATACTTTTATTTCTGACATCATGAGTAAATTTTTGACATTTAAGAAAGTTAACCCATTCCCAAACATTGACACTTTTTGACGCCCTTCAAGATAAAGGCTTTTGAAAACATTGTGGAAAATGAAGAAATTGCTTGTGACAAGCAATTTCTTCATTTCCCACAGTGTTTTCTACCCAAAACACAACAGAAATTCAAATTTCATTCATTTGAAATTGTCGTCTGTAGCATCTTTGAATTTGGATCAACCTAAAATTTTGTTGTTTGGTAATGGGTTAATGGGTGGAGCATGATATACAAGATTTCTTGTTATCCCAGTAATGACACATTTTCGTTTACATCTTCTTGTGTATGATTGTTTTTTTTTATTGTTGGCCACTGTATTAAACATTATCACAACACTGTTTTCTATATGCCATGGACAAATGCTTGTTGTATGTCGTGGAAAATATGGAGACAAAAGAAGAAAATGCTGGTTTTCAGCATTTTCAATGCTGGTTTTCAGCATTTTCTTCTTTTGTCTCCATCTTTTCCAAAGCTTTCTTTTAAGATAAGACCTTCGAAATCAGATTCTTTTGGAAAAATGTTGAATATTGGTTGGTCTTAGGACGCTGTTATTTAAGGTAGTTTGTTTAATGCATTATCCTCTTTGTTATCCCAATAACGATGCAGTTTTGTTTATATCTTCTTGTGTATGATTGTTTTTGTTTTGTTGACTCTGCACAGAGGTTACATCTGTATGGGCGGCCATTTTTGTGTGTGGTTTGACAGCTATACAAGCCACTGCTATGTCTCTAGTCTGGTTATATCCCCAGTATATAGGCTTACATTGTAGATTTTGAAACTGTTCATGAATACCAAAACATGGCCACGGTGTTAAACATGTCACAACACTGTTTTCTATCCTCCATGGACAAACGCTGGTTATATGGTACATATTACAGCTTGGGTAATCTGTCAAAACTGGACACTGACCATCAATCAAAACTTTTGGACAAATGGATTGACTCCTTTTTTGTCTCTGAGAAAAGTCAAGATTGGTGTTTGTATCCTGATTTATGGTAGAATTTGAGACTGTTTCATTTGAGTAGCTATTCATGGTGTTTTTAGTGAAGTTTATATGAACTGTAGACAGATGCCAGGACACATGTTGGCTGAGATTCTTTTGTTCACTTTGTTTTAAAGTCACATTCTCATTTGAGTTCTTGCTGAGATGGAATGGTCTAGTTTTGGCTGTAGGTTGAACAGGTAACATCTGACAAATCATGGGGAGAGTTACAAGCACCTGTGGAATCAAAAGTACAAATCAAATTAATATCAAATCTAATTCAATACATACTCACTTGATGATACTTTTTCGATGCCCTGCAATATAAAAGTGATTGAAAATATTGTGAAAAATGAAGACTAGAAAGAGTAAGATTATTTCTTCTGAAATTGTCATCTGCAACATTCTTTAGTTCGGAATAGTCTAAAAATTGATGTCTGGTAATGGCTTAATCAAGCTCTTGTAAATCATTATTAGTTGAGATATAACTAAACAAAAAAAGTCCTAACTTCTGAGTAAGATAATTAATACAATATTAGTACATAAAATAATGGCCAACTTGGTATATGTGTAGGCTGACCTTGTTCCATGCCATGTTTTAAAGAAATATAGAATATGACAAGCATGAAAATGTTTACATTGTTTTCAAACAATTCAAGATACATATTAAAAAATTAAGGCTAAAGAAGAAAAGCTGATAATTAGCAATTTCTCCTTATGCCTCAATATTTTCTGAGAGCTGTATTTGACACAAAATTAATGCTATCTTTATCTACGTAGAGCAATGTCTTCATTTTCCATGATGTTTTCTGGAGCCTCTATCTTCTGAGGCGTCAAAAGGTGTCACTGTGTTTTGAAGGTTTCAAAATTATGTTTATAAAATGTATGTCAAGTATTTTTTGAAGACTTACCATTTGTGAAAGAATTATTGTGTTAAAATGGAGACTCATATCAGAAGAACACAATATCTTGCTTATTACTGCAGTTGTTGTAAGTTTGCTTGATTATGATCATCCAGCCTCCAAAATTAATGTTTTATACTACAAACATGGTATTTCCTAGATGTTAACTTTCCATCTTTGATAACCGAGCTTCCTATATGAAAGTCTGCCTCATTTTGTCAAACATAAAAATATAGATCATTCTGTCAGAAAATGGGAAAATAGTCATTTCCTTCACTGATTATGAAAGTAAACCAATCAGATGTACTAGTAATGTGATTGCAGCTGAAGTGAAATGTCCATTATCTATCAGATAACTTCAAGCTGTGCATTTGTCAGATGCTACCTAAAATAAGTATGGTGTATCTATTGAAAAATTCAAATTTCTACAAGCTCTGCTGCTTTATCACAGTGGTTATCATGTGACTTAGAATTTCAGAAAATCTGCAATATATTTGTTAACCCATTACCAAACGACAAAATTTTAGGGCGGTCCAAATTGAAAGATCCTGCAGACGGCAATTTCAAGTGAATGGATTTTTTTAATTTTTAGGTCTTTTTGAATAGAAAACATTGTGGGAAATGAAGAAATTGCTTGTCACAAGCAATTTCTTCATTTTCCACGATGTTTTCCATGGCCATTATTTTGAGGGGAGTCAAAAAGAGTCATTGTGTGGTAATGGGTTAATACTTGACCAATTTGATTTTGGTTTGAAGCAGAGAAGGTGGCTAAATGCCAGGAAAAATCTTGACTTGGTGGATTTTTGAAAATCAACTGATATAAAAGTTATTGAAGATAAACCAAATTTTTTCGTTTTTTCCCTTTGATGGTTTTGCATACTTTCACTGTCATTTCATAATTTGGATGAAAAATTGATTATTTGAATTAATTTGATCATTTGCTTAATGTTATCATTGTGGTTAGTTTAGAAAGTAGCTTAGTCAGTTGGAACTCAGTCATTATCTAAGTCAATGAGATAACAGGCTAATCTTTACTGAGCTATTTTTGTCTAATAAACCCTTTCCCAAACTATTTGAAGTCCCAAATAGATAATGCTTAAGAAAACATTGAGACAATGGAAGAAAATAATGATAACCAGCATTTTCTCATTTTGCCATAGATTTCCGTAGTACTATATTGTACACAAAATCCTTACCATACGAGGGTTGTCCTAAAAGTTCGTGGACACACAATTTATTTTGCATCATAATACTTTGTTTGTGAAAAAATCTTTATGAAATGAAAGCTAAACATCTATAAAGTACTTTTCCAGCAAAAAGAAAAAAAAAAAAATTGCAATTAATTTGCAATAGGACCTAATACTACCCTACATAGGGGTACCTGGAGCAAGTCAAATTTTGAGCTTTTTGGCTACCCATGTCTGGTTTTGATAAGTGATTTAACGTTTCAAATTGGCGGGAAACAAAATAATAAATGTATGAAAATGTGGCATAACATTCCGACTCCATATTGTTTTGATTTCAATGTTGTCGTGTTATAAATTTACATTTGAGGATGATTTATAGAAGCTTGATATGGAAGGAAATCTCTCAAAAATGACGACGTCGGACGTTTGGGTGGAGCAGCGCGTTCTTGTGAAATTTTGCGAGGAACTAAGAAAGCGCCTGCAAAGACCAGGGAATTCGTCAACTCATCTACGAATAGACCATGTGTGCAGTATTATATCGTTTACAAATGTCACAAACGTTTTCGGGGAAGCAATAGCTGATTCGAGGTCTCAAAGATCGAGTGTTATAATAGATAGAAATATTAATTCGGTGAGTGACGTCGTGAATGACGATAGGCAAAATACGACAAAATATATCGGAGGAAAAATGTGAACTGTCAAAAACCATTGTTAACGAAATCCTTACAAAACATTTGAAAACAAAAGCAGTGTGTGCACGAGGGCGCTTAGAATGCTTTCTGAAGAAAATAAAGCAGCACAAGTCTTCTTGGCAAAGTTATTTCTTCGTCGCATGAACGTCGTAACGTCATGGCGTGCTCCGGGGTGCATCAACCTTCTTCACAAAAATAGATGTAATTCTGTTAAAAATGGAGGGATTTTGTTCAAATTTGGAAATCTTGTTTCTAAGATATTGTTTAATGACACCATGTGTGTGTTATAAGATACTGTAAAAGTCTATTTATTCGCTAGGACTTAATTTTCGCTATTTTTCGCGAGTAGGCTATCTCGCGAATTCATCAATTTCGTGAATATATCAGTCTCAGAATGCCGGAGATTGCCGATGGTTCTTCGGAATCCGGAACATTCCGAAATTTTATATGTTCATTAAAACACTTCAAATCGGAAATTTTTATCGTTACCCACCTTTCAATGCATGAACAATGCAATTAACATCATAACGTTATATTATTATGATGATATACATTGCACATGATTACAAATACAAAGTATAAATGTTACATGTGTTTTCCTAGAATATGGTCCTAAAAGGGTGACATCTTTATCGTTTACAATTCAGAAGTACAATACATTTAATGGAAAAATGAAGCAGTTACGTTCTTATGTACGTTGATATTGCGCATGCGTGGACAAAATGGTTGGTCAGAAAAATTAGCGCGGAGAGAAAATAAATAAAAATGGATATTTATCTATAGAAAACTGGATTAAAAGTGAATCAAGTGAGCATGATATGAACTATGGACAATAAATGTGATACTCCTGTTGCAAGTTCGGCTCAAAACACGAAGAAAAAGAACAAAGGTAAAAGGAAGAAAAATTCACCATTGAACAAAGAAGATTCAAAAAGAGCGGCAATTCAACAAACACGGAGCTTTAACGGTGAAAGTACTTTGTTGAGTAACAACACAATTATGCAGAACCCAAATAGCCCTGTAGGTCAGTTTCAGTTACAAAACGTTGGTGCTGGATTTATCTCAACTCCACAACATTCGAACTATTCATCACAACAACAGTTTGCTTATCAGCAGTGTGGGACTCCACCTTTGAACAACACACAACAATACACAAACAATGTACCGTTACCCCAATATGCTCCTGTACAAGTGCCGACAAACGCAGTAAGTGTAGATCAGTATAATAACTTGTTGTCCCGTTTTGACAAGCTAGAGCAGACACTATCAAAGCTAGACACGACTATATATTCCGCTATAGACAAAATAACGGAGCGTCTAGACAAAACAGACACGAAAATAAACACTATGGAAAACAAAATAGAAGAATTAGAAAAAAGCAGAAACTTTGATGCAATTAGCGTGGATGAAATTCAGAAAAAGCAGAAAGAGTTAGACATTATGTTAAATAAAATGAAAACATTGGAGAAAGAGCAAACTAAGGTGTCAACGGAAATAAAAACCGAAATCATAGGCTTGAAAAGCAGAAGTATGAGAGACAATCTGATTTTCTATGGGTTTAAAGAGGAGGAGGAAGGAAAGGATGAAGACTGTGTACCAAAAATACTAGAGTTAATCGAGGATAAATTGGAGATAACTGGTGCGAAAGACAACATAAAACTTCACAGAGCACATCGTATGGGCAAGTATAGTGCTACGAAAACACGCCCCATTGTTGCCAAATTTGCCTATTATCCCGATAGAGAGCTAGTCCGATCCAAAGCTAACAAACTAGCAAAGCCCTATGGAATAAGTCAGCAGTTCTCGAAGGAGGTCATGGACACTAGAAAACGTCTGATCCCGATCATGATCGAGGCCAGAGAGAGTGGTAAAGAAGCGTATATCGCGGTGGACAAATTATACATTGACAATAAACTGTATAGAGAAAAGGAAACCGGAAACGGAAGTTAGGCCAGCAGCGGAAGTGAGCTTCAGCTTTTAAGCTGGAATGTCGAGGGACTAACAGACGACAAATTAAGCAATTCCGACTTTCTATCTATTATACAAAAGCATGATTTAATATTTCTAAGTGAAACATGGACGGACAAATTTTCCAATTTGAATATTAAAGGTTATAAGTTAATACACTCATATCGCAAGTATAAAAACAAAAGAGCGAAACGATGCAGTGGTGGACTTTTAGTATACGTAAAAGAACAATACAGTAAAGGTGTACGCTTAATAAAAAATGACATTGACTTTATTATCTGGCTCAAATTAGATAAGAATTTTTTCCATATTAATCATGATATTTATTTGTGTTCTACATACATTGCACCTGAAAATTCTGTTGTACACGATTTATATGATTTTAATGCATTTGATAGGCTTGAATCAGACATTTTGATGTATAGCGAACGGGGTAAAGTGTTTCTGTTTGGTGATCTAAATGCAAGAGTGGGAAATAAATGCGATTACGTGGATAATGATAGACCGTTGCCCGATCTCGATTTTTTCGATGTAGATTACCGCTTACCTCGTGTTACCTCCGATAGAGGTACGAATAAGTTTGGTGATCAATTGATCGACATGTGCAAATCGCTTAATTTGAGAATTGTTAATGGTCGACATGGCGATGACCGATACATGGGTAAAACAACCTGTTATACACATAATGGTGAAAGTACCGTTGATTTTCTCATAACAGAACATGTCAACTTTGGTTTACTTGAAAACTTTACTATACAAGATTTCAACATTTTTTCTAATCATGCCCCTTTGTATTTCAGTCTACTTACTAACAATGAACGTATTCATCATACTAACAAATCAGACAATTGTGTATGGAATGATATATTTCGTGATGATTTTATTTCAGACATTTCTCGGGATATTGAATCGCTGTGTGAAAGTTTGAACACATGTATAGCCGGACGCGATGATCCGAATATATTGGTTGAAACATTCACTAATTATTTAACCTCAAAGGGAAATAAATATTTCAAAAAAGTTAATGCAAACAAAGGTAATATAACTTATAAAAATATATCAAACAAAAACAATAAATGGTTTGATGACTCATGTAAACAGTCTAAAAATGAATACCAAGAAGCTTTAAGAGAATTTAATAATCATAAAACAGTTGAAAATAGAGAGTATCTGCACCAAAAGAAAAAAATATACAAAAAATGCATTAAAAAAGCCAAGCGTACATATAAGTGCAAACTATCAGATGAAATGACTGATATGCGAAGAAAAAAACCCAAAGATTTTTGGCAAATGTTTAAACGCTCAAAAAATAATGATAGTGCCAACGAAATTAGCCTTAATGAGTTTTATAATCACTTTAAAACATTGTTTTCAGAATTAACAACAAGAGAAGATAACTACTGTGAAGATTTCATGAAAGATTTTGACAATAACCGTAATCACGAAAGTACTTTTGCAGACCTAGATTTACCATTTACTACCGAAGAAATAAGTCGCGCCATTAGAAAATTGAAAAGAAATAAATCTTGCTCCCTTGATAGTATAATTTACGAGTATTTTATAGAGGGAATCGACGTATTGAATAAACCATTGTTACTACTTTTTAACTATATTTTAGACAAACAAGAATTTCCAAAATCCTGTTCCAAAGGTGTTATTGTGCCAATATTTAAAAAGGGTGACTCGAGCGATACGAATAATTATCGTGGCATTACACTTACAAGCTGTTTTTCTAAACTTTTTACTAGTATTATAAACGAACGATTAAAAACATGGTCCGACCATAACGATGTTATAACAGATGCACAATTTGGCTTTAAAGCTAATTATAGTACTGTGGATGCCATTTTTGCACTTAATTGTTTAATTGAAAAGCAGCTTAGTGCCAAGAAAAGTCTATATTGTTGCTTTATAGATTTACAGAAATGCTTTGATAGTATTTATTGTACCGCAATGTGGACTAAATTGATTAAGCAAGGGTTAGATGGCAAACTTTTTCGGGTAATCCGGTCATTATATGACGATGTCAAATTATGTGTCAAACATGTGAGTACCATCTCAGAATTATACGAAAGTAAGACGGGATTATTGCAAGGCGAGTCTTTGTCACCTTTGCTCTATTCTCTTTTTATGAACGATATTGAAACTTTTATGCAGCAAAATCTTGTAAGTGGACTTGAAATTGATCAACTAATTATATTAGGGATGTAACGATACATCGGACTATCGATATATCGCAATAGTGACCTCTGCAATAGTGCTATCGTGATAGGCAACTGGCAATATCAATAGTATCGCAATAGTTGTTTCCACTATCGCAATAGTTTTGATAGTTCTAAAAATAGCAATTTGTTCTAAAAATAGCAATTTGTCACATGACATTGTCTAATTTTAGCAAAAAATCTATCTCTTGAATATCAGACATCAATGACAGGCTACTCAAATAATGAAATGTCACTCTCTTCCTTCAGATTATTTATTTAATGATTCATATATGTAATTCATATATGTAAAATATTCAGGAAATGTGATTTTTAATGAAAAAATATCCATTTATAGCACTTAAAGCGTATAACAATAGTATCGCAATAGTATTGCAATAGCAACCTACAATAGCAATACTATCGTGATAGCAATTTGGTCAATAGCAATACTATCGCAATAGTCATTTTGGCCTGCAATAGTCATCCCTAAATTATATATATCCTGCTTTTTGCAGACGATTCAGTACTTCTATCGGAAACAGCCGAAGGGTTACAAAACCTAATCGACACTTTTAAATCATATTGTCACAAATGGCAATTCACAGTAAATGTAGACAAAACAAAAATTGTTGTATTCAAAAAGGGTCGCGTTGACCCAGAATTAAAGTTTTATTACGATAACGATATTATTGAAATAGTTGATACATTTAATTATCTTGGCGTAGTACTTTCGAAAAATGGTTCTTTTTTAAATGCCACTAAAACAATTTCTAGTAAGGCGCTTAAAGCACTGGGTGTTTTGATGTCAATTACCAAAGACAAATATATTCCAATTAATATCATGTTAGATCTTTTCGATTCCTTTGTTACGTCTATTCTAAGTTACGGATGCGAGATTTGGTCTTTTACAAACACAGATTGCTTAGAAAGAATCCACAGAAAATTCTTGAAAAAATTATTAAATGTTAAATTACAAACAAACAATTCTGCATTATACGGTGAATTCGGCCGATATCCCCTTAAAATCAATATGCAAACAAGAACAATTAAATATTTTTTAAGACTTTTTTCAAAAAAGAGCAAAAATTGTATACTTAATGCAATTGTAAATGACATGTGTCGAATTGATCTTTTAAATTGTAATACTTGGCTAGCAAAAGTAAAATTATTGCTACAAACAAACGGATTCTATGAAGTATGGCTTTTTCCCGCTTCAGTTAATGAAAACGTATTCATCCCACTTTTCCGTAACCGATTGATCGATCTTTTCATTAATGACTGGCACAGGGATAAGGAAATAAAAACATCTTTAATTTTATACAAAGCATTGAAACCAAATTTTGAAATTTCACCATACCTTAGATGTATGAACATTCCAAAATTAAGAAACACACTTGCTAAAGCCCCGTTCCCACTGTCACGGTTTGGCCCCCCGGTTAGTCCCGGATGAGTGGTCCGGGGGAAACCGTGACAAACCGGGAGTACAACCGTGGTGGCACCGTGAACATCCTGGACCATCCGGGATGAACCTTGTTGATCCGGCAACCGACCCCGGATGTTTTAAAATGTTTAATACAACCGGCAGTCACCGGGACTCACCGGGAGGCTGTCAAGAATCTGCTTTATCCGGGGAAACACCGGCATATTCCGGGACAAGTCCGGTTCTCTACCCTGGCTCAACCGTGATAGTCCCTGATGATCCGTGGACATTTTCAGCTTAATCAATGTAGTTTCATTTTCTGATGCAAGCACAAGCAAACAAGATTAACTATCTCATAAACCAGAACTTCAAGAGACGAAAGAGAACTGATGCTGATCCACGAGTGACCAGCGGGAAACATCGGCTTGTCACCGGCGCACAACCGTGATATACTGTAAACCAGGAAATTATTTCGCGCTTTTTTAAGTTAGCGTCTTTCGCGGGTGGGTGTGATCCGCGAACTTAAAACGCCGCGAATAGGCTACTTTCAATAAAAACGCGAACTTTAATCGCTTTGATAGTTTTTATTTCGGGAAACCTATGGGGAGATATTTTATTTACACTAGACGTATTTACTACAATGTAAACAAGGGAAATAGCTTTTTCATAACAGGATGTAAGTGAAAAGTTTTCTTCATTTCAGAATAATTTCGTTTTTATCCAAAAATACATAGATATTGTGACATATTGAAAAACACGACATTGAAAGATAAACCAGCTTATTCAACTAGATATACCTGCTTGTAATTTAGAAAAGGGATCGTTTGGAATTCGAATGCCGAGTGTGATAACAAACGTCGATTGACGTTTAAAACCTCGTAACTGTACTTTGAAATTAGCCACAGTTAAGAGGTTTGAATCGTCTTTTTATGGTATTGAATAAAACTGTCATTATCGCTTCTCGACGCTATAGGTAAATAGGTGTGAAGTTAATGGTACGCTCAAATTCTATGCATTGTGTTACAAACTGTAATCCAGTATACTATAAAGTGTGAAATAAAACAATGGGTCGATTGAAACTTACTTCGACCAAACTGTCAATGGCTACTAAAATATCGTAAATACAGTCATAATTCAATATGTAATTATCTGATTCCCCATATTATTCAACATATCAATTTTGCAATTCCCCCATAGCGTGTTTTGTTTCGCGCGATTCGCGGACAGCATTGATCCGCGAACTTAAAACGCCGCGAACAAGCCCGAGTGCACGAAAACGCGAACATTTCTTAACGCAAACTTATCCTGGTCTACAGTAAAAGGGCGATACCGGCGGCTACCGGTGCGCTACCGGCGACGACCGGGGTTACACCGGGTCGTACCGGGATTACGCCGGCCCCTGCACCGTAAATACACCGTGGCAAACCGGGAACAAATCGGGATAGTCCGGGGTAGAACGGGAAGATCCTGCTTGTAATAAACCGGGGGTACACCGGGGCAATGTCGGGAATATGGGAATATGAATCATTTTTTAGAGAAAAGATCCCGGATCATCCCGGAATACCGGCTCTTTCCCCACCGGGAGGTACCGTGGGTGTCCGGGACCAACACCGTGACAGTGGGAACGGGGCTTAAAATAAGACTTTCATCTCACATGTTAAATATTGAGAATGGAAGACATAGGAACATCCCACGAAATGAAAGAATTTGTCAAATGTGCAACTTAAATGAAGTGGAAGATGAATTCCATTTCATTCTATCTTGTCCATTTTACACTAATTTGAGAAAAAAATATATTGATAAGCACTATTTTAGAAATCCGAGCGTCTTTAAACTAGTTGAATTACTTAATAATAATAATAGGAAAACATTAAATAAATTAGCCCTTTTCTGCAATGAATGTTTTGAACTTAGAAAAAATAACTTAATGATTAACCAACCATAACTTTTAAGCAACTTCCGCATAGATTTTTTCTCTACCTTTTCTTATTTATTTATCTACTTTTTTCATAATGAATTTTCTCTCCTGTATATATGTTACATTTTGTCTTTGTATGTTGTAAATATGTTGTAAATTTGTGTTTATGACGAGGAACGACCATCGTTCAAGTCAGAATTAAAGTTTATTGAATATTGAATATGTTATTCACTTTTTGTCATACATGTAGGGACAATACACGTATTGTCCTTTTAATAGTTACATATGAAAAGGTGTGAAAACAATTATAAAGAGAAGACAGGTGTGATAAACATTTTGTCTAACCATCGCTTGTGTATTTATCGGGGTTAAACGGACATGTACGGAATATAACGAAGCAAATATTTCCGGAAAACAACGGAAATACCCGAGCTTTATATCAAACACGCGCGAATTTATAAACTCGCGAATAAATCCCAGACAACGAAATCGCGAAATGTTGAGCTCGCGAAAATAAAGACTTTTACAGTATTCTTTTCTCATTTTTATATATTAAACAGTGTCCACGAACTTTCCGGACAACCCTCGTATATATCAACATCCATTTTGGCAGTACATTTCAAAATCTAATCTTTTACCGCTTTAGGAACAGTTCATAACTTATCACATATGATTTGTTGGTACATGACGTAGGGCCTAATGATATATAAACAAATTTAATTATTGGGAAGAATCAGGATTTTATCTTTCATTGGTCTAACTTTGAAAATTTTGTCATCCATTTTCATAATTAGATGAAGACGTTTAACGACCACAAGCCAAATTTCCAGATAAGAGAGGATAAACAACTTCAAAATGTATTATTCCAATGATTGTAAATCAAACCCTATGTTGTGGGTAACAATTGGAATAATATCGAGATGATTCAAATGAGTACACACAACATTGAATTTGGAATTGAAATGACAAAGTTAGAATGTCTTCACTCCTACTGATCTTTAGGTCTGACAAGTTAATGATAGCATATGTTATATGATCTATTTCAGGTGATAGGACAGACCAAGTTTAACCAATTACCAAACAACAAAATGTTAGACTGGTCCAAATTCAAAGATGTTGCAGGCGGCAATCTCAAGCAAATAAAATTTGATATTTTTTTCTCTTTTTGTGTAGAAAATATTGTGGTAAATGAAGAAATTGCTTGTCACAAGCAATTTCTTCATTTTCCACAATGTTTTCCAAGGCCATTATCTTATAGGGAGTCCAAAAGAGTCATTGTGTGGTAATGGTTTAAACTGCTAGCTCATCACACATTAGTTGGTAAACAAACTATTGTGAGAGGATCAGGACGGTCACTGATCTGACTTTTTTAAACTGTTTTTAGCTCCACTGGCCAACAGGCCAGCGGGCTATTGTCATGGCGGTGTGTCCGTCGTGCGTCCGTCCGTAAACTTTTTCTTTAAAAATCTTCTTCTCAGAAACTACCAGATGGATTTCAATCAAACTTCACAAGAATGATCCTTGGGTGACCCTCTCTCAGATTCCTTCAAAGAATTTGGATTGAATCAGAATAACCTGAGTTATCTGCCCTTGAATGTCAAAAATAGCTGGTTTTGACTTTAAATTTACTCTAAAATCCACAAATATCAATCAATCAAGACAAAACTAAAACAGAATGTTGGTGACTATAAGATCTTAACTTGGTATAATTTTCAGCTTGATCTGAATTTTACATCATGTGTTATGTGCCCTTGAAATTGACAAAATTGCCCTTTTCGGCTCTATTTTGACTTTGTTTTCACTCTAGCAAATACAAATATTGACCAATCTAGTCAATACTTGTACAGAATGTTGATGACCATAAGATCTTGCCTTGGTATAATTTTCAGCTTGATCAGAATTTAACATTATGAGTTATGTGCCCTTGATATTGACAAAATCACATTTTCGGCTCTATTTTGACATTGCTTTCACTCTAGCAACTACAAATATCGACCAATCAAGACAAAATTTGTACAGAATGTTGGTTATCATAAGATCTTGCCTTGATTTAATTTTCAGCTTGGTCTAAATTTTACATCATGAGTTATGTGCCCTTGAAATTGACAAAATTGCCCTTTTCGGCTCTATTTTGACTTTGTTTTCACTCTAGCAAATACAAATATTGACCAATCTAGTCAATACTTGTACAGAATGTTGATGACCATAAGATCTTGCCTTGGTATAATTTTCAGCTTGATCAGAATTTAACATTATGAGTTATGTGCCCTTGATATTGACAAAATCACATTTTCGGCTCTATTTTGACATTGCTTTCACTCTAGCAACTACAAATATCGACCAATCAAGACAAAATTTGTACAGAATGTTGGTTATCATAAGATCTTGCCTTGATTTAATTTTCAGCTTGGTCTAAATTTTACATCATGAGTTATGTGCCCTTGAAATTGACAAAATTGCCCTTTTCGGCTCTATTTTGACTTTGTTTTCACTCTAGCAAATACAAATATTGACCAATCTAGTCAATACTTGTACAGAATGTTGATGACCATAAGATCTTGCCTTTGTATAATTTTCAGCTTGATCAGAATTTAACAGTATGAGTTATGTGCCCTTGATATTGACAAAATCACATTTTCGGCTCTATTTTGACATTGCTTTCACTCTAGCAACTACAAATATCGACCAATCAAGACAAAATTTGTACAGAATGTTGGTTATCATAAGATCTTGCCTTGATTTAATTTTCAGCTTGGTCTAAATTTTACATCATGAGTTATGTGCCCTTGATATTGACAAAATTGCCATTTTCGACTTTTATATGAGTTATGTGCCCTTGTTATTGACAAAATCACATTTTTGGCTTTATTTTCCCTTTTACAACCATTAGTATTAACTAATCAATACAGAATTTTCACAGAAATCTTACTGACCATAGTTACGATCTTTCTTGCTTGTAATTTTCAGCTTGGTCATGCATTTGCTTGTTTGCGCAGCCTGAACCTTTGAAATTGTATTCAACAAGACAAACAATCAGGCCTGTGGAGCGCTTCCAGGCCGCCAGGACTGTCTAGTTTATTTGTTTCCATGTTTGGAATAATGTAATGTTTAACAACAACATATGATCTATAACAGGTGATAGGACAGACCAAGTTTAAACTGTTGGCTCATCACACATTAGTTGGTAACCAAATCATTGTGAGGGGATCGGGACGGTCGCTGGTTAAATCCTTCATACAGGCTCTTACAGTAAGTTTGATGGTAAAATAATCAATCATTATTAACATGTTATTTGGATTTCAATGTTCAGATTAATAAAAAAATGAAGTCTTGGTATTAATGTAAATGCCACAGGTATTTAACCCATTACTGCACAGTGATGCCTTTTGACTCCCTCACAACAAAAGGCTTTGGAAAACATTGTTAAAAATGAAGAAATTGCTTGTGACAAGCAATTTCTTCATTTTCCACAATGTTTTCTAACCAAAAATGGAAATATTTTTAACATTTCATCAACTTGAAATTGTTGTCTGCAGCATCTTTGAATTTGGACAAGTCTGAAATTTTGTCGTTTTGGAAAGGGTTAACTTGCTGTTAGGCATCACCTAGTAACATCCCTTCTACTACATTAGGGATTTTGTTTTTGAACCTTTCTCTTTCAAAAATGCCAAAATCACTTGTCATGTATGCGGTAGCATAAGTTAGCTGTCTTTTAAAGTCAATTTCAAATTAATGAATCACACTCATAAACTAATAATAGTGAAGTATGAACTATCACATTTTGATAAATATTTCAGTGCCTATTGCCTAAAGGTTGTTACTCAGCCAAGCTATACAGTGAGGAATACAGAGAATCCTATATTTGTAACTTTCTCGGACTTGACCCCAGAATCTCAATCCCATCACATGTAGCCAACAACGAACATTTTCTCCTCATTGACGTTTTTGATGAAGTGGAAACAAAGAAGAAAGAGGAAGGACATTTAGCCTGTGATGTGGAGCCATTTGTGGGATACTCGTTCAACTTTAGTAGTTCTGTTTCTCTAGACAAAGGTAAGATTATCAACTCTTCTACATATACTCAGTTCCAAAAGAAAGTGTGCACTTTTAAATGTTCAATATCTCGAAAAGTTTACCGTCTACCATTAGTAGTCTTAATTGCGATTTTGCATTTTTAGTGTTTTACGTATGCCTCACCTTCTAGATAAACTATTGGTCAAAAATTACACTCACTGCAAACCTTTTGCCATACCTTAACATAAAATCAAAATTTCATTACATTTGAACATAGTGCATTAACGTGAAACGAATTACAATTAACGTCGGTGAACATGACCGAAAATGGTGAAAGCAAAAGCCGTCACCTAGTTTGAATCTATACGGTATTTATGTTCTAATAGTAAGTGTCCATTTCTATGACATCTAATAGGCATACACATTTGTTGTAGAACATTGTTGCACCGTTTGACAACAATTTTCTAGACTACTAACGTAGCCATTACTCATGTTAACATACACATAACGTCTAGAGGAAAGTTCAAACTTTAGCATGGAAATGGCTTGGAAGGCCTTATCAAACCAAACAACGGCGTATAAGCGTGTAACTCTTTCCACAGAAGAAGCTGTAACAAGTGCAAATCTCAACACCATCAACACCATAATGATCTGACTGCGTGTGTGCAGTATGAGCAGTTCTATCGACATCTGTTTTGATGCCAATTTTCTTTAAGGTCTAATATGAAGTATGATATCGCTTTTACTCCTTAAATTGCCATAAACTTTGTGAAAATTAAGGTAAAAGCAAATCGCTGAAGTGCACACTTTCTTTTGAAACTGAGTATATAATAACAAACTGCTTTTACATCCTAGAACAGAAAGCTTAAAAACCATTGGCAGATCTATTTCTGTTCATTTTTCTTCTATCAAACATGACTATTTTCATCTTTGATAATTATGTTCTTGTTGCTCTGCTCTATTTTAAAATATAACTTTTAAAAGGTTTACATGGAGCTTAGATAGCAATAGATGATAGTGTGCATGAGAGAAAATACCAAGAACTATATGCAAATATTTATATCGTCGATGCTGTTGCAAAACCGCGTAACTCCAGCTTGATAAAAGCTGGAGTTTTGTGGTTTTGCAATAGCACCGACGATATGTACTTACACATATACCGTAATTATTCTAATAAACGCCCATATTCTAATAAACGCCCATCCCCAAAATCTCAGCTGAAAATATGCATATTTCAACCGCAATTTAAGCGGAAAAGGGTGATTCTAATAAACGCCCATCCACTGATTCCGAATTAAAATGATTAGAGTCATAAACAAAGATCACTTCCAAAAGCAATGAAAGAGATGATTTCCCGTCCCCCACTCGGTTTATAATGAAGGAATTTCATCCAAAAATTGTATTTAACAGTCCTTCCAAAGAAACTTTGCAAACGTTTACTTGATTAAATTTGAGTCCATGAATTGACACTTGATTCGCATGTTTTGACTAAGAAAATTAGAATACCTCTAATAAACGCCCACCCCTAACTTTTCTATCGAGCACTTTACTAATAAACGCCCGGGCGTTTATTAGAATAATTACGGTACTTACATACATATAATTATACTATATGTATACATTGTATAAGAAATAAATTGCTGTTCTGTGCTTGTTTCAGCACCTTCGATTCTGAGTAAGATTGAGTATGCTGTACGAAATGACAACCTATGTTTAGAAGTGGTGGATCAGTGCCTTAATTGTGTCAAAGAAGAATGGATGAAGTAAGATACTTTAACAGGCTATGCAGTACAAATGCAACAATTTAGAGGCCCTTGTATCAGAGCAACAGATAAAAGGGGGTTAAGGGGTTCTAAATTTGTTATTTCAAATCCAAACCTTATTTTGTGGGTAATCATTGGAATTGTCTCAATGACTACCCACAATTTGGGATTTGCTGAACAGTAAATGAAATATTGCAATTTTTAAAGCCATTTCTCCCTCTTATCTGTAGCTTTTGTTTGTATGACAAAAAGACAATGCCACTTACAAAGCTTCAAATCCTAATTATACCCCCCATCTACTTAGTAGAGGGGGGTATATTGGTTTCACCATGTCTGTCTGTCCATCCGGCTGTCCGTAGACATTTTCATTTCCGTGCTCTAACTCAGAACTGTTTGACCTAGGATCATGAAACTTCACACAGTTGTTGCCCTTGACCCAAGGAGGTGCCGTATTGTTTTTGGGTCATGAAGGTCAAAGGTCAAGGTCACAATTGGACTTTGTTTAAAATCTGTTTCCGTGCTCTAAGTCAAGAACCGGTTTACCTAGGATCATGAAACTTTGTACAGTTGTTGCCCATGACCCAAGGAGGTGCCCTATGGTTTTTGGGTCACAAAGGTTGAAGGTCAACATCACAATTGAACTTTGTTTAAAATCCGTTTCTGTGCTCCAAGTCTAGAACCCGTTGACCTAGGATCATGAAACTTTACACAGTTGTTGCCCATGACCCAAGGAGGTGCCCTATTGTTTTGGGGTCATGAAGGTCAACGTCACAATTGGACTTTGTTTAAAATCTGTTTCTGTGCTCTATGTCAAGAACCGATTGACCTAGGATCATGAAACTTTACACAGTTGTTGCCCATGACCTAAGGATGTGCCCTATTGTTTTGGGTTCATGAAGGTCAAAGTCACAATTAGACTTAGTTTGAAATATTTTCCTGTGCTCCAACCAAAGTACCTTTTGACCTATAGCACCTTTTCAGTGACAAGGCACTAGTGGGGGGGTATTTGTCCGCTTTGCGACAGTTCTAGTTTAAACTGGAAGAAGTGGAAGAAAATTGCTATGAAAGTTATATTAAATCCCTCAACTAAAGGCGACTTCTGACAAAATTTAAAAAAATTAAATTTGGGTAATATTATTTGTGATGAATTAAAAGGTCTAATCATAATCATGTTTCCCCTGCTTTTATGTATTAGTCCTCATAAAGCGCTATAGTTTGGGAATTGGTTAAATATCAAGTAAACTTGTAATGTCATGGCACTAAAAAGATTGAGTAAAGGCATATTTGGTGTCATTCTTCAATCTTACCCATTTATCAACAAATATTTCTATTGTATGGACTTCCAAATTGTATTTCATTTTATTTTTACAGTAAAGTAAAGGTGTTATTTAAGTTCACTAAAGCTGGTGGGGGCAGAAGCGAGGAGGACACACAAAATTTACTGAAGATTGTTGGTGCTAAAGATGAAGACAAGCCATTGTTGACATATTGGATGAGAGGACTTAGTGACCAATATAAAAAACATATTCTGTCCGCATCTATAGACCATAAAATACCGCCTTGAAAATTTTGGAAAGGACAAAAAGTTAATCTAATTTCATTTTAACCCTTCCCCATGTTATAAAGTTTTAAGTCCTGGTCACATAATATTACGTGTCCACATCAAGACCATATTGCATCCAAAATTATGCTGTACTATTGACAATTTAAGGTCGTGCTCTGGCCGTGATGTGGAAGCGGAATTGTGAAAGTGACCAGGCCTTTAGATTGGTCCAATTTGAAAGCTGCTTCACATAACAAAGTAATGATTTTTGTGCGCGAAAGTTTGTAGACAAAGCTGACAATCATCATTTTCTTCTTTTGCTTAAATGTTTTCCTATGCCTTTTTTGTTAGGCATACCAAAACCTGGTATTGTGTAGGAAAGGGTTGAGCATGGGATGTATTTACAGAAGAATAGAAAATGTTGATTATCAAACCACAACGTTATAAGTATGAAAGATGAAGGCATGGTGTGAACAGGTGTTAAGCCCTTTTACAAACAAGACCTTGTTTTGACATCCCTGGAGGGAAACACTTAGGAAAACTTTGAGGTAAAAGAAGAAAATGCTGATAATCAGCATTTTCTCCTTTTACCTCAATATTTTCCATGCTATATTGTACAGAAATCATAGCTTTATCATTATCCTTTTTTGTCATCTGCAGACACTATTCATATTGAACAACCCTAGAATTGTGTCGTTTGGGAAAGGCTTAATGCAATTCTGTACCAGTATTAGCTATAATGAATTAATGTTGCCATCAATTTATACACGCAGAATTTCTGCTATTGAGAAAAAAATTATGGTTGGCAAATGCTTTCAATTCTTTTCCAATGTTGTTAGAAATTGTTTTAGAGTAAGTGCTATATGTATTTCAAACTATAAATACTTTATTTCCATGTGCAATAAATCAAATAAAGTGCTATGAATTTTATGAAATCTTTTTTGTGTTCATATAGCATGACATTTTATTGATCCAATTTGCTTATAGCATGATAGATCTAAAATATAATTGCAGCATTTGAAAGTATTTCTTCTGCAAATCAATATATTGATAATTATAGCATTGAATATATTATTATTATTATTAAACCAAGGATAAATTCATGTATACATGCAAATCTTCTGCAATCTCCAATACTGATACCTTTATTTGTCTAAAAGAAGTAGATTTCAATGTTGGAGATTGTGGTGAGAATTTGTCTGAAGAGAAGGTCTAAGATTTCTTAAGGGCCGGGACCAACACACAGTTGGTAGCGCGTCAGACTCTCTCTCTGTCAAGAGGTACTGGGTTCGATCCCCGGCAGCAGCAAACATACTTTCTGACAAAATTGTGTTCAACCAATAGTTTGGTAATCATTAACCTATGTGGGTGAGCAGCCGAAGGCTTGGTATGGATGTTGTAGTAGTACTGTTATGAGAAACAACAGAAATCCATGGTTAGGTGCTCCAGCCTCCGTAACATGACCATAGCAGTTGAAAGAGGCGTTGAACCCCAATCACCAATCATAATACCCCTACCTACGAAGTAGAGGGGGTATATTGGTTTCAAGGTGTTTGTCTGTCCGTCCATCCGTAGGCTTTTTCGCTTCCATGCTCTAACTCAATAACCGTTTGACCTAGGATCATAAAACTTTATACAGTTGATGCCCATGACCCAAGAATGTGCCCTATTATTTTTGGGTCACATAGGTCATAGGCCAAGGTCACAATTGGACTTTGTTTTGATTCCATGCTCCAACTCAACAACCGTTGACAACAAAGGTGTTGTCATCCAATGACCAGATATTGGACAAATATATAGAACCTACTATGTGATGTTCTGTACCACAGAAGAAAACCAGTAATATAAACATCAAGTTTACAAGTGTCCTTGGCCACAACAAAATACGTATTAGATAGAGGCTGTATAGTAGATTCTACGCGATATAAACATTCAAAAGGCACAGCCTTTGAACGTTTATGTCGCGTAGAATCTACTATACAGACTCTATCTGACTTACAATAGTACCGGCCGAAATTGACAGTGATGTAGGCTAATGTTTACTACTTGACAACCAATCAACTCTGTTCGTATTTGTAACGGTGCAAATCAGATGAATTGATTGGTTTTGCATCAGTAAACATCAGCCCACGTCACTGTCATTTTCGGCTGGGACTATTGTAGTGTTCTTCAACCAATGAAAACATACGCTTCTACTGTCATTCTTCAAACCACGCCTCCGACCCAAGCTACTATAAAGCAGATCTTACTGGAATTACATCATTTTCCCAAAAATTACATCATTTTCCCAAAAATTACATCAATTTTCATAACTGCACAGGAAACGGGCGTGGCTATGTATATCCGTGACATAAACTGACCGGCATGCGTTTATGTGAAATATAGGGCCGAAATTTTCAAATATACTGCAATTTCATTGGTCCAAAAACTAGGACGAACACTAAAAAGGGAGAGTGCCAGCAACAAGCCTGTTCAGTATCAGGTTATTGGGTGACAAGGTCTCCTCTCACAAGGCTGCAATTGTACATGTATGTGATTTTCTCCTGCATGCTGCCAAATATTTCATTTGAGGTTACATTACATTCTTACATACAGAGGGCATAACTGTATTTAACGGGTTGCCAAATGGCAAAATATTGGACATGTCCAAATTCAAAGATGTTGCACAAGACAATTCAAAGAGAATAAAATTTTACATTTTTTGGTCTATTTGATTAGAAAACATTGAGGCAAATGAAGAAATTGCTTGTCACAAGACATTTCTTCATTTGCCACAATGTATTCCAAAGCCTTTATTTTGTGGGGGCGTCTAAAGGCTTCACTGTTTGGGAAAAGGTTAAAAGTTGAGCCATTTATTTGAAATTTTATTCATAATCAGATTTTATCCCATAAACAAATTTATTCAAATGACTAAACTTTCATATTTAATGCATCATTTTTGACTGGTCCAATTGCAACTGCAGACAATGAGACGGACATTGTTAAAGATAACATTTGTGTCCCATAAAGCACAGAAAATATTGAAACAAAAGGAGAAAAATGCTGATTATCAGCATTTCTTCCTTTGTCTCAATGTTTTCAGACCATGGATTTCCTAAGAAGGTTAACAACAAAATTCTAGGGTGATCCACTTCAAAAACCGCCACAAATGACAAAATGGATGTTATCAAAGATAGGATTTGTGTAAAAAATGGCACAGAAAATATTGAGACAAAAGGAGAAACTGCTGGTTATCAGCAGTTTCTTCTTTTGTTTCAATGTTTTCCCAAGCCTTTTCTATTAAACACGTCAAAACCAGGTCTTGTTTGGGAGAGGGTTAATATGAATTCAAAGCTTTGAAGTTTACAGTAAGTGGGGATGTATTTAGCACCAATACTTTTGCCACAAGTTACTGTCTATATATTTTATTCAGCTAAGGAAGTCCTTCAGTCTTTTGGTGTCACTTGCAAGCAAACAGTCCTCACAACTGGATAAAATCTGAAAGACAAGAATGAAGATGTGTTTAGTTTTAACCCTGTCCCAAACAAGACCTGGTTTTGACGCCCCTAATAGAAAAGGCTTGAGAAAACATTGAAACAAAAGAAGAAACTGCTGATAATCAGCAGTTTCTACTTTTGTCTCAATATTTTCTTTGCCATAATTTACACAATTTCTTTCTTTGACAAGGGCCGTCAGAGACGGACAATGCTCCCCGAATAAGGCATTGTCACAATAAATGTATGCCATGGAGAGCACTTTATTGTCAAGGGCATCTGATTTGCTACTCAAATATGAAATTTCATCAAATTCTGACCATTAGACTAGGAGAAATTAGAGAAAAACTATATTTCACCATAAGTCCCCTTTTCCCATGACAAGGCCTCAAATCCAAAAACGGGGAAAAGTACATCGGCATTTTGTCACAGGGAGTTCACATGGTAAGTTTCATTTGATTTTGCCCAAGGGTTATGGAGATATTGCTTCGGACGGACGGACGGACGGAATGACGGACGGACAGGACGGACGGACGGACAGACGAAGCGGCGACTATATGCTCTCCCTTCGGGGACAATGCTCCCCGAATAAGGCATTGTCACAATAAATGTATGCCATGGAGAGCACTTTATTGTCAAGGGCATCTGATTTGCTACTCAAATATGAAATTTCATCAAATTCTGACCATTAGACTAGGAGAAATTAGAGAAAAACTATATTTCACCATAAGTCCCCTTTTCCCATGACAAGGCCTCAAATCCAAAAACGGGGAAAAGTACATCGGCATTTTGTCACAGGGAGTTCACATGGTAAGTTTCATTTGATTTTGCCCAAGGGTTATGGAGATATTGCTTCGGACGGACGGACGGACGGAATGACGGACGGACGGACAGACGAAGCGGCGACTATATGCTCTCCCTTCGGGGAGCATAATAACTCCCATTTTGTCATTTGTGGCAGTTTTTGAAGTGGATCACCCTAAAATTTTGCAGTTTGGGAAAGGGTTAAACCATAAATATCCCCAAACAACAATGGTCTCACAAGAAATGTAGACAGACAGACAGACTAGGTGATTACTATATATATATAGGGGATGTATAATAAAGTTCTAAATTTTACTTTTCTTTGGAATAATGAGCCATAGAAAATTCAAAATCGTTCAAGACAAACATCAATGAATGTTTAAAGAATGAAAATCAAAGCCACACCTTGAGCATTTTTAAAAAAATTGACAGACCTGTGAAATCAGGACTTTTGTAGTGGCACATCCACTTGGTTCATCATGAGTAGTTTCTTTGGTTACCAAGGGAACCAATCTATGTATAAAATCTGGTACAAATTTGATAACCTCCACAGTGTGTTTGTCTTTGGTGTACTGTAAAATAAGAAACATCAGGCATTTAGCTTTCCAAAAACATCATAAAAGATATTTTAGTGACATCAAAACTAAGCATTTTTAGGAAAGTGTCAACTTGGACCACCAGTCTACAATTTTGCTGTCGGAGAACCTTAACTAATGAATGAACTATGATATGGAAAGAAAGTCCTCAATGACCTTTCACATCAAGATGGATCTTGATCAGCCTATAAAACAGTCTACTTAACCTATTCCAACACATTGACTCTTTTTGAGTCCCCAAAAGAAAAAGGGGTTTGAAAATATTGTGGATAATGGAGAAATTGCTTGTCACAAGCAATTTATTCATTTCCCATAATGTTTTCTATCGCAAAAGACCAGAATATTTTAAATTACATTCCCTTGAAATTGTCATCTGCAACATCTTTGAATTTGGAACAGTCTAAAATTTTGTCGTTTGGTAATGGGTTAAGACCAATATTGTCTTCTAATAACTTCTCCCATAGTTGTAATAAATGTAAGAGAGTAGCATGGATCCTGATCAACCTGCATTATGACATGTGCTGCTTTTGAAAAACAAATGTCTAAAATACCACTTGGGTTTTCTTTCATATCAATCAACCCTTCCCTAAACAAGACCTTTGTGGTGTCCCTTATAGAAAATATAATAGAACCAATGAGTCAAAAAAAGAATATGCTGGTCATTAGCTTTTTCTCTTTTTATCTCAATATTCTTTGTACCATATTGTACATGAATCCTCTACATGTATTTAGCAACAACCATTCCATAGTCTGCAATTCCTTTCTCATTGGAGCAGTCTAAAATAGTGTCATTTGGAGAAGGTTAACCCTTTTCCAAACATGACCTGGTTTTGACGTACATGGTAGAAACAGTTTGGGAAAACATTTAGACAAAAGAAGAAAGTGCTGATAATCAGCACTTTCTCCTTTTGCCTCAATATTTTCTGAGCTATATTGTACACCAATTCAATTTTGATTATCGCCTATTTTGATGTCTGCAGCAGCTTTTGAATTAAGCCACCCAAAAATTTTGCCGTTTGGGAAAGGGTTAATGCCTACCAAGGATAGAAGGTCAACCATATGTTGTTGTAGAACTGTTCCTTCAGCTATATTAATGAGGACATCTAACACAACTCGCGTCCAAGGCTGGTATAGCAAGGCTTCATCTGAAATTCGAGAAAATTAACTCTTTATCACACAATGAAAATTCTAGTCAGGTCCAAGTTGAAAACTAGCAGACAGCAAAATAAGTGCATTTTCAGACAAAAGAGAAAGGCTGGTAATCAGCGTTCTCCCATTGTCATTTTGAAGGATAGGGCAGCTTTTCCAATGACCAGGGGTGGTACTCACAAACCAGTCTAATTCCAAGTAAGGATGTTCAATTAAACAACAATTCACCCGATTGGGCGAGACATACATCTTGTCCAATTAGATGGCTTGTAATGTAACTTAGATTTTGAAAATCGATTTAGAGCTTTTGGTGAATACACCCCTAGGTCGATAGCCATTTAATCAAGGTTCGGCATTAGAGTTTTTCGACGCCTTCTTTAGCTGATGCTTTGAAACTTTGTAAATCTTGTATTCGAGTGTGGACTGCAACAAAGGTTTAACTCTTTCCGAAACGAGACCTGGTTTTGACATCCTGCATAGAAAAGGCTCAGCAAATTGTTGAGAAAAAAGTAGAAAAAGGTAGTAAACAAGGCCAGGTCGCATATATATATATATAATAAGCATTTGAGCCAGTTTCTGGAAAAGGTTTCCTTATAGCAATTGAGACTACCATGTTTCCATCTCAGCATGTACCTAAGAGCAGTCTGATCAGGATCGATGCTGCTCTCTTGCAGTTACATCAAATTACAATGTATGAAGAAGCTATTTGAGGACAGCATGGATCTTGTTAAGACTGTGCGTATGCACAGGCCGGTCTGGATCCAGGTTGTTCACAAATGCCATAAAGGATGTTTTTCCCTGGCTCATGAAGTCAGAATCGTGTCTCCTTGTTTCTTATTGAAAATGCCTGTGCTAGATACACCTGGAGCAGTGAACTAGAATAGTCAACTTACGGAGATTCTGGTTAAATGTTGATACATATGACATCATGGATATCAAGCACTGAACAGCTTGCTGACTTGTAACTTCGTGTTCCTGTAGAGGAAATATAAATGAACATGGAAAATGGCACTTATTGTATTTGAGGCAAATTCAAGCCAGTGTACATATACACCCATACAAATTACTCTTTGTTGCCCTCTTAAGGTATACAGCCCATCATTACAAACACTTCTTTCTAGCCATACGAAATGCATCAAATTACACACACTTGTAAATACACTTCACATAAATTGAACTGTGCCGGATTTCAAGATTATGCTTCAAGAAGAAAATAATTTGCAAATATCATTTTACTCTATAATCTATATTCATATGCAAAGGAGGTTGAACATTTTTGTTGAATCTTTTTTTTTTTTTTTAAGTATGCATTAATTCAAAATTCTAAACCGTTCAAAATGCTTATGTTTGTATTTAGAATGGAAATGTAACACAGTTTAGGAATTACTGGTACTTTTCACTTTTCGCCTCTGGCTGTTTAGTGCTATTGATCATGATATGTTGCATAATTTAACAGCTTTCTTTGACCTTAGGTAAAAATGACAATATAGCAGAGCAACATGGATCCTGATCAAACTGAATCAATTCCATAAAGATCCTAGCTTGAATTGGATGAGCTCATGAAGTAGACTATGATTAAAATACATGTTCATAAAGACAGACCTTTGTCTATGTTATCTGCTAAAGTGATCAGAACAATCGGGACTAAGCACTTAAACCAATTACCAGATGGCAAAAATTTAAACTGGTCCAAATTCAAATATGATTCAAATATGATGCAGACGACAATTTCAAGTGAATGAAAATTTACGTTATTTGGTGTTTCTGGGTAGAAAACATAGTGGGAAATGAAGAAACTGCTTTTTACAAGCAATCTCTTCATTTTCCACTATATTTTCAAAAGCATTTATCTTGTGGGACATCAAAAGGTATCACTGTTTGGGAATGAGTTAAGGTTTCATGATTTCCTACCTTTATTACAAGCTGCTGTAATGTCAGAAGAAGGGATTTGAAGAACACAGAGTCCAACTTTGTCTCTAGTTTGATGATATTGCTGGTCAGTTTAGTGTCAAATATGGCAGTAAGAAGGCTCAAACCTGTGCCTTGGCTATTCTGATCTTGCAGGCTAGCCGACAGTTTGGAGAGATTGATTGTTATTGGTGTGTGAACCTGTATGTGTGGTAATCAAAATAAATCATGACTCCAGAAATGAAATATTCTAGATGTCCTAGCACAAAAAAGAGGTCAATATCAAAATCTTTTACATTATATTTATCTAAAACTTCAGTTATTCTTCTTAACCCTTTCCCAAACGGCAAGATTTTAGGA
This sequence comes from Fragum sueziense, assembly GCA_963680895.1. NCBI lineage: Eukaryota > Metazoa > Mollusca > Bivalvia > Cardiida > Cardiidae > Fragum > Fragum sueziense. The sequence goes on from OY804592.1 coordinate 63,705,935, forward strand.
TGATCGACTTCAAAAGCTGCCACAAATGACAAAATGGATGTTATTAAAGATAGGATTTGTGTGAAATCTGGGATAGAAAATATTGAGACAAAAGGAGAAACTGCTGCTTATCAGCAGTTTCTCCTTTTGTTTCAATGTTTCCCCAAGCCTTTTCTATTGGGGACGTCAAAACCAGGTCTAGTTGGGGAAAGGGTTAAAACATGGCAGAACAGATATATCTGGATTACGGGCCTTCAAAGTTTTTAAGAGAACTTGATTCTGTCAACAATTCAAAATACTGTGGCAAAAAAGGAGAATATTGATTGTGTTACAAAGAACAATAAATTTATCATGATTGTTTTGTTGTCAAATTGTTATGTTTATTGATAATTTTCAGATAATTCAAGAGCCTTTATGAATCATGCATATGTATAAAATAAATGAGCCAGGATCTGGAAAAACGTCCCTTAAGGCTTTTGAGCCCAACATAGATCCAGATCAGCCTGTGCATACGCACAGTCTGATCGTGATCCACGTTGTTCTTTAGTAGCTTCTTCGTGACCTGAAGTAGCTTAAAGAGAGCAGCATGGATGCATATTGGACTGTATTTGACAACAGGCTGATCTTCAAACTCAATTTTTGAAAATGCTATAAGGGATGTTTTTCCAGATCCTGGCTCAAATGTAGAAAAGCAATCTACTTTTGATCAGTTAGACTTACCTGAATATTACCTGCCTGTTTAATGAGCTCAGTCAATATATCACATCCTATAGCATAACTTGTATGGTTATGGTCTGATATACAGCCTCCAATGTAGGCTAGGAAATGGTCATGTTTCACAATCATCGACACAGCTGTGCAGAAAAGAAAAGAAATCATGGGTCAATGATACACTGCCAAGGCTACCTTGAAGAATTTGTCATTGAACGGATGTGTTTGTAAGACAACTCTAATCTAAACATATAAACAATGAGTGTAATGAGTTTTAGCTGATATAAAATATTATAATATCAAGTTTTTCTTACCTTGATTGTCAGACTTGTTGGACAAAGAGGCCAACACAGCTACTAGCATTACATGGTCCACATCTGGTATTGGGGTGGTGTCACTAGCCTTGATTTGGTTCAACACTGAAATAAAGGCAATATGAATACCGTAATAATTCTTATAAAAGCTCGTATTCTAATAAACGCCCATCCCCCAAATCTCAGCTGAAAATCTGTTTTTTTCAATCACAATTTTAGCGAAAAAGGGTGATTCTAATAAATGTCTATCCCCCCATTCCGGATTCAAATAATGTAAGTCATAAACAAAGAGCATTTCCAAAAGGAATGAAAAAGAGGATGTCAAGCCCTTAATCTGTTTGCAATGAAGGAATTTCATCAAAAATTGTACTTTGCAGCCCTTATAACAAAACTCTGCCAAATTCAACTTGCTGAACTTGGAGTCCATGAATTGACTATTTATTCGCAAATTTTGACAAACAAAATTAGAATACCTCTAATAAACACCTACCCCCTACTTTTCATTGATGTTACGGTATTTGATTTATCTTTTCAAATTTAAAAGATAAGGCAGATGACAATACAGATGCTAAATTAAGTCAGGATTTGTGCATGAGCGCATATGATATTTTGACATTAGGAGATAGAAAATGCTGATTATAACTTGCTATAAAATAAACCTAGTATAATCTCAACATTCAAGTAGAATGGAATTCTTGAGAACTGAAAAACAATCCTTGCACTAAAGGACAGAAGTCAGTATGCCAAAAGCTTGATTAAATTTAGACCATGCACATTTCTCTTAACAATCTATATCTATCTGAAACAGTCATAAATGTCATTCCTTGGCTTTAAAATATCCCAATCAAAGTTACCTTTGGCAAACATTGAATGAAAAGAAAGTTATCATTCCCCTCAGTATTTTCTGTTGTACTGAAAAAAGTTATGGGCGAAACCATATTTACATGTCTGCTATTAATTTCAATTTTGATCTTCATGTAACAAATCACTTTATATAAAAAAAACATGAAAGAAATTGTTTATACCATGGACGAGTATTTTCTTGTTGAAAGTTTTCCCTGTACAAGAATATCTATAAACTTTCAGGTACAACTCAATCAGGGCTTGAACATTGTGACCTGTAGACAGAAACACATTTGTCTTATTTATTAAAAGTTAAAGACAAAAAACATTTTCTACACAGTTACATTCTTAAATTCACTACTAGAACAGAGTACTGATAAAAGTAATATTGAGTAGATTTTGACATTTCATAAAACTAAATAGAAATCAAAATAAAAACACCTAAGAAAATCTTATGACATTAACCCTCTCCTAAACAAGACCTGGTTTAGATGACCCTATTAGAAAAGGCTTGGGAAAACATTGCAACAAAAGAAGAAACTGCTGATAACCAGCAGTTTCTCCTTTTGTCTCAATATTTTCTATGCCATATTTTACACAAATTCTATCTTTAAGAACATCCATTCTGTCATTTGTAGCAGTTTTTGAAGTGGTTCACCCTAAAATTGTGCCGTTTGGGAAAGGGTTAAACAATAGAATGTTGACACTAACTTTTAGTGTCGGGATATTTATTGAGGAAGACATCTTGTAATGTTTGTTCTGTAAGTCCACTAATCTCCCCTAGTCTACCCGGTCTATACTGATCTTCCTCATACATTTCTTCCGCAATATCTGGGTCAGGTTTACTGTCTATGGTGAGGAAATAATCAATCATGTGGTCATGAAAAACTGACAGCTTTCTGACAATATCTTCACTGGTGTTGGACAGAAGTACCTGCAAAATTTCAAATTAATGCTGAAAAGATAGTTCTTTCATCAAAGAAATGATAGAGAAAACGGTGAAAAACTGGTTTTATTTATTTTTCTATGTTTTTTCTCTTAGTATTTTGTAGGGTTGTTAAAAACAGTCAACGTTATTGATGGGTTCTGTCAAAATTTAACTGGGGAGGGCACATTATTACTAAAAATCTTTTACCATTCCTTCTTTTGACAACAAAAAATGAGATTGCTCCATTATTACAGGTTTTAGAAAGTCAACCATACATTCCAAAAAGCAGATCATTCATATATTAAAGCAAGGGAAAAAAAGAAAATTGGTGTAAACATATTTCTTTGAATTTTGAAAATAGTGAGAATCCAGCTCAATCATAAATTTACCCCCATGAAAGACAGAGAAATGCTGACACACTTACCACAATGTTTTCTGTAAAATGTTTGTTATCAAACAGATGACTGATAGAATGACTTTCTACGAGATCATTCACTGTATCATGGAATGTTTCTATAGTAACAAACTTCAGGTATACAGACAGCTGGAAGTCAATATAAACAAGAGCCGTCACAGACGGATTATGCTCCCTGAATAAGTGTTTGTCACAAAATAAAAACTATCATACATTAAGCCCCCTTTTCCCATGACAGCTTTTTTGTACACACATTATTTATAGAATATGGTCTAGAACATCCTATTTATTACATGAGCACAAAATTTCATTAAATTCTGCCCATTAGATGAAGAGAAATAAGAGAAAAACAAATTTTTACACTAAGGCCCCTTTTTCCATGACACAGCCTTAAATTTACAAACGGAGAAAAAGGTCTCTAGGTATTGACCCAGGGAGTTCACATGTGAAGTTTCATTGAATTTGGTCCAAGGGTTGCTGAGATATGGCTGTGGACGGACAGACGGACGGACGGAAGGAAGGACACACGGACGGACGGACAGCGTGGCGACTATATGCTCCCCTGAAATTTTTTCAGGGAGCATAATAAAATGTATTAGAACTTGTCAATGAATCTAGGTTTGTAATTTACAGAACAGTTATGAGAAATTGTCCCTGTCAATCAAAATATGGATTGACTAATTAGATAATATGTGCAGTCTTTGATAAAATGTAAGAGTATCTTTATCCATCTTACACAAGTTTTTCTTAGCTCATCAAGCACCTTTATACTTGAAATATGGTAGAACAAGGAAAGAAATTGTTCAAAATTAGCAATATCTCCATTTTTAACTAGATAATTGAGCCGGGATCTGGAAAAACGTCCCTTATAGCATTTGGGACAGCCAGATTTCAATGTCAGGCTGTGCCTAGATGCAGCCTAGCCCACATCCATGTTATTCTCAAGTGGTTGCTACAAGCCATGTGGAAGCTATTTGAGGACAACATGGTTCCTGGTCAGACTGCGTGTATACGCAGGCTGATCTGGAACCATGTTGTTCTCAAATGCTATAGGGGACATTTTTCCAGATCCCGGCTCAAATATATTTTGATGGCTATATTTATTTTTGAGTAATTTTGTTTTACATCTATTATTTCTGTTCATGCGAATGGGACCAGACATTGAGATAACGAGTATCGATATTGCATAGTTACCATTTTGTGTCCACAGATAGGTGCCAGAATCTGATCTGAGTAACACCACAACAACATCATCACATCATCTGTGTACCACGTCTCAATGTCTTCATTCAGTATACTGGGAAGACTTTTCACCCCTGACACAATATTGAATTATCAAAGTGGGTTATTATTCTCATTTGTTCCATTGTTTAAGATAGATTTAAACTTTTACTTCAAACATTATTTTACAACAAGAAATGGTGAATTCAAACATAAATTGCCACCCATATTAAATGACAAATTCTAGACAAATGTACACAATAAGAAAGTAGTAAAATAATTATTTGATGGTGGGTATAATAAAGACCTAGCAGGCACCTTTAATCCATAACCAATGGAAAAATTTAGACATGTTCAAATTCAAAGATGTTGCAGACAACAAAATGAAACCATGTTAAGTATATGAATTTCACATATTTCCGTCTTTCTGGCTAGTTGGAAATAAAGACAATGCTTTTGACTCAAGCCTTTATGTTGTTGGTCATCTAAAGGTGTCATCATGTGGGAACCAGCACGGTGTATAATCATGTGACTCAGAATTTCCGATAATCTTCAATATCTTTTTTAATACTTGACCAATTTGAATTCGGTTTGAAGCAGAGAAGGTGGGAAAATGCCAGGAATAAGCTGGATGTGTTGGATTTATGAAAAATCAACTGATATAAAAGTTATTGAAGATAAACCAAAAATTTGGTTTATCTTATATTACTTTTTTATCAGTTGATTTTTCAAAAAGCAACCACATCCATCTAATGCGTGACGTCTGTCCACATTCTCTGCTTCAAACCGAATTCAAATCGGTCGCATATTAACAACATTATTGAAGATTTTCTGAAAATATTGTATCACGTGATTATCCACCGTGACGAGTGCTACTTACCAGCAGGCATAGCTCTCCACATGTCAAAGTCTGAATTTGTACTTAACCACTGGAGTAGAAGAATAGAAAGGATAAAAGACAGCAAAATACAAAATTGTTTTCTACAGATGCGAAAATGAAATATGCCATCATCAATGGGTTATTTTTTGAGAGCGCTATGACATATCATCAGGTAAATGCAAGATTCTTGTTTCTAATATTTTTTATATTTTCATTTAAGCTAGATCTATGTCAAAATGTGATAATCAACTACCGGTAACTTGTATGTTAACCAAACAATCCTATGAAATATTTGAATGGTACTTCTATACCATCGTCGACAACAATTTGTCTGTCAAAAGGCATGAACTATTCTTTTCACTGTGCAATAGTTTAAAAAGAATTCAGTGATATCATTATTAAACAAGATGTGTTGGTGAAACACAAATGCCCCCGAAATGGCCATTTTTGTAAAATGTTAAGTTTTCGTAAGGGGGTTGATAAGGGTTAAGTGATCACCTTGAGGAAGGTCAAATTGCATGAAACAGATAGATATCATTAAAAGAAAGTTGCATACCAAATTTGAGCTTTGTATGTCAAATGCTATTGGAGAAAAGACAAATGTTAAGTTTTCGGACAGACAGACAGACACAAGTGAATCAATATGCCCCCAATCTCTCGATACGGGGCATAAAAAAACCAAAGGAATGAAAGATTTTAACCCAACCCTTTACCAGATGGCAAAATTTTAGACTTGTCTAAATTCAAAGGTGTTGCAAACAATCTAAGCAATTTCTTCATTTCCCACAATGTTTTACAAAGCTGTTATCATGTAGGTTGTAAGTGTCATTGTGTAGGAATAGGTTAACCCATTACCATACAGTGACTCCTTTTTTACTCCCCACGATGAAAACATTGAGGAAAATGAAGAAATTGCTTGTGACAAGCAATTTCTTCATTTTGCACAATGTTTTCTACCTGAAAGGACCAAAGATTGTAAAATTTCATTCACTCGAAATTGTTGTCTGCCACATCTTTGGATTTGGACAAGTTTAAAATTTTGCCGTTTGGTAATGGGTCAAGAAACAAAAGAAAATTCCGAAATTTGGTATTGCTTACCGCTAATAGAAACAGGTACTGTCTCCTAGAAATGGGAGATAACTGCTCCAAGCTTGTATGTATCTCCAGGATGGAACATAGGATACTAGCTAGGTCTTCAGTATTGAGTAGCCTGTATATATAGACAAAAATATTTTCTTAGTTTGGTTACACTAAGAGTATGTTTAACAAGTTTGTATAAGGGAGATAACTGCTCCAAGCTTGTATGTATCTCCAGGATGGAACATAGGATACTAGCTAGGTCTTCAGTATTGAGTAGCCTGTATATATAGACAAAAATATTTTCTTAGTTTGGTTACACTAAGAGTATGTTTAACAAGTTTGTATAAGGGAGATAACTGCTCCAAGCTTGTATGTATCTCCAGGATGGAACATAGGATACTAGCTAGGTCTTCAGTATTGAGTAGCCTGTATATATAGACAAAAATATTTTCTTAGTTTGGTTACACTAAGAGTATGTTTAACAAGTTTGTATAAGGGAGATAACTGCTCCAAGCTTGTATGTATCTCCAGGATGGAACATAGGATACTAGCTAGGTCTTCAGTATTGAGTAGCCTGTATATATAGACAAAAATATTTTCTTAGTTTGGTTACACTAAGAGTATGTTTAACAAGTTTGTATAAGGGAGATAACTGCTCCAAGCTTGTATGAATCTCCAGGATGGAACATAGGATACTAGCTAGGTCTTCAGTATTGAGTAGCCTGTATATATAGACAAAAATATTTTCTTAGTTTGGTTACACTAAGAGTATGTTTAACAAGTTTGTATAAGGGAGATAACTGCTCCAAGCTTGTATGTATCTCCATGATGGAACATAGGATACTAGCTAGGTCTTCAGTATTGAGTAGCCTGTATATATAGACAAAAATATTTTCTTAGTTTGGTTACACTAAGAGTATGTTTAACAAGTTTGTATAAGGGAGATAACTGCTCCAAGCTTGTATGTATCTCCAGGATGGAACATAGGATACTAGCTAGGTCTTCAGTATTGAGTAGCCTGTATATATAGACAAAAATATTTTCTTAGTTTGGTTACACTAAGAGTATGTTTAACAAGTTTGTATAAGGGAGATAACTGCTCCAAGCTTGTATGAATCTCCAGGATGGAACATAGGATACTAGCTAGGTCTTCAGTATTGAGTAGCCTGTATATATAGACAAAAATATTTTCTTAGTTTGGTTACACTAAGAGTATGTTTAACAAGTTTGTATAAGGGAGATAACTGCTCCAAGCTTGTATGTATCTCCAGGATGGAACATAGGACACTAGCTAGGTCTTCAGTATTGAGTAGCCTGTATATAGACAAAAATATTTTCTTAGTTTGGTTACGCTAAGAGTATGTTTAACAAGTTTGTATAAGGGAGATAACTGCTCCAAGCTTGTATGTATCTCCAGGATGGAACATAGGACACTAGCTAGGTCTTCAGTATTGAGTAGCCTGTATATATAGACAAAAATATTTTCTTAGTTTGGTTACACTAAGAGTATGTTTAACAAGTTTGTATAAGGGAGATAACTGCTCCAAGCTTGTATGTATCTCCAGGATGGAACATAGGACACTAGCTAGGTCTTCAGTATTGAGTAGCCTGTATAGATAGACAAAAATATTTTCTTAGTTTGGTTACGCTAAGAGTATGTTTAACAAGTTTGTATAAGGGAGATAACTGCTCCAAGCTTGTATGTATCTCCAGGATGGAACATAGGACACTAGCTAGGTCTTCAGTATTGAGTAGCCTGTATATATAGACAAAAATATTTTCTTAGTTTGGTTACGCTAAGAGTATGTTTAACAAGTTTGTATAAGGGAGATAACTGCTCCAAGCTTGTATGTATCTCCAGGATGGAACATAGGACACTAGCTAGGTCTTCAGTATTGAGTAGCCTGTATATATAGACAAAAATATTTTCTTAGTTTGGTTACACTAAGAGTATGTTTAACAAGTTTGTATAAGGGAGATAACTGCTCCAAGCTTGTATGTATCTCCAGGATGGAACATAGGACACTAGCTAGGTCTTCAGTATTGAGTAGCCTGTATAGATAGACAAAAATATTTTCTTAGTTTGGTTACGCTAAGAGTATGTTTAACAAGTTTGTATAAGGGAGATAACTGCTCCAAGCTTGTATGTATCTCCAGGATGGAACATAGGACACTAGCTAGGTCTTCAGTATTGAGTAGCCTGTATAGATAGACAAAAATATTTTCTTAGTTTGGTTACGCTAAGAGTATGTTTAACAAGTTTGTATAAGGGAGATAACTGCTCCAAGCTTGTATGTATCTCCAGGATGGAACATAGGACACTAGCTAGGTCTTCAGTATTGAGTAGCCTGTATAGATAGACAAAAATATTTTCTTAGTTTGGTTACGCTAAGAGTATGTTTAACAAGTTTGTATAAGGGAGATAACTGCTCCAAGCTTGTATGAATCTCTAGGATGGAACATAGGACACTAGCTAGGTCTTCAGTATTGAGTAGCCTGTATAGATAGACAAAAATATTTTCTTAGTTTGGTTACGCTAAGAGTATGTTTAACAAGTTTGTATAAGGGAGATAACTGCTCCAAGCTTGTATGTATCTCCAGGGTGGAACATAGGACACTAGCTAGGTCTTCAGTATTGAGTAGCCTGTATATAGACAAAAATATTTTCTTAGTTTGGTTACGCTAAGAGTATGTTTAACAAGTTTGTATAAGGGAGATAACTGCTCCAAGCTTGTATGTATCTCCAGGGTGGAACATAGGACACTAGCTAGGTCTTCAGTATTGAGTAGCCTGTATAGATAGACAAAAATATTTTCTTAGTTTGGTTACGCTAAGAGTATGTTTAACAAGTTTGTATAAGGGAGATAACTGCTCCAAGCTTGAATGTATCTCCAGGGTGGAACATAGGACACTAGCTAAATCTTCAGTATTGAGTAGCCTGTATAGATAGACAAAAATATTTTCTTAGTTTGGTTACGCTAAGAGTATGTTTAACAAGTTTGTATAAGGGAGATAACTGCTCCAAGCTTGTATGTATCTCCAGGATGGAACATAGGACACTAGCTAGGTCTTCAGTATTGAGTAGCCTGTATAGATCGACAAAAATATTTTCTTAGTTTGGTTACGCTAAGAGTATGTTTAACAAGTTTGTATAAGGGAGATAACTGCTCCAAGCTTGTATGTATCTCCAGGGTGGAACATAGGACACTAGCTAAATCTTCAGTATTGAGTAGCCTGTATAGATAGACAAAAATATTTTCTTAGTTTGGTTACGCTAAGAGTATGTTTAACAAGTTTGTATAAGGGAGATAACTGCTCCAAGCTTGTATGTATCTCCAGGGTGGAACATAGGACACTAGCTAAATCTTCAGTATTGAGTAGCCTGTATAGATAGACAAAAATATTTTCTTAGTTTGGTTACGCTAAGAGTATGTTTAACAAGTTTGTATAAGGGAGATAACTGCTCCAAGCTTGTATGTATCTCCAGGGTGGAACATAGGACACTAGCTAGGTCTTCAGTATTGAGTAGCCTGTATATAGACAAAAATATTTTCTTAGTTTGGTTACGCTAAGAGTATGTTTAACAAGTTTGTATAAGGGAGATAACTGCTCCAAGCTTGTATGTATCTCCAGGGTGGAACATAGGACACTAGCTAAGTCTTCAGTATTGAGTAGCCTGTATATAGACAAAAATATTTTCTTAGTTTGGTTACGCTAAGAGTATGTTTAACAAGTTTGTATAAGGGAGATAACTGCTCCAAGCTTGTATGTATCTCCAGGGTGGAACATAGGACACTAGCTAAGTCTTCAGTATTGAGTAGCCTGTATATAGACAAAAATATTTTCTTAGTTTGGTTACGCTAAGAGTATGTTTAACAAGTTTGCATAAGGGAGATAACTGCTCCAAGCTTGTATGTATCTCCAGGATGGAACACAGGACACTAGCTAGGTCTTCAGTATTGAGTAGCCTGCAACCAGTATAGACAAAATATAATCTTAGTTTGGTGACGCAAGAGTGTGGTTTGTATAATCCTTTCCCAAACGGCAAAAGGACAATTCCATTTAAAAGCTATTGTAAACAACAAAATTGATGTTAAAGGAAGGGGTTTGTATACGATATAGTATAGAAAATATTAAGACAAAAGAAGAAACTGCTGATAATCAGTAGTTTCTTCTTTTGTCGCAATGTTTTCACAAGCCTTTTCTATTAAGGATGTCAAAACCAAGTCTTGTTTGGGAAAGGGATGAGAGAGATAACTGCTCCAAGCTTGTATGTATCTTGTATGGAACATAGGACATTAGCTAGGTCTTCAATGTTAAGTAATCTACAAATGGTTTATATAAAATATAGTTTCTTGCATTTTGATCTCTTCAGTTCCCTTTCCCAAACAAGATCTAGTTTTGACGTCCCTAATAGAAAAGGCTTGGGAAAACATTTAAACAAAAGAAGAAACTGCTGATAACCAGCAGTTTCTCGTTTTGTATCAATATTTTCTATGTCATATTTTACACAAATTATGTCTTAAATAACCTCAATTTTGTCATTTGTGGCAGTTTTTGAAGTGGATCACCCTGAAATTTTGCCGTTTGGGAAAGGGTTTAACAGACATTGTGGATCAAAATCAGCCAGCACAAAGGTGCAGCCTGATCTTGTGCTACATTTGCCTGATGTGGAGTTATCTATTTTCTAGTACAATAATGAACATTCTGTTTCCATAAAATGGGAGATTACTACTACAGCCTTATCAGTATCTCCACGACAAAACATAGGACACTGGCGAAGTCTTTATTATCTAATTGCCTGCAAGCGGTCAATAAATATATATTGGCCTATGCCAATTTGTCAAATGAAAAGCAGTCTGGAGAAATTGGATGACATTGGCTGTTAAGTGGCAGATCCAGAGAGGGTTCAAACAAACCTCCATCTACAGCCTGACTATTTCGTTTTCATACAGAAATTCAGTCAAAATTGTGTAATACTAGGGAAAGGAACTCTCCCAAATTGTGTAAGTTCAAACCCCCTTCACAGAAATCCTGGATCTTCTGCAGCTGTTCTCATACTGGTTCAATAGTTGAAATTATCCTTTTGTACCATTTATTGATACAATTTTCAATTATATTTGTAGGTATCTTTTTTTACAAGGGAGATAACTATTCCAGGCTTGTGTGCACCTCCACTATAAAACACTGGCTACAGTTGAGAACATCATGAAATTGACATTCTGAGTGGAATGGGAATGTTTTATGAGCGGAAGAATGGATGAATGGAATGAGCGTTTGGAATGATTTTGTGTATCTGAAAAATGGATAATACACCCACGATAACCGTTCAACCAATCAAACGTGATCTTTAACCCATTCCCAAACAAGACCTGGTTTTGACGTTCATATTAGAGAAGGCTTAGGAAAACATTGAAACAAAAGAAGAAACTGCTGATAACCAGCAGTTTCTCCTTTTGTCTCAATATTTTCTATTTCATATTTTACACAAATTGTATCTTTTATAACTTCCATTTTGTCATTTGTGGCAGTTTCTGAAGTGGATCACCCTAAAAATTTGTTGTTCGGGAAAGGGTTAAATAGTAACAGTCCGATATTGGAAATTTACCAATATTATAGGTATGAAGATTTATAGATAAAACGCCCACGATAATATTTTGGCCAATGAAATGCCTTCTTTTTATAACAACCAATTAAACCAGTGAACGTTAATGGAGTGGTGTGAATGTTTTATGAGCGTTTTGAGTGTTTTTGTGATCGGAATGAATGAACCCTGGAGTGGAATGATTTTGATCGGAATGGAATGGTATAAATGTCAATTTCATGATGTTCTCAACTGTAGTTCAGCATAATGTTCAGTACATTAAAGACCAAAGTTTTCTACTTTCCCAATGACAACATCACCAGGTGAAATGGATACCTGCATTATTGTCCACATACAATTTGTCATTTCAAAATCCTTTTGTTCTGACCAGTCTCTAACCCTTTCCCAAACAACAAAATTATAGGGTGATCCACTTCAAAAACTGCCACAAATGACAAAATGGATGTTATTAACTAAAGATATAATTTGTGTAAAATATGAAATAGAAAATATTGAGATAAAAGGAGAAACTGCTGGTTATCAGCAGTTTCATCTTTTGTCTTAATGTTTTCCCAAGCGTTTTCTAATTAGGGACGTCAAAACCAAGTCTTGTTTGGGAAAGGGTTAATTTTATCATCAGAAAATCAATATTATTGACTAACCTGTTCCCACCTTTGTACAGAATGTACAAAACTGTCAAATATGTTGAAATTTCTTCACTTTGTACATCTTGATGGACAAATCCTTTTGATAGATCATTCAGACTCCCTATAATATATTACTATACCCATTACCAGACAGCAACGTTAAATTTAGACTGGTCCCAATTCAAAGACATTGCTGACAACAATTTCAAGTTGATGAAATTTTACAATTTTTGGTCTTTGAGAGGGGAAAATGTTGGAAATGAGGATATTGCTTTTCGTAATGTTTTATAAAATGTACCATGTATTGTCATCATTTTTTACCAAATAAAATCTATCTATGTATCTTTCTCGAGCATGTTTCTTGATACGCACCAAGCACAGTACTGTGTGGTAATGGGTGAAGACTATTCCATTTCAAAGATGTTGCATTAGACGTGACAATATATATGAGCCAGGATCTGGAAAAACGTCTTTTATGGCATTTGAGAACAGCCTGGATCCAGACCAGCCTGTGCATACGCACAGTCTGATCAGGATCCATGTTGTTCACTAATAGCTTCTTTGTGACCTATAGCAACCATAGTAGAACAGCATGGGTGTATGCCAGTCTTCCCATAGGCACAGGCTGGTCTTGAAATTTGGCTGTGTCAAATGCTGTAAGGGACGTTTTTCCAGATCCTGGCTCATATATTTTTTTTAAATGTTACACTTGCAACAATCAGAGATATTCATGTCATTAAAGAAAAACATTGAAAGAAAAACGAAGAAAAGTACGAGCTTCAGCATATTCTCCATTTCTTTCAAAATTTCCAAAACCCTTTACAGCTAAATCTATTTGAAAGACTTAGAATTGTTTGGCAAAGGGTAAACATGAAAGGGATGAGATTGACTTCTGCTTACAATATGTGAATATTGTATAAGAATCTATTACATAATTATGCAGAGATAAAACATATCAGACATATGCTGTTGGAAGGCTGCCTGAGGCCAGTAATTGATAGTGTTCTGCTGGTATTTTATCTTCCATAGAATCATTAACCCTTTCCTAAACAACAAATTTTAAGGCGATATGAAGTGAAAACTGCTTAAAATGGATGCTGATAAAGAAAGGTGTGTGTACAATATAGCACAGAAAATATTGAGGCAAAAGGAGAAAATACTGATTATCAGCATTTTCTTATTTTGTCTCAATGTTTTCAAAGCTGTTTCTATTGGGTTCATCAAAAAGAAAAGAGGATTGTTTGTGAAAGGGTTAGGTAGGTATATAAATGCTGGAGCTCATAAATGCTGCTATAAATTATAGCAACACAAGCAAAATGGTGTAATTGATACCTGCTGCAAATCAAAATATTGGTTCATTATTTCATGTTTCATTCAGTCATGTCCATCTTTTGAAAGCTATTGAAATCATATGAAAGGTCTTGCCACAAACAAAGGTGAAATATTAAAGCCCTATAACTTATGACTCAAAACTTACTATAAAAGTTAAAGTTTTTGTCCAACTGGAGAAACCAGCAGTCAAACATGTCTAAAATCCCCCCAAACCTTCATCATTGTGATGGGGGTTGGGGTTGGGAAAAAGAATCTTAATTCTAAAGATGAAAGGGGTGCCTACATTTGAGATGTGTGTGAGAGATAAGCTGCTGATCAAGACCGCTGCATCCCATCTGATCTGTATCTATGTAACATTGTACAACAAGCTGCAGGAACTTGGTCACACCCGAGGCAAACTCCAGGGGCAGGCTCCCTCTAAAATAAAGGCATAATGATGCTTACTCTACAAAAATATGATAGCTTTGGCAGGTAGTGCAGCATAAGATCAGCCTGCACATATGTGCACTCTGATCTTATTCTACACTACCTGTTTGTTTTATTTCAGGATGACAAGTCTTAACCCTTTCCCAAACAAGACCTGATTTTTGACGTCCCCAATAGAAAAGGCTTGGGAAAGCATTGAAACAAAAGAAGAAACTGCTGTATATTCAGCAGTTTCTCCTTTTGTCTCAATATTTTCTGTGTCATATTTTACACAAATCCTATGTTTATAACATTTTTTTGTCGTTTGTGGCAGTTTTTGAAGTGGATCACCCTAAAATTTTGTCGTTTGGGAAAGGGTTAAATAAAAAGATGAAAAAATGTAGCTACATTGTATCTACATTTGAGACATGTATGTGAGATAAGCTGCTGATCAAGACCGCTGCATCCCATCTGATCTGTATCTATGTAACATTGTACAACTAGCTGCAGGAACTTGGTCACACCAGAGGCAAACTCCAGGAGCAGGCTTCCTCTGAAATAAACAATATGTCAAGCTGGGATATATCAGTCACCTCGACAGGTAGTGTAGCATAAGAACAGCCTGCACATAAGTACAGTCTGATCTTATTCTACCTTGCCTGCTTGTCTGAATACACTGCATCCCATCTGATCTGTATCTATGTAACATTGTACAACAAGCTGCAGAAACTTGGTCACACCGGAGGCAAACTCCAGTGGAAGGCTTCCTCTAAAATGAAGGCTTAATGATGCTTACTCGGCAAAAATATGATAGCTTTGGCAGGTAGTGCAGCATAAGATCAGCCTGCACATAAGTGCAGCCTGATCTTATGCTGCACTGCCTGTTTGTTTTTATTTTAGCATGACAAAGCTTAAATCAAAAGATGAAAAAATGTAGCTACATTGTATCTACATTTGAGATGTGTATGAGAGATAAGCTGCTGATCAAGACCGCTGCATCCCATCTGATCTGTATCTATGTAACATTGTACAACTAGCTGCAGGAACTTGGTCACACCCGAGGCAAACTCCAATGGCAGGCTTCCTCTAAAATGAATAAGTTGTCATGCTTATTGTGTGAAAATACAGGAGGCAATGTAAAATAAGATCACTCTGCACATTAAGTAAAGTCTGATCTTATTCTTAATTGATTGCTCACCTGAATGCAATGTATACTCTACAAAAAGCAAACACTAGTGGCAGATTTTTTCTCGAATAAACAATTTGCCATGCTGATCTTGGAATATAACAGTCATTATGGCAGGTTATGTAGCATAAGAGGAGACTAAACATAAATGCAGTCTGATCTTATTCTACCTTGCCTGCTTGTCTGAATACACTGCATCCCATCTGATCTGTATCTATGTAACATTGTACAACAAGCTGCAGGAACTTGGTCACACCCGAGGCAAACTCCAGTGGCAGACTTCCTCTGAAATATAAAAGATAATTATTGTCAAGCTGATCTTGGCATATATTAGTTGCTTTGGCAGACAGTGTAGCATAGGATCAGCCTGTACATAAATGCAATCTGATCTTATTCTTCAATGCTTGCTTATCTGAATACACTCTATATTCTACAACAAGCTTCAGAAACTTGGTCCCACCTGAGGCAAACTCTAGTGGCAGATTTTTTTTTCTAAAATAAACAGTTTGCTTTGCTTATGTGAAAAATACAAGAGCTTTGGCAGGCAATGTAAAATAAGGTCACTCTGCACATTAAGTGCAGTCTGATCTTATTCTTAATTGATTGCTTACCTGAATGCAATGCATACTCTACAAAAAGCTTCAGAAACTCAACCACACCCAAGACAAACTCTAGTGGCAGATTTTTTCTAGAATAAACAATTTGCCATGCTGATCTTGGAATATAACAGTCATTGTGGCAGGTAATGTAGCATAAGATAAGCCTGCACATAAATGCAGTCTGATCGTATTCTACCGTGCCTGCTTATCTGAATGCAGTCTATATTCTACAACAAGCTGCAGGAATTTGGTCATGCTCAAAGCAAACTCCAGTGGCAGATTTTTTTCTAAAATAAACAGTTTGCTATATGCTTATTATGTGAAAAATACAAGAGCTTTGGCAGGCAATATAGAATAAGATCAGCCTGCACATAAGTGCAGTCTGATCTTATTCTGCATTGCCTGCTTATCTGTATGCAATCTATATTCTACAACAACCTCCAGAAACTTGGTAACACCTGAGGCAAACTCCAGTGGCAGATTTCCTCTAAAATAAACAGTTTATACTCAATGAACATGATATTTACTGCCAAGAATTTCAACCTTAGCTTTGCATGGATTCTTTCACACAGAAAAACATTACCTTTCTCATAATATAACCCATTACAAGGCTGCAAAATTTAGACAGCAATTTAGAAAGAACAAGATTTTACAAATTCTTCATTTACCCATGTTTCCCAATTTTTGTGGGGTATCAATATGTGGGTATGGGTTAAAGAAATGTATCTAATAGATTTCTTACTCTAGAAATAGTATTATAATGAATGGGACAAAGAATCTAAAGATTTTACTGAAACATTGAGAGGAAAGAAGGAAAACATGATAACCATAGGTATCATCTCCTTTTCCCTAAAAATATTATATCAGGTTGTTTGCAGAATTTCTTTTACCACTACCATTTAACTTGTTGTCTACAATAGCTTTCAACGTAAATCAATTTAAGAATTGATTTGGGAAAGATTTAAACAATGGTAAAAACATTAACATACTTGAATTCAAACAGCTGTAAGGGAAATGACGGGCAGCTGTCAATAAGGAATAAAGAAGTACTGAAATAGCATTTCTTCACAAAGATATAGGATGAGGAAAATTGTATGTATCTAAAAGTTATGAATTCTTAAGATTAAATTCCAATAAAACACATTTATCTGATATGCCAGATCAAACTGAATTTATAGTTTTCTATCTTGTTCCATTTAGAAATCATTAAGCTTTTACCAAATACAAATCAATAACAGAGTGGCAAAATATTTACCTTCATTGCATGAACATAATTTATAGATGGATCACAGAAAGCATAGAGAGAAAGGGGGAAATGCAAGTTATCTGATGCCACACATCTGGTTAGAAACATTATTTTTGTTCCTACTCAGTGTGATAAAGGATTTTTCTATAGATAGTTTAAAGTAATAGGGTACTTGCTTTGCTATGCTGATTGCACATATTTCAGACTTTGATTCTCAAATACATTCCAGCAATATAAAGCTACAGTGGTCTTGATGCCTAAAACACTACACTGTGCACTCAGGCCCCTTCATGAAATCACATTATTGATCAGCACTGTTCATTCTAAGAGTAAGTCTTTTTCAAAAACATACTTGTAAAATAGTTTAAGGTCAGACCTGGGTAATGCACTTCCTGTATAGTCGTTATACTTCGACTTATTCCATGACATCCGAAAGTCAGAGCATTTTTAAAGTACCGATAGATGCAATATCGCCTGTTTCCGTAAAAACAGCAATAATTGAGCATGCTCAGATTTCCAGCGAATATTCTAAACAATTTTTGTGAAAATGTTTCTAAATTGTATGAAGAGTACCGTAGGCAAAAAAACCCCAAAAAGTGAAAAATTTAAAATTTGAGAGCAATGAAAATTACTTCCCCTGAAATGATCTATTCGCACCGTACAGATTTCGTTCCATAACTGGTCACATAGCCCATTACCCAGGTCTTACCTTAAGCAGCAGGTAATTGGATGACAACATGAAAGGACCTATACGGATAAGGCGAGAAATGTCCCTAAAAGGCCCAACTCAATAGGTCAATTTTTAAATCTTACAAATTGAGAAACAAATTTAAGCTCTATGGTTAGGTAGACAAATAAATGAACGAATACCGATTTTATGCCATTTAAAAAGTTCTATAGGTGCAGATAACTCTTGATTTTGGAACCCACCTAAATGGGTTCATTTTCTTACACTACCGGTATTCATAGAGGTAAAATGAAGTTTCTTTTTGTTTTATTTGCAATTTATTTTCTACAGATACAAGGATAAATGGTGTTTACATCATATGGCAGCTTTGATTTTGTCCGTATTGCGCATGCGCATCATTGAAACAACTTTAAAAGCACATTTTCCCTTCCAAAAACCGAGGAATACCTACCTTCCCTGGGCTGGTTAACATCGTTCCCCCCTTGACCTAGCTTTCCACTGACATATGTTGTGTAACTTGACCATAGGCCTCTTTGATAAAAAGGATTTCCTGGGCCACGGGGGGGGGGGGGGGGGGGGGGGGGGGTTGGGGGGAACATACTTTTATACTAGAAATTGTACTCATATACCAATTGCCATATTTTTGGCGGGAAGATTTCACCTTTAAACTTGTTTCAATGATGCACATGGACAAAACGAAAATTGGATTATGATGTCAACACCAATTGTCCTTACATTTACAGAAAAATTCTTACTAATAAAACCATAGAAAACTTAATTCTGGTTAAATGAATACCGGTGGGTAAGAAAATCTAATTTTGGGGGTAGGTACAGAAACCAAGAGTTATCTGTACATGTTGAATAGGTTTGATCATACAACATCAGTTTTCTTATAATATAGTTATACATCTAACATTACAGCTCAAATAAATGATCAATTTGCATGTTTTGAAAGTTGACTTTTCCATTTGAGCCTTTTTAGGGAGATTTCTCATCTTATCCATAGAGGTCCTTTTGACCAATTGTGAAACAATTTTTTTTCAACTCTTCCCCAAACAAGGCCTGACTTTGACAAGGCTAGAGAAAAAGCTCATCTCAAAGAAAAACAAGTTATAACCAGCATTTTCACCTTTTGCCTAAATATTGTGTACGCTATATTGTACACAAATCCTACCTTTACCAACAACATTTTGTTGTCTGCATCAGATCTCAAACAGAATTACCAGTAGTCTTAATTATTGCTGTTTGGGAAAAGGTTATGTCAATAGTTGAACAATTGAGCTGGGGTATGAAAAATAGATCTGTTTGGCATAAGAGACCATTGTGCATCCTGACCAGCCTGTATGGCTATATTTGCAGTTTGATCAAGATCCATGATGATCTCTTTTAACTCCCTTGGGTAATGATAACAGGGGTTTTCTTATGCTTTCTGTGCCTCCTGAAAACTGAGGTGTTACTGAGGTGTTCCTAAAGCAAAAGGCTGTGTTCCCAAAGCATTTCTTACCATTTTTCCCAATCTATTTAAAATGTTTAATTTATTATTGAAAAATGAGTGTTTCACTTACTTTTTTAGCCTAAAATGAGCTATTTTGCGCTTTGAAAATTTCCCAATTAGGCCCGACTCCTTTTTCCAAAATGGCTATGAAAACCCCTGGATAAATAAATGTAAATCAGTAAGCAATATGGATCTTGATTAGATTTTATATATGCTAATTTTGATCCATGCTAGTATCTCACCATATCTATTATAATTATAGTTGGTCGACTGGTTAACTATTTCTCAAATGGCAAAAATCTAGAGCGGGTAAATGAAATCTGTTGCTGATGATAAAATGGTGATGATATGATAGGATTTGTGTACATTTTTTGTAAAGAAGAAACAGAGGTAAAAGAAGAAAATGCTGATTATCAGCATTTTCTTCTTTTGCCTCAATATTTTCCCCAAACCCTTTTCTATTAGTCATCAATAGTTGTCACTGTTTGAGAAAAGGTTTCAGTCACTTGTCAGTCCTCTTCCTCCCCCACATACACCCACCTGTGAAGTGCTGTGACGTCGACTATGTTACCCAGAAAACCAACCTCCACTAACTTATTCACCAGGTCACATGACTTTTCCGCGGCAAGTTGGTGAAGAAGGGAGAAGAGCTGTATGAACTTCCAGTAAATGTCTGGTGTTTTGACATCATTCCAGCACACCTGAGGAAAAAAAAAAAACTTTTACCCTTTCCCAAATGACAAAAATTTAGACTTGTCCAATTCTAAAGCTGTTTCAAACAACAATATGGCTTTTGATGACGATCGGATCTGTGTAAAATATAGTATAAAAATATTAAGGCAAAAGGAAAAAATGCTGGCTATCAGCATTTACTTCTTTTGCCTCAATTTTTTTTTACAAGACTTTTCTATTAGGGACATCAAAACCAGGTCTTGTTTGGCAAAGGGTTCAATTTACCCATTCCTTGGGAAAGGCCCAGGTTAACCTATTCCCACATAATGACACGCTTTGACGCCCCATGATATGAAGACTTGAGAAATCATTGTGGAAAATAAAGAAATTGCTTGCGACAAGCAATTTCTTTATTTCCTGCAATATTTTCTTCCCAGAAAGACAACAAGAGCTTCTCAGAGCAGCGCATATAAGCCCGAGAGGGGCTTGTCAGTAAAATTGGCCATTTTTTTCAATTCAAGGGCAGACAATTCAAACATGAAAAGTTATCAAAATTTTGTTTGCACAACCAGACACCATCGAGATTCATTGTGGCTAGCTTGAATGAATTCTGGTTGAAACTATAGGAGTTGCGCACACAAGTAAATGAGCATTTTTGAGAAAACAGGCATTTTTCCTTAAATTCAAGGGCAGATATTTCAAGAACAAAAACAGTTTTCTAAATTCCGTAAGCGGTGTGCACAACTAAGCACCATTGAGATTCATTGTGGCAAGTTTGATGAAATTCTGATCAAATCTGTAGGAGGAATTGCGCACACAAGAAAATGGGCATTTCTTTAATTCAAGGGCAGATAATTCAAGAACAAAAAGATTTATCTGAATTCTGTAAGCGGTCTGCACAACTAGACACAATGGAGATCCATTGTGGCAAGTTTGATTAAATTCTGATCAAAACTGTAGGAGTTGCGCACACAGGAAATTGCTAACAGACGGACAGATGGATGGACGGACGACAGGGGCCATAACATAATACGACCCTTCGGGTGTAAGATTTTGTTCACTTTATATTGTTTTTTGCAGTATCTTTCAATTTGGATTATTCTAAAAAAAAAATGTCTAGTAATGGATTAACCCTTTCCCAAACAATCAAAAATTTGACCGTACTCATTTAACCCATTACCAAACGACAAAATATTAGGGTAGTCTAAATTGAAAGAAGTTGCAGACGACATTTCAATGTGAAGGAATTTCGAAATTTTATAGCTTTTTAGGTAGAAAACATTGTGGGAAATGAAGAAATTGCTTGTGACAAGCAATTTCTTCATTTTCCACAATGTTTTGCAAAGCCATTTTATTGTGGGGAGTCAAAAGGAGTCACTGTGTGGTAATGGGTTAAAAGCTTCTTTAGATAACATATTGGATGTTCATGACAGTATTCCCCCCCCCCCCTTCCCTGGCATGTTAAGAGATGTATGATCTTCCAGTATATTTCTGGTGTTTTGACATTGTTCCAGCACACCTGGAAACAATCAGCATAGGTAACAAACCCTTTTGTTGTTAATTTCTTACCTGGTATTACATAAAAGAACAAGTAGCATTCTTTCAAAAGTTTCAAGGAAAGAAATAAGTTAAAAGTGTCCTTGTGTCCTTAATGATTGCCCATTTTTCTAAGAAATAAGCCCTATTACCATCTGTTCTTAATTCTTTAACAGGTATTTTCTTCTTTCCCAAATGGCAAGATTTTTGGGTGTTCCATTTTCACAGCTACAGCCAATGACAAAATGGATGTTGATGAAGGATAAAGGATTTTTGTACAACATAGTTAGAAAATATTGAGGCAAAAGGAGACAATGCTGATTATCAGCATTTTCTTCCAATGCATCAATGTTTTCCCAAGCCTTATCTAATAGGGACATCAAAATCTTGTTTGAGAATGGGCTAATCTCTTATGACCAGGTATCACATACAAGAACAATTAGCATTCCTGGATATGAACATCTTTTCTCCTTTATCAGGAATCCTGTCAGGAGCCAGATATCTGGTGTTCATAATAATTATACAATAGATTTGATCAAAATGAAAGACTGAATATTAAACCTTTCCTAAACAAGACCTGCTTTGGTGGCTTCACGGAGAAAGCTATAGAAAACAATGAGAGAAAAGAAGTAAATACTGATGAACATCAGTTTCTCCATTTCCCTCAATACTTTGCATGCTATGATGTTCAAATCCATGCTTTTTGGTAGTATCAAGATTTGAAGGTGTATTGGCATTGCACTGATTAGCTTTAGTCCTTTCCCTAATGGCAACAATTAAGCGTGGGCTGATGCAGATGACACTACAGCTTATCATGCTTGGGAGAACTGTCAATCAAAAAGGCTATCACTTGCGACACAAAACATGAACTTACAGTAACTGGTATGAAAGTTTCATCTAGTTATAAATGTAAATCTTCTATAAATATGGATAGTTTAGACTTGGTGACTTCACCAGTACCAGGGGGTAGATAGTTACCTGTCTGTCTGTTTGTCTGTGTGAAACACAATACATGTACTTACAACAATGACTGGTATGAAAGTTTCATCTAGTAGTAGTAGTACATCCTCTATAAATGTGGACAGTTTAGATTTGGTGACATCACCAGTACCTGGGGGTAGATAGTTACCTTTTTATCTGTCTGTCTGTGTGTTTGTCTGAGACAATACTTACAACAATAACAGGTATGAAGGTTTCATCCAGTAGCAGAAGTAAATCCTCTATGAATATGGACAGTTTAGATTTAGTGACATCACCTGCACCAGGGGGTAGATAGTTACTCTCACAAGAGGTGGGGTCTGTACTGCACTGAAAATAGGGGTGAGAAAAAATGAAACAGCAACACATCACAAATGCAGATAATGCAAACGATCAGAGAAATTGTTTGATATAAAATTTTACATGCATCCTCAGGGCAACAGATCAGCGGGATAAAGACATTCTAACATTGTTAATTCAAATCCTATGTTTTGGGTACTCATCTGAATCGTCTCAATGAGACAATTCAAGTGAGTACCTCCAACATAGTATTTGAAATATTGCATTTTGGAAAGCCTTCTCTCCTTCTTATTTATCTATAGCTCTGCATCGTTATCATAATTATATCTATAAATGTTCATATTCATAATCACTCTTGTGCTTACAAAAATTGACACTGACAAAAATATACTGAAACGTTTCCAATCAAGACTTTCAAGATATGATGACTACCTCTATTGCAAAATTAGCAGCTTTTGTCATGACATCACAGAAGTTGTTCAGTACATCATCTATATCTGCAGTTTGTCCTTTCATCATTTTCTTACTATGTTTATTGTTACTTGTGTGTCTGTTCATATTGACAGTCTCCTGTAACATTTCTCCCGCACTCACAATACACTGAGTGATCTCTGGGAATGGGGCTGGTGATAGCAGGTAATCCTTCCTGAATTGAAGAAAATGACAGTTGACAGCATATTTTTCAATCAACCTTCAACCTTTTCCCAAACAACAACAAGAGTGCCATGGTCACAATATACGCCGCCACTTATAAAACTTGAGACCAAAAAAATGACATTGACAAGGATTTATAAATATTCACTCAAAAACCTGTAAAAAATTGTGTCCACAAAAAGGTTTTTATAAATATCCAGTCAAAAACCTGGAAGGAATCGCGTTCACAAGGCTGAAATATCATTAGGCCCCAGAGACTAAGATTGAAGGGGCATAACTCAGGAAAAAATCAATGAACCATAAAATCCCTACTTCATGCACATCTAGCAATTAAGGTAATAACATCCACCAAGTTTCATTAGGATCCAGTCAGAATCTTAGGAGGAGTTGCGTTGACAAGGCTGCAATTTCAATCAGCCCCAGAGACTAAGATTGAAGGGGGCATAACTCTGGCAAAAATCAATGAACCATGAAATCCTTCCTTCATGCACATCTACTAATTGAGGTGATAAAATTGACCAAGTTTCATTAAGATCTAGCCAGAAACTTAGGAGGAGTTGCGTTGACAAGGCTTCAATTTCAATAAACCCCAGAGACTAAGTTTTAAAGGGGCATAACTCTAGCAAAAATCAATGAACCATAAAATCCTTCCTTCATGCACATATACCAATTGAGGTAATAACATTGACCAAGTTTCATTAAGATCCAGCCAGAAACTTAGGAGGAGTTGCGTTGACAAGGCTGCAATTTCAATAAGCCCCAGAGACTAAGTTTTAAGGGGCATAACTCAGGCAAAAATCGATGAACCATAAAATCCTTCCTTCATGCGCATCTACCAATTAGGCCATGGGCCGAGCCCGCAAATTGTGACAAAGTGCTTCAGGCTGGAGGGTGAAGGGGAAAACTTGATTTAGTAATTAAGATATTAATGTATAAAGTCATAATCAGGATTGTTTACCTTAAATTATGTGGTCACTAATTAGAAAAACGCGATTTTAGTGTCTTTGAAGATGCCCATAATTGACCAATCAGATGAGAGTATTTAGCCTAAAAGGCTTCAGCCCGGTCCTGAAAAATGGCCGCCCCCATATAGGAATGCATCTGTCAAACCTCAGATTTTGATGTAAGTGCACTTATTCCATGCACAGACGTTACATGGACGAAGCTGTACAGTTGTTCAAATGTTTGGGCAACTGTGGATGGTAAAGAAAACGAAATTGCCTGAGTATTTTGACTTACAGTAACGAAGTTTTACCTGACATTGGGTTCAATCGTCAGTTCTACCAAAAGTACACAAACAGTAAGCGAATTGAATGTGGGGCGAAGCCGAGGGACACTGGACGTCTAAGGTCATCTGAGGACCAACAAGGTGAATGTCAGGTGAGTATTGTTTTTAAAGAATTGTGTTTAGCAGGGGTCCATAGAAATACCGGAACGCACAGTAATTACCGGAACATTACTAATATAGTAGATCTATTTGGGGAAGGGTTCTATGCTTTTCAGTTTATACCAATGGATGATGAAGATCATTATGACTCCTTTTGACGCCCTACAAGATAACAGATTAAGAAAACATTGTGGAAATGAAGAAATTGTCATAAGCAATTTTTCATTGCCCACACTGGTATTACTACACAGACAAAAAAATATAACTTTTCATTCACTTGAAATTGTCGTCTACATCATCTTTGTATTTGGATAAGTAAAATTTTGCTGTCTGCTAGTCTACTGGGTTAAATGTGTATGGTCAATCCTGTGCATTCTGGTAATCACTGTGCGTTTCGGTCATTCTATGGAGCGTTTGCAGTGTCTGAATGTTCAAATATACAGTGATTTCCAGTTTTCGATCAGTAGGACATAATTTATTTTTTGTACTGTAAAGTAACCTTCATTAGAAAACATGGCTATTTACATTAGGAAACCGTAACATGACTATGAAAATGAGAAATGGCAAACCATTTAAAACAAATTTAAAGCTACAAAATATACATACATGTAAACAATTCTTCTTTCATTTTCTTTACAATTATAAGGCCTATATCCTACTATTTGGCAGTTTGAAGCCCCTAGACCTGGCAGGTAGCCGGGCATGCAGAAGCTATGCCCAATTTTTTTCTTAAATTTTTCAAGTTGAATAAATTTGGTAAATTAACCCTTTCCCAGACAGCAAAAATTTGGACTGATCACATTTTGAAAAAATGCTACAGATGACAAAATGAATGCTTATAAAGATAGTTTTTATGAGTAATATAGCATAGAATATATTGAAGCAAAAGGAGAAAATGCTAATAATGAGCATTTTCTTCTTTGTCTCAATGTTTTCCCAAGCCTTTAATCGGTTTATTCGGTTTAATAAATGAATAAAACATTGAATCATAAATATTTTAATGTCTTTCAGGCTTCTGATTCAAAGGGAAAGGGAAAGTAAAAGCTCTCAAGTTGCTCAAGAAAGATGTGTCATATCAGCATGCCTTCTCCAAATTGGAAAAAAAACATCTGTCATTATCTCAAGACCTGAAGGAAGATCTGGAGAAGTTTGTCTGTGAACTGTATGGATGGCCAGGATGTGTCAGGGTCGATGATGTCCGGTACAATTGCTTCAGGTTTGGATGTACTGGTGATTCAAGCATGCCTCCAAACAGTGATGCCCTTGCTTTACATATGCAAAGAGCAACTTTTCAGGCCCATATATACAGAACATGCATGCTCTGAACGGTGCGGCCCTCTCCGGATGGACATGGGTGGACAATGTTAGAATCACAGCTCTCTTTCAAATGGTCAAGTATACGTGTAGCTCCTAAGGCAGTTCTTCACAGCATTCAATGTGGGTGCATCAAAATGACCTGTGAATCAAGCAAGTGTTTGTGCAAAAAAGCTGGACTACCGTGCACAACAATGTGTCGTTGTGAAAACTACTCAAATCGCTCAAATGTTGACCATGAATATTACTCGGATGTTGGCAAAAATGTTGAATTTTCTTAATTTTACACTGAAAATTTTGGGAAAATCCAAATTAGCCCCCTCAATATTCAGGACAAGGGCTTTAATCCCCCAATATGAAATTGCTTCCTACGGGCCTGCATTCCCACACGATGACGCTTTTTGACACCCCTCAAGATAAAGCCTTTGGAAAATATTGTGGAAAATAAAGAACTTGCTTGTTAAAAGGCAATTTCTTCATTTCTCACAGTGTTTTTTACACAGATACACCAAAATGTATTCAATTTCATTCACTTCAAATTGTCGTCTGCAACATTTTTGAATTTGGGCAAGTCTAAAATTCTGTCGTTTGATAATGGGTTAAATGTTAAAACAACTGTAGCATTATAGTTTATGACTGTTAATTACCATCAAAGTTTCTGAACCTTAGACCAATTCAACCATTTCCCAAACAAGACCGGTATATGACATTTCTATTAGGTAACACTAGGAAAAACATTGAGACAAAAGAAGAAAACACTGGTAATCAGCATTTTCTCCTTTTGTCTCAATATTTTTCATGCTGTACAATGCACATTTTTTACCTTTGATATAATTTGTTTTGTCGTCTGCAGCAGCTTTCAAATTGGAAAACCCTTAATTTTGCTTTTTGGGAAAGGGTTAAAAACAAGTATTTGATGATTTAATGTTTCACTAAAATGATGTGAATTGCAGTTATCATGGTGTATTATCACATGATTTAGAATTTCCGATAACTTTTCAATAACTTTGTCAATACTTGACCAATTTGAATTCGGTTTAAAGCAGAGAAGGTGGGAAAATGTCAGGAATAACATGGATTTCGTAGATTTTTTAAAAATCAACTGACAAAAAAGTTATTGAAGATAAACCAAAATTTTGGTTTATCTTCAATAACTTTTTTATCGTTTGATTTTTCAAAAATCAACCATGTCCATTGCATGCGTGAGATCTGTCCACATTCTCTGCTTTAAACCGAATTCAAATCGGTCCCATATTAACAAGGTTATTGGAGATATTCAGTAATTATTGCATCACGTGATTATACACCGTGGTTATACATGGACGAGACAATTATGTCCCAGTCACCATCATTTTCCTGTCTTTCTGGTGTGTTGAAATATAATTAACAACTATATATTTTATTTTGTTTAATTTTGAGGACCTAAAATAGGCCTACTTTTGTTATCTTATAAGATTATAAGTAAGCTAACGAGCATCTTCTTTTTTGCCTTAATCATTTTCTCCACCTATGTTGGATGAACAGCTGTTGGCTTGGATTTCATGTTTGCGTTCGCACTCCTGCAAGAGATGCTTAATCCTTTCCAAAATAAAAAAAATTGTAGGGTTGCACAATCTGAAAGATGCATCAAACGACAAAATGGATTTTGATAAAGATGGCACTTTGTTGTGTTAAAGCACAGAAAATATTGAGGAGAAAATGCCGATTATCAGCATTTTTTTCTTATGTGTCAATGTTTTCCCAAGGCTTTTTAATGAAAAATGTCAAATGCATGCCTTTTGGAAATGGGTTAAACTGCTTTTACCCCTTCCCAAACAACAAGTTAGTGGGACAGTAGCCAGTCTCGTTGCTATGATTCAAAAGCTGCTGCAGTGAAAAATATGGGTTGATAAAGAGTTGGTTTGTGAAATATAAAACCTAGAAAATGAAGAGGCAAAAGGAGAAAATGCTGATGATCAGCATTTTCTTCTTTTGCCTCAATGTTTTCCCAAGCCTTTTCTTATAAGGTCGTTAAAACCCGGTCTTGTCTGGGAAAAGGTTAAAGGTATGTGTAACTAGAAACTTCTAAAGGTTGTATGGGTCTCAACCTAAGACCTGTCGATAACAGATAGGGCCTATATTTCACCACAACCCATCTTTTGTTGCCACTTTGATTGACATTCATAAATATCAGACTGGTCCAAAATATAAATGTTACAAAGTAACAAAATAAGTGCACCACAGAGCAGAAGATTTGTGTGCTATAATGTGTAAAACCTTCTTGGCAAAGGAGAAAATGCATATTACAGAAAATAGTTTCGTTATCACGTTTTACTAACCATACTGGGATGTCAAATCCTGGCATTACAGTCAAACAGTAGCTGGAACACCTTTTGGACTAACAAATTCGTGAAAAATATCAGCAGTTTGACACATAAAGCCATTTATCCGAATTTATGTTGTATCCGGATATAGGTACACTTTACCTAGTATTTCAAAGTCAAATTACTTTATAGTGACCACATACTTTAGGGTAAACAATGTTGTTTTGTAATCAGGAGATGATGGGGATTATTTTGATATATAGTTTATGTATTCACCCTTTAGCCTGAAGCAAACTTTTTTTTAGAAGCCTTTTTTGGGGTTCGGCCCATGGCCTAAATTGAGGTGATAACATTGACCAAGTTTCATTAAGATCCAGCCAGAAACTTAGGAGGAGTTGCGTTGACAAGGCTGCAATTTCAATAAGCCCCAGAGACTAAGTTTTTAAGGGGCATAACTCAGGCAAAAATCGATGAACCATAAAATCCTTCCTTCATGCACATCTACCAATTGAGGTGATAACATTGACCAAGTTTCAAGAAGATCCAGCCAGAAACTTAGGAGGAGTTGCGTTGACAAGGAAAGTGGACGAACGTACGGACGGATGGACAGACGTACGTACGTACGGACGGACGGACGGACAGACGGAGAAGATGACGCCAATATACGTCCGCCTCCGGCGGCGTATAAAAATGTAGACTGTTTAATTCGAAGTTGCTGCAATCAACTGAATGGATGGTGATGGAAATGAGCTTTTTGCGCAATATAGCATGGGCAACATTGAGGCAAAAGGAGAAAATGCTGATTATCAAAAAGTGTCAGTGTGTGGGACAAGGTTAGTTTGTTACCAAACAGCCAACTGTTTTAAGACACCAGAAAAGTGTTGTAGGAAAAAAATGCTCTTAAAAATCATCATGCCCTATGCTAGAAATGATTATTTTCTATTCTTTAAACATTTTATTCATTCCTTTTTTCTTTTTAATTTGAATTCAGAAACAAAGCCCTGTAATTGGCTCCTTTAGAGAGAATGTCCTAAAAGGCTTTTAATTATGCCCCCTTTCGAAGAAAATGGGGGTACATGTATATTGTTTTGCAAGTGTCAGTCGGTCGGTCGGAAGGTCGGTCTGTAGGTCGGTCTGTCTGTCCGTAGACCAAACCTTGTCCGGAGCATAACTCGAAAAGTATTAAAGGTAGAATCATGAAACTTCATAGGTGGGTAGATCTCATTATGGAGAGGTGCAGTGCACAAGAACCGTAACTCTGCCGATCAAATTTTTTGAGTTATTGCCTTTTGTTGATTTTCAAATTTGATTATTGTCCGGAGCATAACTCAAAAAGTGTGTAAGGTAGAATCATGAAATTCTATTACGTCATACTACTCTCGTGCTCATATGAGATGCGCGCCAACCGTGACCAAATACTTCAGTGCGCTTTTAGAAATCGTCTGGTGCAGACGTATTTCTAATTGACTGTAGGAGCTACAGTCCGTGACCAATTATAGTCTTTAAGCGTAACTTTTTTTCATCGTGGATGAAAATAAAAATTAATTACGAAGTAATTATAATTAATTAAACTACGAAGTAGTTTTGATATAGACATTTAATTTGTCGTAGACAGATAAAATAAGGTTGATAACCATTTTGGTTCGAGATTACAACCACGTGACATCTATGGACAAGATGGCGGAATCAATGCTAAAGCATGACAAACAAACCGAAAAAACTCGGGAAAACGTGGCTTCGACGAAGTCTTCGAGTAATTCCCAACAGGAAAAACGTGAAACAAGTAGTAAGGCTGCTGAGAAAACGCCGGCGAAGTCGGTAACCACTAGCAAAACGGCCCAAACGGGGGCTGTAGGCCCACGTGCTCCTGTCCAGACACTCGATGTCAACAAAGAACTCGGTTTGATTTTGAGAGAAATTAACTCTAACGTCTTGAATCAAGGTGAAAAAATAAAGAAACTTTCAGACAGGGTTGATTTCTTGTACGACGAGTCCAATTACTATGAGCCGTATGATGAGAATTACGAGGAGTATGAGGATACCCCTGATAATGTTGAGTCCCATTGTGAAGACAATGATTCAGAGGACTGTCCTCCGTCCAAGAAGACAAAAACTACATTCAAAGGACTATCAGACAAATTTCTCTTGTCTGAAAAAGTGGACAGTGAAATAAATGACGATTTGGCTACTTTTGTGAATTCGTCGTTTAGGAATGGCGTCTCGGATGACAGAGTTTCTGAAATCAGCAAAGAGATATATCGGCCTTCCAATTGTGATTCTCTGACTAAAACTCGTGTTAACCCAGGTATCTGGAGATTGCTTAAGTCCCAGACACAGACTGACGATGCTAAAATGCAAATGATTCAAAATCTGGTGATTAAGTCATCAATAAACTTTGTGAAGGTACTTGACAAACACAGTGAAGATTTTGATTCTCAGTCCATTGAATGGGGTACAAACGGGCTTGCAATGTTGGGACAGTGCAACAAACTCATGAACAACAAAAGAAAAGAGGCTCATAAACATGACTTGGACCCAAAGTTTTACCCACTAACCTCTGCCAGTTTGCCATTTACTGAATATTTATATGGCGATGAAACTGATGTGAATCGAAATGTTAAAGACATTAATGACATGAGTAGGATCGGGAAAGTTGGTCGCAATTCTCGCGGCCGAGGTAACAGAGGCGGCCCTTATACAAGGGGCAACAGAGGTGCCCGTCGTGGCAGAGCTCGAGGTTATTTCCCATATCGTGGGGGTGACGGTTCTGGCGGTAACTCTGGAACAAAAAACCCGAGAGAGGGGCAAAAGAAGTAAATAAGGTGAGTTCTGTTTTCGAAGCTGGTAGACTTTTATTTCACTTAGAAAACTGGAGAAATATTACTCAGGATGAGAGCATTTTGGACATCATTCAAGGTTGTTCTATTGAATTCATTGATGGACTGAATCCTGTTCAGTTTCAATGCTCGCCATCAAAATTTAGTCCTGTAGAGGATTTGATTGTTGAAAATGAAATTAAAAAACTTTTAGACATGAAAGTTATTAAAATTGTCGAGCATGATGAAAATGAGTTTATTTCTCCAATTTTTCTTGTTCCCAAAAAGAATCCGGGTGAATACAGAATGATATTGAATTTGAAAAAGCTAAATGAAAGCATACCATACAAACATTTCAAAATGGACACATTTGAGTCAGTCCTAAAACTTATCACACCAGGATGTTACATGGCATCTATTGATTTACGTCATGCGTATTATTCTGTATTCATCTCGGAGAAAGATCAAGTGAAATTACGTTTTGAGAAGTCAGGTATTTTGTATCAGTACCAAGCTTTACCGAATGGAATAGCTTTTGCTCCTCGATTATTCACCAAAATAATGAAGCCAATTTACTCATCATTACGTGTTCAAGGCTACACTAATTCGGGATTCATTGATGATTCAATTCTGTTAGGTGATACTTTTGCAGAATGTGAAGAAAATGTTGAACAAACATATGATTTAATGGCTAGTGTAGGCTTCATGATACATGAAGATAAGTCAGTTCTGATACCGACTCAAAAATTAACATTTTTGGGTAATGATATAGACTCTGTGCAGATGATAGTTACTCTCCCAGAAAATAAAGTTGCAGTTTTGGTCCAAGAATGTAAACAATTAATTTCAAAAAATACAGATACTATAAAGTCTGTTGCTAGAGTTCTTGGACTGATGGTTTCAAGCTTCTCTGCTGTAGAGTTTGGCCGTCTGTTTTACAGAAAAATAGAGACAGAAAAAATTGAAGCTTTAAGAATTTCAAAAGGGAGTTATTCTGCTAAAATGCACATTTCTGATGACATGAGATTAGAACTGAAATGGTGGATAGACAATTTACACTTACAGAAACGTGTAATTGATCGTGGTAATCATGATTTGGTAATTACCACAGACGCTTCATCTTTAGGATGGGCTGGAATATGTAATGATGAGCAAATTGGTGGTCGATGGACAATTGAAGAGACAGAAAAACACATAAATTGTTTAGAGTTACTGGCTGTAAGCCTAGCTGTGAAAGCTTTTTGCAAAGACAAGAATCAAATTCATATAAAAGTGTTTTCAGATAATTCATGTGCCATTGCCTATATAAATAATATGGGCGGATGTAGATCCAAAGAATGCAATTCTATTGCTCATGATTTGTGGGTATGGTGCATGGAGAGGAACATTTGGTTGTCTGCATGTCATGTTCCTGGGAAAGAAAACATTTCGGATGCTGGTTCCAGACATTTCAATGACAATATTGAATGGCAGCTCAATAAACAGGTTTTTGACAAGGTATGTCAAATTTGGGGAGTCCCAGATATTGACATGTTTGCTTCTAGAGTCAATAAACAGTTGTCTAAGTATGTGTCATGGAAACCAGATTCAGAAGCTTTCTTCATTGATGCATTTTCACATAGCTGGTACTCAAAATATGTTTACATTTTTTGTCCTTTCAGTTTGATTGGACGAGCTCTAGTGAAGTTAAGAAAGGACGAGGCAGAATGCATAATGATTCTTCCTCTTTGGCCAACACAGAATTGGTGGAACAGATTCCTGGAACTTCTCATAGACTTTCCGGTAGTGATTCCAGTGACACAGAGTACTCTGTTTCTAACTTCAACCAAGAAAGAACACCCGTTGACAGGGAAAATGAATCTAGTGGCATCGCGATTATCAGGAAAAGTTTACAAAACAGAAACATTTCGCAAAAAGCTGCCAATGTCATTATATCCTCATGGAAACCATCAACACAAAAACAGTACTCAGTTTACGTCAAAAAATGGCTTCATTTCTGTAGTCAAAGACAGATTGATTCAGTTCAAGTTACTTTAGATTCAGTTTTAAATTTTTTAACAGAACTTTTTCATTCAGGTTTATCATATGAAACCATTAATGTAGCACGTAGTGCCCTGTCATCTATAGGAATCATTATTGGAGGATTTTCTGTTGGTCAACATCCACTTGTAAAACGTTTTTGTACAGGTGTTTTCAATTTACGTCCACCAAAGGTTAAATATGTAGAAACATGGGATGTAGGACTAGTTATAGACTATTTGAAAACGTTACCAACATTACAGTTGTTATCATTGAAAATTCTTACTTATAAGTTAGTGATGCTTATCGCCTTAACTAACGCCACTAGAGCTCAAACATTACAGTTAATGACATTAAAAGACCTCAAGAAAGGTCCAGATTTTTTTGTTGTACAGTTAAGAGGGTGTTTGAAACAATCCAGGCCAGGGAGGCCAATACCATTTATATTGCTGAAAAGTTATACTCCAGATAGGAGGTTATGTGTTGTAGATACTTTGCGGGAATACATAAATAGAACTAAAACTTTGCGTAAAAAGGAAGATTCCCTTTTCATTAGTTACTTAAAACCACATGCAGCAGTTTCATCAAGCACAATAAGTAGGTGGCTGAAAACAGTGATGCATTTATCAGGCATAGATACTACAATATTCAAAGCTCATAGCGTGAGAGCTGCTTCAACGTCAAAGGCTAAAGCCAGCTCAATTCCAATACAAGACATTATGAAAGTTGCTGGTTGGACCAATGCTGAAACATTTTCGCAGTACTATCATAAAGACATTCAACAACGGCAGAGTTCATTTGCCTCCACGGTGTTGTCAGGCACTGACAGACTAGAAAAACAATAGAGATTCCCTTATTATGTAAGTACATTAGTAAATTACTTTTTGTATGATTTGGTCACCATCAACCAAAAAATGCGATGGCTTTGAAGTCTCATATGAGCACGAGAGTAGTATGACGTAATAGAATCCCCCAAACAAACGAGACTTACCTTAGAAGTTGATGTTTGGTTGAGATTCTATCTAGTCATACTTCTACTCGAGGGATCAGATGCCCACCCGGTTTAGAACATCATCCCTCCCAGGGTTTACGAAGTAGACTCCTTGTGAGCAGGTAGCAGTAACTTGCAAATCAATTGGTTCAATTGATATAGTTCTTTTGCATTTGTTGGTTGCTGTTACAAGCTTTGAATCACTGAAGTATTTGGTCACGGTTGGCGCGCATCTCATCTGATCCCTCGAGTAGAAGTATGACTAGATAGAATCTCAACCAAACATCAACTTCTAAGGTAAGTCTCGTTTGTTTGGGGGATTTTACAGGTGGATAGATCTCATTATGGAGAGGTGCATTGCACAAGAACCGTAACTCTGCCGATCAAATTTTTTGAGTTATTGCCCTTTGTTGATTTTATAAGTTGATTCTTGTCCGGAGCACAACTCAAAAAATATGTAAGGTAGAATCATGAAACTTTACAGGTGAATAGATTTCATTATGGAGAGGTGCAGTGCACAAGAACCGTAACTCTGCCAATCAATTTCTTGGAGTTATTGCCCTTTGTTGATTTTTACACTTAATTCTTAACCTTGCCTATATCTCATGTCCTTTTACACATACAGCCTTGATATCTCACACAAAGATACCTCCTATCAACATCGTTCACATTTAACCATGACCTTGGACCTTGACCTTGGAGTTTGACCTACTTTAAAAAAAATTATAACCGGCATATATCTCATGACCTCATGACAAATACAGCCTTGATATTTCACACATGGACACATCTTACCAAGACCTTTCACAATTGACCATGACCTTGGACTTTGTGACCTTGACCATGGAGTTTGACCTTCTTTTAAAAAACTTTAACCTGGCCGATATATCATGTCCTTTTACACATACAGCCTTGATATTTGACACATGGAAACCTCCGACCAAGACCTATCACAAACGACTATGACCTTGGACCATGTGGCCTTGACCTTGGAGTTTGACCTACTTTTAAAAAAAATTAAACTGGGCCTATATCTTATGTGCTATTACACATACAGCCTTGGTATTTCACACATGGACACATCTTACCAAGACCTTTCACATTTGACCATGACCTTGGACCTTGTGACCTTGACCCTTGGAGTTTGACCTACTTTAAAAAAAACTTTAACCTAGCCGATATATCAATTCGATATATCAATATGACCCTGGTAGTTGAAAACGGCGTAAAACCCCAATAAACTCAAACTCAAACCTACAGCCTTGATATTTCACACATAGACACCTCCTACCAAGACCTTTCACATTTGACCATGACCTTGAACATTGCAACCTTGACCTTGGAGTTTGACCTACTTTTAAAAAGACTGAAACCAGGCATATATATCATGTCCTTTTACACCTACAGCCTTGATATTTCACACATGGACACCTCCAACCAAGACCTTTCACTTTTGACCATGACCTTGACATTTGGCCTACTTTTAAAAACTTTAACCTGGCCTATGTTTCATTTTACTTATACATATACAGCTTTGATATTTCACACATACACACCTCCTACCAAGACCTTTCATATTTGACCATGACCTCGGACCTTGTTAACTTGACCTTGGACTTTGACCTACATCAAATGTAGGCCCTTGAGGGGGCATATATGTTTTACAAACATCTCTTGTTTATACAGACTTTGCAAACAACATTTTAGGATTACAACCCATCACAAACTACAAAACACTTCAATAATATTCAGACATCATCCATAGAAATGGTAATTGTCTATTGACAAAGATAACCCTAGTCAATTTCCCTTGCCACGGATGATGCTGAACTTATCAAGGGTATAACACCCAAATATGCACAAAGTGTTTGGTATCTAATGATGGGCTGATCCACTTCAAAAACTGCCACAAATGACAAAATGGATGTTATTAAAGATAGAATTTGTGTAAAATATGGCAAAGAAAATATTGAGACAAAAGGAGAAACTGCTGATTATCAGCAGTTTCTTCTTTTGTTTCAATGTTTTCCCAAGCCTGTTCTATTAGGGACGTCAAAACCTGGTCTTGTTTGGGAAAGGGTTAAGACACCAGAAAAGTAATGTAGGAAAAAAATGCTCTTAAAAATCATCATGCCCTATTCTAGAAATGATTATTGTCTATTCTTTGAACATTTTATTCATTCCTTTTTTTCTTTTTAATCTGAATTCAGAAGCAAAGCCCATAAATCGGCTCCTTTAGGGAGAATGCCCTAAAAGGCTTTCAATTTAAACCGACTTTGCAAACAACACTTTAGGATTACAACCCATCACAAACTACAAAACACTTCAATAATATTCAGGCATCATCCATAGAAATGGTAATTGTCTATTGACAAAGATATCCCTGGTCAATTTCCCTTGCCAAGGATGATGCTGAACTTATCAAGGGTATAACACCCAAATATGCACAAAGTGTTTGGTATCTAATGATGGGCTGTTATTCTTAACCCTTCCCAAACGACAAAATTTTAGGGTGATCCACTTCAAAAACTGCCACAAATGACAAAATGGAAGTTATTAAAGATAGAATTTGTGTAAAATATGGCATAGAAAATATTGAGACAAAAGGAGAAACTGCTGATTATCAGCAGTTTCTTCTTTTGTTTCAATATTTTCCCAAGACTTTTCCACCAGGGACGTCAAAACCAGGTCTTGTTTGGGAAAGGGTTAAATCTTTGTTACATTTATAAAAGTTTTTGATTACCCTAATAACTGATAATAACAGTTTTAGGATAGAAAAATATTTACCTCAGTACAGCAGCCAAGCTTCTCTGAGCACTCAGACTGACAGACAACTTTTTCTGCTGAATCCCTGCATTGATGATTCTTAAACAATTCTTCACAACATTCTGACTCACAAACAGCGGAATGTCCGAGGGCTGTCTGAAATATAGTGAGCTTTTGTGTAAATACATTCCATGACATGAAATATCTTCATATATTTTCTTTCAAACATGTTCTTAAATAAATTAGTATGTAACTTTTCACAAAGACAAAAGGCAGAATAGATCTAATTAGAAATGCAAAAAGGTGGGTAGGTAAGAAAGGTATAGACTTGATTCAGAAGGACTAAATGAACGTAATGCAAGTTTTGCTAGACGAAAATGATCTACCAATTGAAAAATTCACATATATTTCTTGGATTTTTTTTTTTTTTTTTTTTTTTTTGAAAAATTAGCATGAGCCCATTAAGAGCTACCACATTGCCTTACCTTTTGAAAATTTCTGTCATCAGTTCAAACCCATCTTGTTGTAAAGTAGGATTCTTCAATTCATCAGCTGTGGTCAGACACCTTATTACAGATTCTATACCTGCAAACGCAACATTCCCCAAATTCAGCAAAAAAATCCAACTTTATTTTAACCTATTCCCACATGATGAAGCTTTTTTATGCTCTAGGAGATAACAGCATTTGAAAACATTGTGGAAAATGAAGAAATTGCTTGTTACCAGCAATTTCTTCATTTTCCACAATTTTTTCTACCCCAAATAACCAAAAAATGGAAAATTCCATTCATTTGAAATTGTTGTCTGCAACATCTTGTGAATATGGACAGGTATTGAATTTTGCCATCTAATTATGATAATTCTGATTATTTTATTATTAAAATAATTTCATTTATTTTCTCGAGAATTTGTCGTCTGCTATAGGTTAAAGCGCAGTAAATATCAATGTAAACCATTCGCGTATGTTCCGCCTGATTGCACTCGATTCCCGCCAGTAGATGCCATATAAATAAGTGTCTCACGTGCGCTACGGTCTTTCAATTGACAGACTGCGAACCCAAACGACATAGAAAAATATTGTAAGTTAGAATGCCACGTGGAGGACGCAACAACGCTCGTCGCGGACGAGGTGGTAACCAGGCTGCACAGCCACAACGTAGTGTGGTGACGAGGGGTCAGAAACGACGGGCAGCAGAACCCATAGACGACACGGTGGTAGACAGCGTCGAAAGTTCGACAGCGGGTAGGTTGTCAAATGTTATTGACTTTGCTATTGTCGCGTCCTCGTCGGCCAACTCGGAACCTAGTCAAGTTATTCAGTCTGGTAGTGTAATGAGCAATGCACAAATTTCGTCTGCATCAAACGACTCACTTTCTGGGTACCCGGAAGTTTGTCAACTGTCGTCTGCTACAAACTCGTGTATGCCCAACGTATCTATCGGCTCGTCTAATCAACAACAACCCCTTGCTTTAATGGCACCAAGCCCCACACCGGTGTCGGGCGGCGCAATGTTGGGTCTACAGGTGACACAAGGTATTCGCCTAGCAGACGACGATATTGCGGCGCACGTCCCCGCGTCAATTAAGCAAAAAATTTGCAGGGGCGAGTTCATTAATCTTGCATTGATGTTAAAAGGAGCGACGGAATTGTCGGAGTACTGTCTAGGGTCAGTTCTGGAAATAAATAGCCAAGGCATTTTAGAATCAACTCCTAAGGAATGCAAGGACCGGATATCAAATGTTGAAATATGGAGCGATGCTTTCATAATTTATGCTTCGGTTTATTTATCAACCCATTCCGATAAGATATATGAAATTCTGCATTACATGTTCAATATTAGAGAGTGTGCGAGACGTCAGGGTGGGCTAGCTTGGAGAAATTATGATGAACAATTCCGTCTGAGACAAGCCATATACCCTGCGTCCTGGTCCAAGATCAATAATGACTTGTGGTGGCGTTGTATGCAGGTGAGACCTCAATCTCAGTCAAACACTACCAAACAGCGTTACACCTGTAATGAATTTAATATGGGTAGGTGTTCATGGCAAAATTGCAAATTCGCTCACCGTTGCGCAAAATGTGCTGGTCCTCATGCCCAAGTAGATTGTTTGACGCAAAATCAGGAAACATTTGTAAGTCAGGGTCCACATGCTAGTCAGCCTGCTTCCCGAGGTAGGGATTCTGGGTTTCGAGGTCGAAACCAATATCGCGGTGGTCACCGACAATAATACGGTACACACTTCATTTATGTCAAAGGCGAAATCGCCGATTAATTTAGACACATTAAGGAAGTACTCACGTGATTACGATAGGAATGAATCAGATTTTCTTATTAATGGTTTTCGGGAGGGTTTTTCGCTCGAATATACTGGTCCGCGCCAAGCAAGGGATGCAATTAACTTAAGATCAATCAGTATCAACCCAGACATTGTAAGAATGCAGATCGAGAAGGAAATTAAGGCAGGTCGGGTAGCTGGGCCTTTTCTCGAACGGCCCATGCCGAATTTTATTGTTTCGCCAATAGGACTTGTACCCAAAAAGTCTCCTGGCGAGTTCAGGATGATTCATCATTTATCGTATCCACCGGGCGAATCAATCAATGACTATATCGATCCGGCAATTTGCTCCGTGCAATATACACGTTTTGACGAGGCGGTAAAAATGATTCAAAATTTGGGTAGAAACTGCAAGCTATTTAAAGCAGATATTAAAAGCGCGTATCGTCTTATTCCAATTAACCCCGCTGATTTTGAGTTACTAGGTTTTTGCTTGGAAGACAAATGGTTTTTCGATAGGTGTTTACCGTTCGGAGCGTCAATCAGTTGTGTGACATTTGAGCGTTTTGCAAGATTCTTACAATTCTGTGTTGAATCAAACTTCGACACAGCTGCATTAATCCATTATTTAGACGATTTCCTTGGCGGAGATAGCACTTATGATGCTTGTCTAAAAGCGCTGCATATTTTTCAAAAAATTATGTCAGAATTGGGCGTACCATTGGCAGACGAAAAAACGGAGGGACCGACCGAAGTGTTAATATTTTTAGGCTTAGAATTAGATACTAAGAAAATGGTTGTCCGCATACCTAAACAAAAGCTCGACGAAGTGGTATTTAAAATACAGGACATTCTAGGTAAACAAAAAGCCACACTAAAAACACTGCAGTCGCTTATCGGATCTCTCCATTTCTGTTGCAGAGCTATTTGTATGGGCCGACCGTTTATACGCCGTCTAATTAATGCTATATGCGGGCTTTCAAAACCATTTCACCATGTCCGCATCAAAACTGAAGTCCGAAGGGACCTAAATATGTGGCTACTGTTTCTTGCTAAATTTAATGGTGTTTCAGTTTTCCATGAAAATCACTGGACGGAAAACCGGACAGTTGAACTTTTTACAGATAGTGCCGCGGGAAAGGGCTTGGGCTTTGGTGTATTTTTTCAGGGCCATTGGGCCCAGGCCAGATGGCCAGATTCATGGCATGAACTTGGCTACATGTCCAATATTACCGCACTGGAGTTGTTTCCTATAGTGGTAGCGTTACTCGTTTGGGGTTCTAAATTAAGTAATAAAAAGATCCTCTTTAATTGTGATAATATCGCGGTAGTCGAGATAATCAATAAATTAACATCCAAGTCTGAAATGGTCATGCGCATGGTTCGATTACTGACGCTACATTGTCTGAAGCTCAACATTCTCATTAAGGCAAAACACATACCAGGATGTAAAAATGAAATATCTGATGCCTTATCTCGCTTTCAGGAGTCGAGATTCAGACGACTAGCCCCACATGCAGACAACAAACCTCATCCCATTCCCGATTTTCTCTGGAATATCTTCACCATAGATCTCGAGAACTGCTATCTAGAGGTTTAGCCCCTAATACGCTTCTTACGTACGAAACGGCGTGGGCAGCTTTTGAACTATTCTTATCAAAATACAATTTAGAGAAAACTTTACCAATACCTTACGGGCAAGTAGCTTTATTCATTTCATATTGCTTTGACTCAGGAAAGTCTGCTCGAACAATTACTACATACGTAGCGGGCGTTAATTATTTTCACAAGTTGTACGGTCACTATGATTTAAGTAATGTTTTTATAATAAAAAGTTACTCGAAGGTTGTCGTAGGAGTCGCACCACGGTCGACACACGAACGCCATTACGAAAGTCCACTCTCCATGATGTTTGTTTGAATTTACCAAAAGTCGCCCATGACGCATACGAGTCTATAATGTTCACCTCGTTGTTTGTTCTGATGTATTTTGGACTTTTCCGTGCAAGCGAACTCGTAGTGTCTTGTAAGAACTATACACAGAGAGTAGTATTCGCATCCGACGTGTCAATTTCCGCAAACTGTGTGTATATTACACTTTACTATTATAAAACAAATCAATATGGAAAAGGGTGTACTCTTAAAATCCCGAGCGAGAATGACCCGTTCTGTCCTGTACAAACTTTGTGCAAATATATAGGCTTACGTCCGTCTATCAGGGGACCCTTGTATGTACACTCGGACGGCTCGCCCGTTACGAGAACCCAATTTTCAGCAGTTTTGGAAAAATGTATCGCGGCTACTGGCCTGCAGCAGTCGGGGAGATACAGGACACATAGCTTCCGAATGGGCACAGCGACGGATCTGGCGATACAGGGAGTTTCATCTGAAACAATAATGCTTCTTGGACGATGGAACACGAACTGTTTTCGGAATTACATTCGTATTTGATTTTGTTCAAATTAATGATCACATGACTATCTTTCTCATTTAAGCTGTCTGGATACTGGGTGACTCCATACCCTATTGGGCGGGTGTTCGGGCCAGGGAGCGAGGGACTCCAAACCTGTGTCTCAGAGATGGGCATATCGACTGGCTTGGTGTGAGAGGTCTGGGGTGGACTAGACTAAGAAAGAGCATCGAGGCGAAGGTTCTGTTCTCTGAAGCCCCTGGTTTGATTCTACTTAACTTAGGCGGAAATGACCTGAGTTCCCTAAGTATATTAGATCTGAAGGACGCGATGCGTTCGGAAGTATCGTATCTCCGGGAGGCTTTTCTCCAGTCAACCATCGTGTGGATGGATATTTTACAAAGACGTGTCTGGGGAGGAGTCACCGGGGGATACGGCGCGACCGAGCGGAAGCGTCAGCGTGTGAATAGGGTTGGCCGCGAAATCGTAATTAAATCTGGTAATTTTGACGTAGTTAAACCGGAGATAGATGCAGCCACTGCATTTTTTCGGCCGGATGGCATACATTTAAATTTGATAGGATTAGAATTTTATTTGGACTACTTAAATGATGTGATTAAAAAACACTTTCAAATAATTTTTTATTGGGGGATAAATTTATGAAATTTATTTGTGGCGGTATAAAAAATCAGTAAAAACATTCGGCAAGTTCAGTTTACTCCTGGGCACCCGGTTGGGACTGGGCTTGCTAGTACACGTTATAGTTGCTTTAGCTGGTAACGTTTATAGCTGGTCATAAAGTACCTTTTTGCTTGACGGAACTTCATCTTAGGACGATACTGGGCCGACCCGGCATCGATATAGAGCGGCCAATCTTATTCCACGCATTATAAAACGTTAAATTTTGGTGTCTCAGCACTATGTTAAGTATCACAGAATTAAATGGTGTCTTGATAGTCTGTCTGTCTTGTTTAATCTTTTCGATTAGAAAATAATTCTGATTATTTTATTATTAAAATAATTTCATTTATTTTCTCGAGAATTTGTCGTCTGCTATAGGTTAAAGCGCAGTAAATATCAATGTAAACCATTCGCGTATGTTCCGCCTGATTGCACTCGATTCCCGCCAGTAGATGCCATATAAATAAGTGTCTCACGTGCGCTACGGTCTTTCAATTGACAGACTGCGAACCCAAACGACATAGAAAAATCCCTCCCACCGCTCCCTAAACCTTCACTAGAATCTTTAAAAAAATTTTCATTTTAAAAGGTTGGATTAAATTCAAACAGTATGGTTTTACTCAATCTTTATACGAATGACCATGTATTTCAAAAGCTTTCAATATAAATCTTCATTTGAACATAGATACTCTGTCCAGTTTATATTTACAGGATATTGTATACTCCGGTAACGGTGATCAGTCGTGCCATCGCTGGTATCCTGTGGTGAAACGCTGTTGGTGTCCATAGATCTACAGACGACAGCTTCGATTCGGACCAGCGGGAAATTCAAAGGACGACGCCTTACCGACGCATCCTCCAAAAAGTTTGTTTAGTGCTGATGAACTATTGACCTATCCATAAAACTCAAGAACAAACTACATAAATCTATCATCGAACATTTGCTAGAGATCTAGCAATTCAATAAAGACTGTCGCTCAAGTGTTGAAATGAAGTTCCGTCAATCACAAGGCCAAAGTTCAAAATCATATATAGCAATATCCCCTATTTATTGAAATGTAATCTACTTCTGACCAAGACGTTGTTTCTGGGTGTTGGTGCACCCACATCAAGAAGTGACGTCTGGGTTAGTTAAAAAAAATCTATTAGGTATCCGCCCCAAAAGTACTGTTACAAAGGTCTCGCCCTAGTACTTGGTGATTCCTTTCTTGCTGTTGCTTTGCTTATTGCGTTATACATGGGACGCTGAAAGTGAGTGAGCTCGGTCACATTAACATCGCACACATTGCAGAGTTGAACAAGTAACATGTCTAGTTGTCGTTGATAAGTCCGGTGTGTACAGCAGTCTCTGACCGTGAAGTCTGAAATTCTTGTATTGCAGTGCGTCCAAGTGGACTATAGTCCGGTGTTTGTGTTTTTGTCAATGTCTTGTGCAGTAAAAGTCGATGTACAGCGCTTCCCATGTGGTAGTCCTTGTGTTGGTAGTTACTAAAGTTCTGTACATTGTGTTTGTTGTAAAACACAAGTGTTGCTTTGCTTCGCTGGGGTGGTATAAAAAATCAGTAAAACGTATGGCAAGCTCAGTTTACTCCTGGGCACCCGGTTGGGACTGGGCTTGCTAGTACACGTTATAGTTGCTTTAGCTGGTAACGTTTATAGCTGGTCATAAAGTACCTTTTTGCTTGACGGAACTTCATCTTAGGACGATACTGGGCCGACCCGGCATCGATATAGAGCGGCCAATCTTATTCCACGCATTATAAAACGTTAAATTTTGGTGTCTCAGCACTATGTTAAGTATCACAGAATTAAATGGTGTCTTGATAGTCTGTCTGTCTTGTTTAATCTTTTCGATTAGAAAATAATTGGTTAAGGTTGAATGGAAGTTTGAATACAGAAAATCTTTAGTCCATTTGTCATATGCAAGAATAAATTGTGAAGAATATATAATGATATCTTACCATAAACTGCATGG
The DNA here is from genome assembly GCA_963680895.1 of Fragum sueziense. Classification (NCBI taxonomy): domain Eukaryota; kingdom Metazoa; phylum Mollusca; class Bivalvia; order Cardiida; family Cardiidae; genus Fragum; species Fragum sueziense. The sequence continues at coordinate 63,750,567 of OY804592.1, forward strand.
TATCTTTTATAGAAATAGTCTAATGTCGCCAGCTGCTTCAAAACCTTCATCATACATCTGAAAGGCATTGTAAATATTTGAGGCTGGATCTGCAAAAAAGGTCCCTAATGGCATTTGAGAATAACAAGGATCCAGATCAGCTTTTGCATACGCATAGTCTGATCCAGATACAATGTTGTTCTCTCATAGCTTCTTCATTACTTAAAGCAATTCCCCAAGAACAGCATCAATCATAAGTAGACTAACCCTTTTAACCCATTTACACACAATGACTCTTTTTGACTCCCCACAAGATGATGGCTTTTGAAAACATTGTGGAAAATAAAGAAATTGCTTGCGACAAGCAATTTCTTCATTTCCCACATTGTTTTCTACACAGAGAGACCAAAAATGCAAAATTTCATTAGCCGCGTGCGATTTAGGCCAAAATTCGTCTTCCGGAAGAAGAAGACCATAAATTCTGTTCGTTTTAGCTCTTCTGAAACCAGAAGAGTCACGTGACAAGCACTTCCGACTAAATCGAACGGGCATCTTCTATTTCTGGAAGCTCTTCTAGCTCTTCCATTTTTGAGCAGAAGACGGAAGACGGAAGATGTCACGTGGTCGGCAACATGAGAGCGTCTTTAGTTACAAAGTACAGATTTTCTCAAATACTGAAAATAGCTTGTTTACAGCTAGTTTGTATTAATTTTGGGATCAAAACGAGAACAAATCTTGTGTTTTTGAAAAAGAAGTGCCTTTATCAGTACAACAGGAAGGGTACCCAGTCTACCGAATTGGAGCTGGCCATTCTAATTTCCTCCTTTTTGAAGAGCTTTTCGATAGAAAAGCCACTTCCGTTTTCAAGACATATTCGATTTATTTTTAGTCTACCGACTTCTAAGCGTCTTCTATCACGTGACCAAACGTCTTCTATGACGTGGTCTTCCGGAAGAAGAAGCTGCCAAATCGCACCGGCCTATTCATTTTGAATTGTCGTCTGCAACATCTTTGAATTTGGAACAGTCTAAAATTTTGCCGTTTGGTAATGGGTTAATATATTGTTGTGGATCCATGGTGGTCACAAATGATATTATGGTAAATAATAAATGACTGACATAGTCACTGAAAATATCATATGTTTAGAAAATTTAACGCTTTTCTGAAATGATACAATTAAGGCAGGTCAAACCAGACCATGATAGACAATGAGATTCATGCTAACATTAGATACTCATTGAAATATTAAATCAAAGTACTGAAAGTACTGTTGGGAAGCAAATTTGCTGATTATGTCTAAAGGCCTTTCTAGTTGTTAGCGATATGAATTACACGGAGTTGGATAAAAGTAATTAATTGAATTTGATTTTTTAGAAAGTTACAAAATACAAATTATGAAAGGATAATGTCTGTTCCATATCAGCAAAATATACTGAACAAAAGAGAAAACTTTACGCTGCAAGATTTCTTGTTTCTGAAAAAGTATCGAACTAAAAGCCTGATTTTATTTTTACAATATTTCCATGGCATTCGGCAATCGTTTTGTCGAAGTTTCATTGCCTTGTCTCCTTTAATGTCAGAGTTATGGCCCTTAATGCATTTACAGCTAATTTCATCTAATGCCACATACGCGCGATAAACGATTCATTATTTTTACGGAATTGGTCATATCCGGGTTGCCAAAAAAACCCCACAAAACATCTCTCTTATCACTTGTAGCAAGCTCTAGAATAAAGGTCTAATCTGTCAATTTTGTGAATTACCCCCCTTTGAAATAAACAAATAGGGAATTTAAAATGTTTGATATTCATAAATTGCACACCTGAAAAACGGACCCCTGTCACACTTAAAGGGCCCGTTTTTCATCCCCATAATTAAGATCAACAAAACGTTTAGTGTTTGTCACAACCAAGTCAATGAACGATGCGAAGCACATTCATTTGATTTCTTTACTTGTTGAATTTAGAAGAAATATGACAAGCAATGTATGTGTAAAGTTTTCACTTTTGTTCAGTATACTATGGTAGGTTCTATAAAGTTTCTATGGAAAATCCAATTGTCGAAAACATAGTGCTGTTTTAATTCATTTCGGGCACTAATTTTCAATAAAATGTTATAAGAAAATGATGTAGAAAGCAAGAAATTGGAAGGCATGTGGTCTTGGGTCCTCTCCAAACAGGGACTGGGAGAGCAGAGCCGAATTCTCCCAGCGGAAAACGACTATAAGGCATTCTAGCACTCTATATGTTCTCCTATACCCAATGTCATGTTCTGAAGTAGGTTTTCTTGTATAATAGACTAGTGCGACAGGTCACGGTTCATAAATCTATTTGATGTATGACGTGAACTTTTGCAAAATTCGGTACAATGGACAAGTTTCCACTAAGACCCCCCTCCCACACACACACAACAGCCTCCTTACAGGCAAAATGCGAAATTTTTAAACTGGGAACGGTTGACTGTAAATCAAATGAAATAACCATCTTAACGGCTATCAACGAATTCATTCAATTTCATAGTTTTTGTTCCACTTAAAACTTCTCTTTATCACTGTATATTGAATGCACTTGCGCTTAATCGCTGTATATTGAATGCACGTGCATCGTCATTGATTTCTCCGCATTTTTTGGGAGCCTCGTTTTGAAAATGTCGATTTGTTACTATTTTTAGTAACAATTCACATGTATACAATGTTAATTTCCCATAAACCCATTGTTTGCCTCCGGAAGTTAATCAGAGTCTTTTCTGATGAAAATTCGCTCTTCGATATTTGGATGTCGCTATTTACATCAGAGCGCTGTCCAATTCAAAAACAAAAGAAAATTCCGACACAAGTTATGTCGCTGTGTCGGAATTTTCGTTTGTGTTTGACTGGGACAGCGTTCCGTTGTAAATAGCGACATCCAAGTATCATCGAGCAAATTTTCATCAGAGAAGTCTCGGATTACCGGAAGTGTTCTGCGGGTACGGACTAAAACATAAATGAAAGGAGTCTATACCCTAATTAAAATGCATTTGATCTCTAAAACTACATGTCTTACTTGCTAAAACATGTGTTCCGTCACTACTTTATCCCTTTCCCAAATAAGACCGGGTTTGACAGCCCGTAAAGAAAATGTTCGGGGGAATATTGGGATGAAAGAAGAAACTGCTGATAATCAGAATTTTCTACTTTAACCTCGATATTGTCTTTGGTATTATCTACAAATAGTTCTAATTTTATCTAGGTATATAGCCTACCAATTTTGTCGTCTGCTACGGCTTTTTTTTATTTTGACCAATCTGAAATGTTTCTATTTGGGAAATGGTTAACATACCAACAATGTAAATTGATTTGATTCTATGTAGGCCTATTCATCTAGATCTATATCTATAGATTAAAAAGTTAACACCGTTTTTTAAACCGAATGGTGAAAGGATTGCTTGTCTGATTTCTATGCATTTTGAGCATATCATCACATATTCTGGTTTCCCAGATTTCTACTTTCGCTTTGAAATGCCTAGCTACACGCGAATACTAGCAAGGCCTATTAGACAAGATGTCTATGTCATTTACCTTAAAATACCCACTTAGTTGATCAATCAATTTTGTGAACGCGATTAAATGCATGGCTTATCGAATATCATTGTTTAGTTTCGGACGTTAAAACGTGTAAGAATTTGGGCATAGAAAGATTCTAAAAATAGACGTGTCCTAGTTCCTATTTTTAGCGCTTGAAGTGGGTCGCATATTTCATAGTTCAGTAAACTTGACTGACCCATTTTCAACGAAAGATATTGGACTGGCTATTGAACCGTAATGAAAGCAAATTACTACGTGATCGTTTCTTCTCTTTTAACACATGTTTAATTGGATGTTTTATCAACGGTCACACAATTGAATATCATATGTACAACTATAGAATTCAATATTGAATATTCGAAAGGTTGTTCTTGTCATTGATCTTGCTTTTGATAGAACTATTTATAGTGAGGAGGACCAGGAGATGTTGTGTGGTATGCAGAGAATGGTAAAGTGCAGAGAAACACGACTGCAAAGAAAAGCAAATTTTGCAAATTTGCTTCCCAAAAATCATTGAAATGAGAATAAAATGAAAATTAAGAACTAACTGAATCTGTTCAATGTTGGAAGTGTGAAGCCCTTCAAATAGAAATTCTGAAAGTAAAATGGAAATTTACAATTAATTATACATAATGGTATCTATATTATATGAAATTTAGTTTTGTTTAAAAGTTAAATAGAATCTATTTGCAATGTTAAGGTCAAGTTAAGCTTTTAATACATGAATTGTTACACTCCAATGTGGTGCTGGCAATCAGAAGAAAATAACTCAAATAAAGGGACACATAAATCTTATGACTATAGATACCTTTATATTTTGTCAGCATGCAGATTTTTTTTCATTAGCACAAATTTTGATATCTTAATAATGTCTTTCTTTCAGAATATTGATATGAAAGGGCACAAATTGCATTCCTGCATTGTGACAGACAAGTTATTTGGCTTCATCTTGTATAGACATGTCCTGGTTTGACAGTGCCTTTTCTAGTTACAAATTGATTAAGAAGTACACTTAACAAAACTTATAAGTACTCCGTTTGCTATTATGCCCAAAATTTTCCCCGGTAAAGGAATATCAAAAGTCGATATAGTTTATTATCCCCTAACTTAATTACTTGACCGATATCATTTTCATTTTGCAAAATTATTGTGCAAAATACAATACAATACAATACAAATAGTTTATTGCATTAAACATTACAATGTTTACAGCAAACAAACAAATAAACAAAATAGAGAAAATGACATGGATTAACAGAAGAACATATCAGTAACGTGAACACAATTTCAATTCCTTTGTAGAAAAGCAAAATACAAATATTTCGATAAGTTAAGAACAACTGGTTTTGATGTGTTTGTTAGCATATTTTTGAATTTTTGAAGTGTAGGCCAAACGTAGTAATATCGTTTCAAATATTTCTCTCTAATTTCGTTATATTTTGGACAAATCAGTAGGAAATGATATTCGTTTTCTATGTTATTTAAGTTACAATTTCTGCAGATCCGATTGTTTCTTGTAATATTCTGGTGTCTTCCCTCTTCTATTACCAAATTATGTGACGAGAGTCTAAATTTTGTTAGCGAACATCTGAATTTTTTATCTTGTATGAAATCTAAATATTTTTCAAATTTAAAATCATGTTTGAATAAGGAATATGTTTGTAGACGATTTGAGTTATGAATATTTGCATACCAATCTTGATAATACATATCCAGTAATCGTTGTTTTATTAATTCATAGTTGGTTTCAGTATAAAATTGGTTTTGCCAAATGAAATGCAAACCGCATTCATCCAGTATGCATTTTATTTGATAAGCCCAGTTGCATCCATTATAGTTGTGTCCATTCTCTAAATCGTTAAATAACATTTTATAAGTATTATACAAAAAAGAATTTTCGTTAGATTTAATCAATTTAATCCAATACTTAATAACCAACAATTTTCTATGGATTCTCAATGGAATGCGTCCAAGTTCACCGTAAATAGCATCTAGATTTGTTGACTTTTTAACGATTAGTATTTTTCGGCAAAACTTTTTAAAAACGGCTTCGACTTCCGGTGCTGGGTGGTTACCCCATACCTCCGCGGCATAGTTTAGAATAGGCATAGTAATACAATCAAAAAGTTTTAATTTATTTGAATTAGGTAAATCAAGCTCGTTGAAAGTAACAAACAATCTATGTACAGAAAATGACGCGCGTTGTGCAATATCGGCTTGAGAGCGATTCCAATTTCCGTTTTTATAGAGGTTAACCCCAAGATATTTAAAAGATTTAACAACTTCAAGTCTTGTATTGTTTAACCCTTTCCCAAACAAGACCTGGTTTTGACGTCCTTAATAGAATAGGCTTGGGAAAACATTGAAACAAAAGAAGAAACTGCTGATAACCAGCAGTTTCTCCTTTTGTCTCAATATTTTCTGTACCATATTTTACACAAATTCTATCTTTGATAACTTCAATTTTGTCATTTGTGGCAGTTTTTGAAGTGGATCACCCTACAATTTTGTCGTTTGGGAAAGGGTTAAGTAAAAATCATAATTTGTATGGCGTCCTTTTTCGAAAATCATTATTTTCGTTTTTTGTGTATTAAGTTTCAATTTCCATGTATTACAATATTGTTCGATGTCGTTAAGTATTGATTGAAGCGAAGCAGGGTCTTGTGTAAAAACGGCCGCGTCATCAGCAAATAATAATAAAAATAACTGTAACTCATTTACAGACATGATACCGTTGACATTACAATTGATACTGTCTAGTAAATCGTTAAGGTAGAATAAACATAAAATGCTGCTTGACGGATCCCCTTGTTTAACCCCTATATGTGAAAGTATGAAATCTGACTCTTCTGATCTGTATCGAACAAACGATTTAACTACTTCGTACATTGATTTGATTGATTTGACAAATTTACAACTGACTTGTTCTTTTAATAACTTTTGAAAAAGAAGGGCTCTATCTATCTTATCGAACATTTTTTCCCAATCGAGAAAAGCTACATATAATTTTTTGTTACTAGACAATGTTTTTGAAATAAGTGCATATAATATAAAAAGACAATCAGTTGTAGATTTTCCCTTTTGAAATCCGTATTGGTTATCAATAATTTTTTGGTTAATTTCCGACCAACGATTTAGTCTTGTTACAAGTAACTTTGAATAAATTTTTGAAATAATATTATTAAGTGTTATCCCTCGAAAATTCTTTGGTTCGGGACTTCCACCTTTAAATATAGGTATTATAATGCCTTCACCCCAACTGCCAGGGTAAATGCCATCGTTGAAAATTTTATTATAAAATAATGTTAAAAATGGACCTATAATATCAAATGCATTTTTAAAGATTTCAGCAACCAGAAAGTCGTTTCCGGCACTCTTACCATTCTTTTGCGAAAATACGGCTTTTTTAACTTCTTCCTCTGTGAAAGTTTGGTCGAGATATTCATCGGTAATGTCGTTGCCTATTTCTGTGTAAGAATGGTTGCTAGGAACCTCGGAATTGTATAAGTTATTGAAATGTTCGTGCATATTTTCGATTGTAATTTCATTAGGATTCTGGGTTGATTTTTTACATTTTGAATTTATGTGTTTCCAAAAGGATCTTGTGTCAGTATTTGCAAGTTTTGATATTCGCTTTCCTTCACTTATTTTGTATTCTTTTTTTCGTTTCCTTTTAATTTTTGTAAATAAGCGTTTTTTGGTCATAAAAATATCTTTATTTTCTATAGTTTTGTTTCTCAAATAGACATTTCTAGCTTTATTAAATTCCTTCCGTGCCTCATAGCATTCGGCATTAAACCATTTATTATTGTTATTATTATTATGTTTTTTGGATTTTTCTGTTCTCTTTTTCCCAAATGTTTTGAATGCATTCTCTTGTAGATATGAAGTAAATTGTTGAACCGTGTCCTCAATTGGTAAATTTTGTAAGTTATCCGTGACAAGGCGGAGTGTTTGTATATTATCCAACAAATCGCGTCTAAATGTTTGTATAAGAGAATCGTCCCATGCAATGAACAGCGTATCGGTAGCGGGTTTTTCTCGTGGTTTAATGTTTGGGCGGGGCCGTTTTATGCAAATGAGAATCGAACAATGGTCAGAAAATTCGTTCGGCGGAAGAACGTTAAAATCTTGAATCATATTGAAATTCTCGAAATTGAGTAAGAAGTAATCAACTACACTAGAACCATTTTGATTGAAAAATATATTATCTCCAAAAAATTGGTCATTACCTAATCGCCCGTTGCCTATGAGTAAATCGCTATTTTTACAAAGCTGAATGAGTCGTCTGCCATATGAATCGATCACGTGATCTCTGCTTACGCGGTTAATGATTTCTCGCTCGGGCTGATCTAAGTGCAATTGTAAATTTTTGTCGTACGTTAAATAATCTATTTCGGTAGCAGTTCGGGCATTAAAGTCGCCGACTATAAATATTTTTCCCTTTGATTTTAATGATTCAATATCGGTTTCTAATAAATCGAACAAATTTATATCGCTATTCTGTAATATCTTTGACCCATTGGGTGGAATATATATACAACATAAATAAACATCTGTATCAGAATTAAACAAACTATTACATATTTTTAACCATAATATACCACTTTGATGTTCTTTGTGAATTTGTGGAGATTTATTCCCGAACAAATGGTGTGAATTATACCCTAATATGTCCAGATTGTAATGGGTTTTTGGGGCTAACCAAGTCTCTTGTAGGATTATTATATCGTTTTCAACAATTTTTTCAGTAAAGTCCGAGTCGCTAATTTTACGTAATAGTCCATTCACGTTCCATGATACAATTTTTAACTGTTCTTCACGACATCTTTATTTGCCTTCGGTTTGGGTTGGTTTATATTCCTGTCCTTCTATAAACAGCTTTTCTCCCACAAATCTGCATTTTTTGCCCTTTTGCTTTTCCGCATTCATTATCTCGTATAGCGGTTTGCGGGAATCCCGCCATTCCTTCGGAAGCTGTACGCCAACACCAAGATTCTTTTGTTTAAGGTTATCCTTTACCGTGTACGATGCGTTTTTAATTCTCTCTCTTTCATGATAATAATGAAATTTCACCACTATTGGGCGCGGATTATCACTACTTTTGTTTTTCTTGTTGTTGTTGTTGTTGTTGCCAAGCCTATGTGCTCGATCAAACAGAAGTTCACTGCTATCTATCTGTAGATGTGTCTGGATGAATTCTTTTACTAACAATTCACAATTTTCGGGATCTTGTTCCATAGTTTTAGAATTTGATAGATTTTCCTTAATTCCGTAGAATATGAGGTTTTCTCGCATGGATCGATACTCGTTATCAGTCACTTTACTTTTCATCTTCTCATGTTGGGCCTTTAATGATTCCATATTTGCGTGTAGCTTTTCGCAAGGTTGTTTAAGATCGTTCATATTGTCTTTTGCTGTTTGGATCTCTCCTTTTTGTTTTTCGTAATTTTCACTGATAAATTGACTTGCTGATTCTACTTCAACCACTCTTTGATCTATACTTGTAACTTTTTTCTCGAGGTCGAAAAGCTTTACGTTTATGGATGTTACCGTTTTTTCAACATTTTCTATTCTCGCGACAGCAGTCTTTATGCTTTGGAGATCGTTTATGATACGTTTATTATCATTGATGATACTTTCGGCCCAGGGCGGTGGCTGCGTTGGTGCTTGCTGGTAATACGGGGTCGATGCCATAAATTGGGGGGTGTACTGTCCCGAGGGTGACTGTCCAAATTGTCCATTGTGTGACTGTGGCATAGGATTGTTACTCATATTACTCATATTGTTCATGTTGCCTATATTGTTCATGTTGCTCATATTGCTTTGGTTATCCGGAGCAATAATTGAGTAAAACTGTTGGGGAGAAGAAGAAGGGGTTGAATAACGAAAGTATTTACTTTGATTGTCTGGTGTGCACTGGTTGTTTGTGAGTCCGTTCTGGTTTGTAGCGATATAACTGGACTGCTCACCTTGACTAGTGTTCACGTTTTTCGCCTCTGTAGACAAAGGAGAAATGTTTTTTCTCTTTTTTCCTTCTCCTCCCTTATTTTTTGCAGGCTTCTTCTTTTCAGGAGGCATTTAGCTAGTTATAGTTAGCTCATATATCCATTTTATGCATGTATATCACTTTAAAGTCCGACATTTTCCAATTTTTTCGATAAAATCATGGAGCGGTAAAAATCCATGTCCTCCATTTTGTAAGGGGAGGTAACTAAATATGATCACGTATTGAAATGGAAGACACAATTTTCATTTCTCAATTTAACCTGGTTCAAAAATTATCTACCCTTTCACTTAGACTTTCCCCTATGTTGAACCAATTACGACTGAAATGGTAACTTCCGGCCAACTAAAGAAAATTGAAATATGCCTCCTGCGTTTCATACACAAATCCCACGTGCTTAATTTACAATTTATTCTTTTATGGATTGACGTGTCCAACATAAAAACATCAAATTCGTCGGAAATCTCTACAACAACAACCCATAACAGTTGGTGTTTTACAAGGTGGTGCAATTCAAGCGTAGGTAATATTCTTATATCCACATTTCCAGCCGTTCTATACAAATTTAATACAAAATATCGTTCATTACTGTCAAACATCAACATTTTGTTACATTCGTGCCATTTCTCAAAAGAAAAGCAACCCGTTTCATGAATGCACATGCAACTGCTATATTCTAACTTGTGGCCGAGTACAGACAAACCGGAAGTGCTGCCAACCTACCAAGACAACCAAGTGATAGGAGATTTTGTCTCGCCTATGTAAGTTGAAGCGTTCAGAAGCTGTCATAGAAAGGGATACATTATGCCTTCAAGGGAAACAATTCAGTGTTCAAACTATCCGATAATGGCTAAATGCATCATGCCTATGAACAAATCGCATCAAGCAACAAGTCACAATTAACATGTTCATGGTTATTTGCCAATGATGCATTAAATTTACTGATTGTGAAAAAATGCTTTACAGACTAACGATTTACTGTCCAGTATGATGATGATCTGGCACATGCTTAGCTGAGTGTAGAGAACCTTACAGACTTCCAAAATATTAAGAAGATATCTCTACAGTATATTTCAGGAATTACATACTGTTTATGCGTTCATGATACCATGCTATCATGGGAGAGAACATGCAACACACAAAAGATTGACTTTGTGACTTTTGCTACCAACAGTGGTCTCCGTTAGCTGCTTCTTGTTCATTTCAAATTTTCTTGAAGTTTATGAAAATTCAACATATGATGGTAACATGGCTGAAGTGAAGTTGTGTCAAATTTGTTTAAGATATGTTATGCCTGTCTGGAGATATGCTTTATGATGTAGTCGGAGTACTTATAAGTTTTGAGTAGTATATTTCAAAGAACTAAAATTCAGCTAATGGATAACAATGCTGATCTAGCCAGGGTATTACAGGTAGAGTGTCAATGTGATTACAAAGATTATAAAATAGTATACCAGCAATATCTGAGTCTAGAACCTCCTTTCCGTACTGGCCCCTATCAGACTTGGTCAAGATTTGTAGTAAAACTTGAGCTACATTAATCTGTAACACATGTTTCTTGCTCAACAACAGTTTCTTCAGTACTGTAAGGATGGTGTAGTCGTCTTTCTTTATGTTCAACAGTGAGTGACATCGTCCATCATCTTCTAGCAACTTCTTCAATAGACCTAGTAAATGCACGTACAAGGTTGAAAAAAAGAACTATAATACTTTTCATAACAAATATACATAATTGTTTTCTTTTCTATAAAAGATGTCTTGGGACTCCATGGGTATTCACCAATAAGTGAAACCCGAGCTACATTAATCTGTAACACATGCTTCTTGCTCAACAACAGTTTCTTCAGTACTGTAAGGATGGTGTAGTCGTCTTTCTTTATGTTCAACAGTGAGTGACATCTCCCATCATCTTCTAGCAACTTCCTCAATAGACCTAGTAAATACATGCAAAAGGCCTGTCAAAATTAATAACCCATTCCTGAACAACAAAATTTTAAGCTTATAAATCCAAATTGTAAGAAGTTGCAGACAGCATTTTCAATGTGTTGGAATTATAAAATTAAAAGTAAACTAGAACTGTCGCAAAGCGGACGAATACCCCCCACTAGGGCCTTGTCACTGAAAAAGTGCTATTGGTCAAAATGTTCTTGACTTAGAGCATGGAAATGGATTTTAAACAAAGTCCAACTGTGACCTTGACCTTTGACCTTGTTGACCCCAAAACAATAGGGCACCTCTACTGGTCATGGGCAACAACTGTGTAAAGTTTCATGATCCTAGGTCAAACAGTTCTCAAGTTAGGACACGGAAACGAAATTGTAAATTTTGACTACTCCCCCCCCCCCCTCATTAAAAATTTCAAAGTGGCATAACTCTGAAACTAATGACTGGATCAAGATGAAAATTGCAGGTGCACAACTTCATATGATAGGAAACATCCTGATAAAATTTCAGAAAAATTGGTCAAAAACTGTGGGAGGAGAAGAGGACACAAGATTATGTCCACCCCCCCCCCCACCCCTTAAAAACTTCAAAGTGGCATAACTCTGAAACTAATGATTGGATCAAGATGAAAATTGCAGGTGCACAACTTCATATGATAGGGAACATCCTGATAAAATTTAAAATTTCAGAAAAATTGGTCAAAAACTGTGGGAGGAGAAGAGGACACAAGATTATGTCCACGGACGGACGGACAGACGGACGGACAGAAGGACGGACGGACGGACAACCTGATTCCAGTATACCCCCCCCCCATAACTTTGTTGTGGGGGTATAATAAATGAATTTGTACATTTTTTGTTCTTTTCGGGTAGAAAAACAATGTGTGAAATGAAGAAATTGCTTGTCAAAAGCAATTTCTTCATTTTCTATAATGTTTTCCACAGTCTTTATCTTGTGGGCGTGTCAAATGGGAATCGATAAAGTAAATAATAAATACAGTATTCTGGTCATCTTTCTTGTTGGACAAATGAGTGACATTGTCCATCATCTTATAGCAACTTCTGCAATAGACCTGGCAAAATGATTAAGTAAAAAATAAACTTGTTTATACAAAAAAACTAAATGAGAATCAAGATTTTCATGGTCATGAAACAGTAGCTGATGATTCAAATTCCACATAAATGTCAAATACACGCCACAGAACTAATGACAAGTAGCTACTAGGTAATCAGGAAGAAACATATTCCACAATATATTTCATACTTATCTTTCTCAAGGGCATTATAACATTATAGTTATGGTCATAGATTTTAAATTTAAATTGCAATTTTCAGTTCCTTTATTGTCTTTAATATCTTTCTAATTGAACCACCCTGTAATTTTGTTGTTTGAGAGAGGGTTAATATTTCATTTGATTGAAATAATTGATATCTATTTGATTAAAATATTGGTCAGGTAACATTTTTTTTTCTCACCAAGTGCATTTATCTGTGCCTGTTCATTTTGTGCTGTAACTAGCAGTCCCAGTGTTCCTGTATGTATGTTGTGTATCAGTCTAGGTGACATTATATTATGTACAGGGATAATCAGTATAAAGATGTAGGCCAGCTCAGACTGCACCTTCTCTACACAAACACACATATCCTCCCCATACTGGTCCAGTAAGTAACCTACAAACAGTATATTAGTTGACAAATCATTTGAGGATCTGGAAATATGTCACCTATAGCTTTTTTTAAAGAATGAGCTCCAAGAGCAACCTGTCATCAAAAGCTGTCCAATATGCATCCATGCTGCTCTCTTAATACGTTACTACAGGTCATGAAGAAGCTATTTCAGAACAACATGGATCCTGATCAGAATGTGTGTATGCACAGTCTGATCTGGATCTATGTTGGGCTCAAAATCCTTAATGGACCTTATTCCAGATCCTGGCTCATTTTGTTTTTTTTTTATATTTTTCTGTGATAGTGATGTTTAGATCTCTGTCTCTTCTACATTTGCCAAATTATCAGATTTGTTGACTAGCCTTCAACACATAAATCTTTATTTGTCTAGTTGACCAAAGAGGCAAAAGAAGACAATGCTTGTAACTTATCTGTATCAACATGCGGTTTGCTGTATGCAGAAGCTTTCCAAATGTACTAACCTAAAATTTTATTGTTTGGTAAAGGGTTAAAGCATTTCATTGATAAAAAAAATCATTGTCAAAAAATAATCAATATCTTGATTGACAACTCCAATTCATTAATTGATAAAAATGTATTCAAAAATAGGTTCTGAATAATTCTAAATAAAAATCTCAAGTCTTTACGATATTCAAGAGAACAATTGTCTAGCCTTACTATTTAACCCTTTCCCAAACGACAAAATTTTAGGGTGATCCACTTCAAAAACTGTCACAAAGGACAAAATGGGTGTTATTGAAGATAGGATTTGTGTAAAATATGGTACAGAAAATATTGAGACAAAAGGAGAAACTGCTGGTTATCAGCAGTTTCTTCTTTTGTCTCAATATTTTCCCAAGCCTTTTCTATTAGGGACGTCAAATCCAGGTCTTGTTTGGGAATGGGTTAAGATAATTCTATGGAGTAAAAGATAAAACAATAAGCCTAATCATATGTTGAGAGTCATTAATTAAGAGAAGTGTGCCGCCAACTGTAAATGTACTCCGGAATTTTCCTCCATTGCCATTATCATTCCATAGATGAACATCAAAGATATAACCAAGCCCTAAATAGAACTGGACCAATGGACTACTAATCTGATCAGAGTAAATAACTGAACATAAGTGTCTTTTCAAGTTACACTTTCAATATGTAGCAATTCAGTTTTCTATTGCAGAACATATATTTGTTAAAAAAAGGTTGATAATTCTCTGTAAAGAGTTAACCCTTTTCTGAAGAAGTGACCTTTCTACAATCTACTTATCTACTGGTTAGGAAGCTTTGAAGAAGAGGAAGAAAATGGGGATAACAATTGCCAATGAAAAGGGTAAGCAGGTAGAAAAAACCAAGATAAGACTGTACATATGTGTAGTCTTATCATGGTCTATACTGTCTACAGAAGTAAGAATATTCAGAGATAGAGATGAGAAGGGTTAACCGTTTCCTAAAGAGCAAATATTTGGACTGCTCCAATTCAAGAGCTACTCCATTACTTAGTGCATAAAAAGAAAGAATTTTGTGTACAATATAAGACAGAAAATATTGAGGCAAAAGGAGAAAATGCTGGTTCTCAGCATTTTCTTCTTTTGCCTAAATGTTTTCCCAAGTATGTTCTATAAAGGACGTCAAAACTCAGTCTTGGTTTGGAAAGGGTTAATGGTATTGTTAATTAGGCCCATGTGTTCCTACTTACCATAATCTAGTACCATCTTATTGGCGAGCCCAGGTAGCTGATATAGCAGTTTGCCAATCAGCATGTAATAGCCAACCAGTCTGTTGTGGTCTCGTGTACTCTCCATCTGCAAATAGAAAAGAAATATTGAAGAAAAATGAAAAAATGAGATTAACTCTTTCCCAAACCACAAAATTTAAGGTGGTCCTATTTAAAGCTGCTGCAGACGACAAAATTGGTGTTAAAAAGGAAGGTATTTGTGTACAATATAGCACAGAAAATATTGAGACGAAAGGAGAAACTGCTGATTATCAGCAGTTTCTTCTTTTGTCTTTATGTTTTCCCAAGCCAATTCTATTTGGGATGTCAAAACCAGGTCCTGTTTGGGAAAGGGTTAACCAGCATATACCTGTGTTCTACAGGGTTTTTGCACTTTCAATTTCCAAGGTAGCTGATACAGAAGTTTGCTAACCTGCGTGTAATAAACAACCAGTCTGTTGTGGTCCTGTGTACTCTCCATCTAGAAAACAATTGAGCCGGGATCTGGAAAAAGGTCCCTAATAGCATTTGAGATTTTTGTGTTTCAAGATTAGTATTTGATTAGATGCAGTCTGACATGGATCCGTGCTACTTTCATATGGTTGCTACAGACCATGGTTAAGCCATTAGAGAACAACATGGTTCCTGGTCAGACTGCGTGCATATTTCCAGATCCTGGCTCAACTGATATCAAAATTAAGAGAAAAGAAGGAAAGACTGAGTACTAGCATTCTTTTTCTTTTCCAAAGCATCATTTCCCATATAAATTACAACAGTTTGCTATCAGGCATGTTGTAGGATCCCATTCTGTTGTGATCTTGTATGTTTCCATCTACTATAAAATGGAACTAAAAGGGGAAAGAATTCGGCATTTTATTTCTTCCTTTCCCACAATGTCTTTTACAAGCATTTTTTTTCCAGAGGTAGCAGATGCATTACTTCAATTGTCAATATTCTGTTGTGTTCTCATATCTAACAGATGATAAAACTTGAAAGGGAAATCGTCTGAAAAACATTATTAGAAAATAAACAAAATGTGTTATTGAAACACAAATGCCCCCGAAATGACCATTTTTGTAAAATGTTAAGTTTTCTTAGAGTAAAAGGCATAAAAATTACAAGTATTATAATAATCAGCAGCTTGTAAATTAGCACAAGATAAGGACCCAAGTGACCTTTTCCATCATGACCCCTTATACTATCTATCTTACATATGATAAAACATGAAAGGGAAATGATCAGATACTACATTGCCTGGAATCATATATGGATGTATAATTAGATAAGATATCAGACATGCTTTTGGCTGGACCACTGTTTGATTAGTAATCTGTATTATTCATGATAACAAAAACAGACCAAACAATAAGATTTTTTTTAACCAATTACATTATAGTGACGCCTTTTGAGGTCCCACAAGATAAAGCCTTTGGAAAACATTGTGGGAAATGAAGAAATTGCTTATGAAGTTATGATAAGCAATTTCTTTATTTCTCACAATGTTTTCTACTCAAAAAGATTTTATTTACTTGAAATTATCGTCTGTGTCATCTTTGAAATTAGATTTCCAACCAGTCCAAAAATTTGCCATTTGGGAAAGTTTTAATGTCACTTGTATATTTTAAAGATGATTATTTAGTCATGGTCTTTCTGCTAGTGTTGTTTACCTTCTTGCCAATAGTGTCAATCACAGATGTAACCAAGTCTTCTGATCCCACTAGGCTGGCCAGTCTTAAAATACCTGAAACATGGAAAAAAATCTTTCAATATCAATCTATACATTGCTGCTTTTCAACAAAAACCTTGTAACTGGGGCTTAAAACAATCTGCAATCATAAGGTTTTCATTGAAAAGCAATACTATTGTAGATATTTACATTTATTATTAACCTTTTACGGGCATTTTAGACTAGTCCATTTTCATAATTCATGCAGTAAACAAAGACAAAACTTTTTGTATTATATCATATCTAATAAAAAATATTGAGCGAAAAAGATAAAATTACTGGTCATCAGTAATTCCTTTTTTCCTCTCAATACTTACCAAAGTTTTGTATATCAAGGATTGAGTAGGAAAGGGTTAAATCGGCTCTACAAAAAAACACCATTCAAATTAAATGAATTCGCTAATGGCACAGTATGTTATGTTACTTATGAAAAAGCATCTAACACACTAAGATGAAAAAGTAATATAATAATACATGTAGTTATATTCTTCCTGTTCCTTCATACTTTCATACTATTGTTGGAGATAGGGCCTATTCTAATGAAATTATTTCAATAAACAGGAAATTCAATATTTATATCAAAGATACTATTGATTATCATTGAAAATATATATCTAGAAATAAAAAATAATATACCTTCCGTACAAAGAGCTTGAACAGAATCTTCTTCGTTCTGCATATTATCTGAAATAATTATGAAATATGGACTTACCATGGAAGTCATTTTAGCAATTTCTAGTGATTGTTAGTATACCTAACCTATACAAGCATTGGACTAGCACATTCTAAAATGATAGAAGGGTCGAAAGTCATAAAAAGTTTGGTTATCAAAAGAATGAAATGAGGTATGAAAAAGTAGAACTGTCAGAAAATGCCAGCCTACCACTTCACCTTCTGAATTCAAACAAGCATAGAATAAGATATGACTGCCTATACATGTATATGCATTATCTTTGTTTTAATTACATGTAAAATTGATAAAAACCCTGCAGGATCAGCAAGACTAGCATTGAATAAGTACCGAATGATTGAAAGTATCTAAAAAAAAAAAAAAAAACTAACTCTTAAAGTCTTCCCAAAAACAATTCCTGATTAAAATGTCTTTGAGATACAAATGCTGTGGAACAAGAAATGTTCATAACCAGCATTTTCTAAATGTTCTTTGAGTTACGACACATGATCATTTATACTTATGTCTTAGATCTACAGATAACTTGTATTTTGGACAATCTAAATTTTAGCATCTATGTAAAGTCATCATACCAAGAAGAACAGTCAGCAGATGCCAGACTACCATCTCCTCTGCCATGAAAACTTCCATTATTTCAGCAGATTGATGTTTCAGCAGGCGCAGCATCTCTGTCAGGGCTGGTTTCTTCTGTAGCGGGATGAGCTGGGTGTTTTCTACGATTTCTACCATACAGCCAATACATACAGGACAGTTGTAGTGGGGACTAAATATAGCCCACAACACATCATGGGCTGCATGCTCATCTTCT
This sequence comes from Fragum sueziense, assembly GCA_963680895.1. NCBI lineage: Eukaryota > Metazoa > Mollusca > Bivalvia > Cardiida > Cardiidae > Fragum > Fragum sueziense. The sequence goes on from OY804592.1 coordinate 63,768,662, forward strand.
TTCAGAAGGAAATCCATCCGATGTTCTGTTGAAATAAAGTTAAACTTTTAATTCAGAATTTAATGATTTTATAGGATTTAGTTATTATTCAGCAGTGCGACATTTGCTGTACTTCATGGGTTTTTCACTGGTGCACTTAACTTTGATGAAATAATTTGCTGTAAAACAATTTCGTTTTGAGTGAAAATACCAATATCATCAAGCTACTGTATCTTTTGAAGAAACTGAATTAGATTAGGTAGTCTTCACCTTTAATCCGGTGTGGTATAGCAAAGCCTGATATGGTCAGTACTAAAGACTAGCATTTGAAACAAAATAAACCAGGACAGTGTTGGCTTTTCAGTCTCTAGTTTTTCCAATTACAAAAGTCTGTGAAAAGTATGTCTTTTTAGTGAATATCTTGTTAAATAATTAGTTTCTAAATTCTGGTAGACCAAACTGTTTGATTTGCTCTCTCTCAAAAATTTCTGCTATGGAAAAAATTGAATTGCACCGGTTATAGGTGTTATCCGGTAATAGGATCACTTTCCATTTCTTCTGAAACCTTAAGTTAGTGAGGAAGAATAAAAAACTATACGGTATCCTACATAAAATAACATATTCTACACATACAAAAAACTCATATTAAGGAGTATATATAATTTAAGTATGACAGAAGTGTAAAGGGAGAATGTGAAACTTGAAATAACAAAGTTTGAAGTGAGACCGCTGACTTTTCTTTAGGCTACACTTGTTTTGCACATTTATGTACATGAGTAGGAATACTGATTATTTTTCGCGCACTCAGCGAAAAGGTGTGTTTCAATTGTAATTTTCTTTAAATACTTGTATCAATTCAGATGCATTCATTAAATCTGTTGCTGCATACCAATTTAATCATGCACATGGTTAAACATAAAGCGACGCGTTTAGAATTCAAAGACCAAAATATATGAATCAAGCACGACTTTTAGTAGACTAGAAAAGTTAGACAAGGGACATTGTCCCTATTCAATCGAGACCCTCGAGACGGGTACCGCTCGAGACTGTTTGCAACGAATTACCATTTGAACCGATAAGATCCGAGAATATTCGAATGCCAGTTTTTTTTTATTGCGAATCAACGATTCATTCTTTTTTAGGGACAATGCTCCAGTTTTTCGGAGCATTCGGTCAATAGGCCTACTGTAGAAAATTTGATGTTTCGTACCATATAGCATAACTGAACCCATGGACATGCTGCTTCATACATTTACGTGTTCATTACAGCACATATTTTGAGTTTTTTGTTCTTATTAAATGTAAGACGTTACTTTAAATCCCCTTTCGGGACTATTAAACGAAGATTATAGGCATACAACATGTTTTTTAGCATTTTAATGACCTTGGACATGTGCAAGAATTTTTTCGCTGTAGGAGTAGGCTATGTGATACGAATGACTATAAAAGTTTTACAATATCGATGGTCAGCCATTTTTATTTCATTTTTTGATTGGTAATAAGATGTACTTTCAAGAAACGAAAAATTAATAAATTATATTATTATGAAAAGAAATAGTAAACTGGAGCATTGTCCCTTAATATGATTGCCGAATCCATGGATAAATCGTACTTATTCTTTCAAAACGAAAAGAAAAGAGATTTTTTCACCAAAAGCTGGAAATATACTTCATGATCTGATAACGGTTGGTTAGGAATTAATACTAACAGAGCCTCATGTTTAACTAATTAACTCCCATCTGTGTTAAATACCTCCACGTGCCACATGCGCGCCTGTTTCTGTAGGTCTTCCAAAATTTGTCTTGATCTAGGATATTTGAAGAAGAGAAATGGATGATGGAACGAGAGATTTGTAGAGACGGAGGGGGGATGTAGACAGATAGTGACCGGCATATGTGATGCGACGGTTGACAAATAGATCTACCCCTATCTTATATTTTGCACTGAAGTCTGTGGGTTGCTATGGCTTATCCCTTTCCCAAACAAGGCCTGCTTTTGACGTCCCATGATGTAAATGGTTTGGGAAACATTGAGGCAAAAGGAGAAACTGCTGATTACCAGCAGTTTCTCCTTTTCTCTCAGTGTTTTCTATGCTAGATTTTTTGAATATTGGAAATATGAATAATTCCTGCTTATCAGCAGTTTCCTCTCCTTTTTCAATGCTTTGTAATACTCTCTTTTGTCAAAGCAACTAGGCTTTTGTATTTGGAAGAGTAAAAATAGCGACCATTGTTGTTGGTTTCTAAATCGTCTCTTCATTAAGGCCCTAGGCCACTCTCCCAAGGAAAGGTCATTTATGAAATCACCATACACGACAGTTCTACTTTCAGCAAAAATGTCAGCAAGAACATGGAAAAGGGACCCTATTAACCCATTACCAGACGATGAAATTTCAAACTAGTCCAAATTCAAAGATGTTGCAGACGACAAATTCAAGTGAATAAAATTTTACATTTTTGGTCATTTTGTATAGAAAACATTGTGGGAAATGAAGAAATTGCTTGTCACAAGCAATTTCTTCATTTTCCACAATGTTTTCTAAAGCCTTTATCTTGTGGGGAGTCAAAAGGCGTCACTGTGTGGTAATGGGTCTGCACTACATTGTTCGAAAATCAGCCTGTGCCTGATTGAAGTGTAATCAAGATTCATAGTTTATATGAATTGTTATGACATGTTTTTCTTCATGTATTTGTAATCTTGTTTAACGTTAAACTGATGGACCGCTGTGTCGAAACCAAATTTATAGGCCTAATAAGCTATTGTTCTTCTAGATCTTATTATTGCACAAGTAATGCTACTACAGGCCATGAATAATCTATTTGAGACCATCATGGGGCCTGATCAAATTGCGTGCATATGCACAGGCTGATCGGGATCGGGATTGCTCTTCGACCCCTATGTTGCAACAACGAAAATATTGGAAAAAAAAAGATGATAACTGCAGATTTTGTACCAATTTTCCTGTAAAAAGCTTGTTTAAAAGAAGAGTCTGGTGTTTGTTTGGAGAAGGATTACGTCTAGTGTTATTTTGTATTGACACCTACACACAAACTACTGTACCATGCGTTTTTCATCAGAACTGAAATCTACGTGGATAGTACAAGTCTGGAAATTCATACAGTAACTTCGTCTTTCTGGAATCACAGCGTTTTATCCGCCTGAATTCCGTACTAGTATGATCAGAAATCCGATTTCAAATATCAATGATGTGCAAAATGCGCAATATTTAAAAATCTTGTTATTTGACATACTTTGAGACAGTTCTGTATAACATTCTAACTATTTCCTGTCGATAGTCAAATCATGGTAAAATCAGAAGATAGAAATGAGTTGGAACGAAAACTTTCCACAGTACGACCCATGATGTCAGACACGAAGACCGAATACTCGGCGACTTTCTTTAACCCTTTCCCAAACAAGACCTGGCCCCGGTTTCTCGAAAAAACTTAAGTACGTTCTCGTGCTCAAATCTGAGCACCGTGCTCAAATCGCACGAAATCTACGTGAACTTCAATCGAATACACTTCAACATTGGAGAGTATCCCTTTGAAGTTGAGCATGTTCTCATGAAAATATACTTAAGTTTTTTCGAGAAACCGGGGCCTGGTTTTGACGCCCCTAATAGGAAAGACTTGGGGAAATATTGAAACAAAAGAAGAAACTGCTGATAACCAGCAGTTTCTCCTTTTGTCTCAATATTTTCTGTGCCATATTTTACACAAAACACGTTAAGCAACGTAAAAATTGTCTGCCTTTTTGAAAAAAGCTGCTGACCATTCACAAAATGGATGCTGATGAAATATAAATTCTACACCAGATTTTATATAACACAGAAAGTATTGAGACAAAAGGAAAATGTCTAATTATCAGCATTGTCTTCTTTCGCCTCAATGTTTTCACAAGCACTAGGGGCGCCAAAGCCAGGTTTTGTATGGGAAAGAGTTAACCTGTAAGTGAAGTTTTGCGTGGCGAAATCGTTAAATTGGACCAGCCGAAAATGTCTATTACTGTACATTGGTAATGGAGAGACTGTTTCAATGGGATATAAATAAATCAGTGCTCTTGCAGAATACCACTATTGTACAGCCAAATCATCTCACCTGGAATCATACGTGTAAGAAAACAAGAAACAAGTTCTTGGAAATACATAAAAATCGGTTACCTAGGTAACAGAACTTACATTCTGCATAACCCACTCAAAACTGATATATCACCAGATGTATGGCTGTTCTGCCCTTTCTGACATTTATTTTGTGATATAGCAACAGAACAGACTGGTCAGGCTGAATGAGACCTTTCACAGACAATTACACGTTTTGAGGCACACACAAATAGTTTAAGAAATTATTGAAGAAAAAGTAGAAAACGCTGATTACATAAATATCATATCCGTTTTCCTTATCATTTTCCACCATTCAATTTGACACTCTGATAAAGTTTGTCGTAGTAAATCTCTTTAAATTTGAATTTTGGACCCATCTTAATTTTGCCGTTTGAGAATGTCTGTCCAGACGATTGCAATGTTGTTGATATGGGGGTGGGTGGTGGAAAAGACATATTGCAGAGCTACAGATAAGAGGGAGTAATTATTGCTTTTCAGAATGCAATATTTGATTAATTTCCCACTAAACCCTTAGTTGCGTGCACTCATTGGAATCGTCGTATTGTAGAAAAGGAGGTCATCAAACATATTAAACAAGAGCTTCGCGGAGTGGCGCATATACGCCCAAGAAGGGCTTGACAGTAGAATTAGCCATTATTTCAATTCAAGGGCAGATAATTTAAGAATGCCAAAATATATCTGAATTTCAAAAGTGGCATGTGCAAGTAGATACCACGGAGATTCATTATGGCAAGTTTGATCACATTGCGGTTGAATTTGCACGATTTGCAGTCAAAAGAAAATGGGCATTTTTTTTTTTCATTCAAGGGCAGATGATTAAAAAAACGAAAAGAGTTGTCTCAATTCCGTAAGTTGTGTGCACAACTAGACATCATGGAGATTCATTGTGTGAAGTTTGATGAAATTCCGACTGAAATTGTAGGAGTTATTGCGCACACAAGAAAATGGGCATTTTTTAAACTCAAGGGCAGATGATTCAAGAATGAAAAGAGTAATCTGAATTCCGTAATTGGTGTGCACAACTAGACACCATGTACATTAATTATGGCAAGTTTTATGAAATTCCGATTGAAACTATTGGAAGAATTGCGCACACAAAAAAATACTTACGGACGGACAGACGGACGTGGTTTTTCTTTGATATTTATGAAGAAAAGTGCCACTTAAAATGGCATGGTTTAAGTGGAATTGTTCTTATTTCATATAAATTATGGACGGATTGAACCACATAAACCCCCGGACGTTGGCCCGGTAGGGCACACGGACAGACGGGCCATAACAGGGCCATAACATAATACGACCCTTCGGGCGAATAAAAATCAGTTATCATGGGCGGATCTAGAGGGGGGTCGTGGGGGTCGGTCCGGACCCCCTGGCATTGGCCGAAAATTGAATTCTGATTATATGAATTTAGTGTAACGTTACATATTTACTATATTTTAAGCCATAATTTGGGCTTGGACCCCCCTGGAAAAAATAGGGCTTGGAAGACCCCCCCCCCCTGGAAAAAATCCTGGATCCGCCATTGGTTATGCAGGTTCGGAATTCCCGACATCATTTCCCAAACCATCCATTGATTAAACCCTTTCCCAAACGGCAAAATTTAAGACATGACCAAATTCAAAGATGTTGCAGACGGCAAATCAAAGTGAATGCTTTCTTTTTTTTTTAATTTTTTGTTTGGTCTTTTTGTGTAGAACACATTGTGGGAGTGAAGAAATTGATTGTCACAAGCATTTTTTTCATTTCCCACAATGTTTCCAATACCATTTTCTTGTGGGGAGTCAAAAATAGCCACTGTGTGGTAATGTGTTAACGTCCCAGATGCGAACAGTTAATGGCAAAGAATTTTGTGCTAACAATAGACTAGGTTTACCGTTATGTTTTGATAAACTGTCGGTGTTGTTATAAAATCTCGTAACTACGGCTTTAATCGAGATTTTTTAACAACACCTACGAAACACTATCTTGTTTGTCCGAATTTACGTCACGATTAACTGGATAAAATCGTTCCATATTGAAACACTGACGAACTGGTGGTAAACGATAAAGCAGCATTTTCACTCAATATCTATGGTCTTCAGTGTAGGCCTACGCTTTAAACTATAATTATGTCCATTTTGTCACCGGCATCAGGTTTCAAAATTGAGCTGTTTAAAGCTGTGTCGTCCTGGAAAGGCTAATTTGTAAAACACATATCGCTGCTTTTCAACGAAAACCGCGTAACTGCACAAGCTGCAGTTATATTATACGAGGTTATCGTTGAAAAGTGACGATATGTAAAAGTTGGAAATTATTAATAACCACGGTCCAGTGTTCAAACGGCACAATTCTGGACTGGACCAGTTCGACATTCGAAAACTATCATAGACGACACAATGGACGTTAGAAATACAAAATTGTACATAACAACACAAACTTGGGGAAAATCAGAAAATCCATTCCTAAGAATTTTCTTCTTTCGCAACAATGTGCGTATGTGTGATTTCCCTTAAACTTTATACACGGAACATAAAAGCCCGAGTTTTTTAGGAAATGATAAAACCATAATGCTAATTAAGGTTTACGAACTGAGAATGAAAACACCACTTTCTAGCCATACGAAATGCACCAAATTACACACGCTTGTAAATACACTTCACATAAGTTGATTCACCAGGCCGGATTTCAAGATTATGCTTCAAGAAGAAAATGATTTACAAATATCATTTTACTCTTTGTTCATATGCAAGGGAGGTAATTTTGAACATTTTTGTCAAATATTTCCATAAGTATGCATTAATTCAAAATTCTAAACCATACAAAATGCTTATGTTTGTATTTTGAATAGAAAAACAGAGTTTAGGAATTACTGGCACTTTTCAAATTTCGCCTCTGGCTCTGCATTTCATTCTCAGTTCGTAAATCTTAAGACGACGCATGGATTCAGATTAGCCCGCTTTTACGTAGGTTACATGCTGTTCTTTGACATGTCTTTTTTTGTCTATAGCGACTATTTTACTCTTTCCCAAAGAAGACCTGGCTTCGACGACCCTAGTAAAAGTATTTAGATGAACATCGAGGGAAAAAAATATTGCCGATATTCATTTATTCATCCTTTCTCCATAATACCTCAGAACTGTGCTATATAACACCTACAATGAATCAATTATTTGTGTATTTTTGTCTCCAGTTCTATACATCTGCAGTACTAGTTGGGAAGTTTTGCACTCGACAGTCTGTGAACTTTACGACCTTACCACCATAAAACCCGGCATCGGTTTCTACAATCACACACACACACACACACACACACACACACACACACACACACACACACACACACACACACACACACACACACACACACACACACACACACACACACACACACACACACACACACACACACACACACACACACACACACACACACACACACACACACACACACACACACACACACACACACACACACACACACACAAAAAAAAAAAAAAAATAATAGAAATTGAAAATATAAAAAAATATGAAGATGATAAAAATGCAGTTCCATCATTTTGGAGACTAGATCTAGTATGTGCATTTTAGACGGACCTATCTAACATAGTGGTTCTGCGTTTGAAAGTGTTAGATAGATAGATCTAGAACTAGATTAAATACCCATCTTCGTTTTTTTAAAGAAAAAGAAAGAAAAATACAGACTTGAAAGACAGGTTTAATTCGTGTCAGAAAGTAAGGATTTTCTGGAAACTTTGTTTATTTAAGATCCATCCCCGTTTGGAGACATTTCTGATTTTACCCCATCCTCTTGAACAAAAAATATACCCAATACCCAATAAAATTTGTTTAATTCGACACGTTTTACTTGAATTTTGAATTTATCGTACTTTCTTACTTTTGCCAAATAAACTTGCATAGTTCCACATCGAAAACGTTTGCAGCAGAAATCAGTGCATATGTTGTCTGATAAGCCCCGTATGTTATGTACGCGTGCCCATGTTGTGAAGCGATAATTGTTCGATAATAGCAGATCGCGTGTTACGAAAGACGCTGATTCTGCTGACAGCTTGGTGCCATCACGTCAAACAATAAGGCAACACAGCATGTACACTGTTATTCGACTCCGCCAAATTAACAATTCGCCGCTTTTCTCCGAAAACATCGTAACTGCAGCTTGTTTCAAGCTGCAGTTACGATGTTTTCGATGAAAAGCAGCGAATTGTCTCTTAGAGGTTCCATATGCGCCTTAGGGTCCAGACTATAGTAAAATGGTCCAAATTCTTGACGTCAACACACAGCCAAAGTCGCAGCCAATAAAACTCCCTCAAACAACAACCTGCAGTGAAAGAAACATTTTTCTAGCATAAATGAAGTGTAAAGCTTGAACAAAATAGCTATAATTAAAATAAATACATGAAATCAGTGTGAAATTTACCAATCACAGATATTTGACATGGCGGCCAATTTTACTGAAAAATGACGTGTTTTACACCAAACTCAATCTCTTGTGGTAGCCACAAGGGAAATGATGGCCCATAAATGGCTTGCTTTCTGTAAAGTAGAAACAGTACAAAGTCTGCTGGTGCATCAAAAACTATATGGTATCCGTCTACTTTTTTCACAATTTTTCAATAAACTCTTACCTCAATATTTTACCCTGTGCAGCAAGCAAAAATCTGTTACCCCACCCACTGTCTGTTTCTCAACTCGCCGGGTGCAGGAAATATGTGTAAAGCTATTTACTGTTCTTTGCGCATTCCGGAAATGGTCCCAAAATCATGTTTTGTATTCATTTAAAGAATAATTTTCTTTCTTAAATATCAACTGCCACGTCAAAACTTGCATTTTCAAATATTTTCTGTTTTTGACCAGGGCCACTTCGAATATTTCACCCACTACTGTAGACTGGGACCTTAAGGGGTGAAAAAGTTTTGTTCTAGCATGGAAAAAATACTTACATTTACAGATTGATGTAATCCTCAAAGAATTAGACCATTGCCAACACCAGTTTTTGATTTTAATTGTCTGATTTCCAGCATTCAACCCAGTTACTGAAGTGGCTCATTCTACCTCAAAATTCAATGAAAATGTTACTTACATACTAGTAATTGTGATAGTTTCTCCCTTGCAAAATGCTTCTTTCTCAATCTTGTGAGCCAACTTCTTTGACTTGGTATATATCCTACTTTACTGAAAGATGTTTCCCAAGTCATTCATTCATGAGCTTTGTGCTTTTTATGTCAAAAAAATAGAATTTTTCAGCCCGCAACATGTCAAATAACCCGTGATTTGGTGCGAATCATTCATTTTTTCCAAGCTTTTGGATCTTTTTTCTGTGAAATACAGTCATTTTACATACATCACAATGTTATTTCAATCAAATCATAAAAAATAAGCCCTGATTGTCACACAAATCATTGCTACTGAAAGGCTTTTAAGCATTAAAGGGAGGTAATTCAAAGAGTAAAAAGTGTCTAAAAATAGATATCATTCCAAATTATTTTGATACACAAAGCTAAGCATCCCAGATGCATCCACTTGTCCTGTTTGAGTGTAACCTGATATTATAGCTGATAAATCCACATATTTGAGAGCCTAATTGGTCATTTTATCTACAAACCAAACAAAAAGGCCAGATAACCCCACAACATCTCACTTTCTATGTGGACATAGTCTAGCACAGAAGATTTTATTCAAGAATATTAGTGAATTTGGAATATATGATGGCTAAAAGAAATCACCCATTTAAGGTGAGCTGTACTAATTCCTACAAGAAGAGATCTACCCAGTTTAAGAAGGGTTGGAGCTCGGAAAAGAATCACAATGGAGGGGAAGAAACGACAACCCAACCCAAGCCGTCTACATCTGGATGTAGCGAATTAAAGCGTGAACGTCTGACAAGTGACGAGGCAGCAGATTTAGCTGGAATTTCATCGTGTTCCAGTCTACCTTACTCTTTAAGACCAAAACCTGTAGCTGATGAGTTCCCAGGTATTGACAACTTAACCATGGATGAAAATGTTATTGTAAACATGCGGAGAGTTACACAGCTTGTTGAAAGTGTTCATGGATTTACGTGCCAGAATCCGAAAGTAAAAGTCGAAATAGTTCAACGCATGGGGCTTTGCGTATCGTTTGTGGTAACGTGCAGTACGTGTCGACTTAGACTACAGCCCATGCAAATGTCGGACACTATAAAGAAGTCTAAGGGTCCTCCAGCTGGTGTACTTAACGAAATGGCTGTTTTACCTGCCCTTAAAACTAAAGTGGGTCTGACTGACATCACCAATGTATTTACCTGCTTAAATATCAAAGCACCAAGTAAAAGTCTAATGCAGCAAAAGTTTAACAAGATGTGCGACAGAATGACCGAGCTGAATGAGAGACAGTTGGAAAACAATCAAGCCTACCTACAACATTTGACGTCACTTCTTCAAACAGAACAAACAGTCGATGCCCAGTTTGATGTTTCATACTCCAGTCGTCCCCAGGGTGGTTGCGAAAAGGCAGAGCAAAGTTTTGCGGCTCTAATCGAACATACATCTACCAGGAAGCTGCCCATTGCAATTGGCATTGCCAACAAACACTGCAGGTTAAAGGGATGCGACCACAGTCAACAAAAGTGTGCAAAAAACTATAGCTCGGACCATACAATTGCAGCCAGTGAGCGCTCACTTCTCCACAAAACGTTAAATGATGTTCGAAACAGAGGCCTTATAACACTTCGATCTGTAACCACTGATGCAAGTGCACAAGTTGCAAAAGCCTTGAGAGATTATGAAACTGGCACCAATTCACCAATAACACATCAGATTTGTTTTATTCATAGACTCAGGACGCTTTACAAACACATACGGGCAGTACAGTTGCGCAGCATCCCCGATATATATGACAAGGACTTGTACAGACAACGGCTCGCACGCTGCATACGAAGTCGGATAAGATTAGAGCTGGATAAAGCCCGGGCAGTAACGAAAACAGACGACTCTTTTATACAAGCTGGTGCAAACGCAATTCAAGTCGTTATGAAATGTCTTTCCGGTGAACATCGTCTGTGTCGGGAATTTTCCTTTGTTTGCATAAGTCACCTGGCCGCATACACCACCACTCATTTACCATATGGGGTACATTTAGAACTCAGTGAAAGTGAACTTTGCTTGTTACAAAATGAAATTAACAAAATGTTCAATGGAGACAGCCTTCTGAGTATGAGGAAATTGTTCAATACCAATCAATGTGAAAGTTTACATGCTGCAGTTTACAGACTGGCACCTAAAACAACTTGTTGGACCCGAAATTTCCGAGCACTCTGTCATTCTGCAGCACATTCCCGTTCCATAGGACCTAGCAAATCATGCATACGTCTAGCTCAGGAAGCCGGTATACCAGTTTACAAAAAATCCAGACTATACAGCCAACTAAAATTGAAGGAACAGCAAAGACAATATGACTCGAGAAGAAGCGCTTCTTCAAACTTTAAGCAGAGAAGATATTACTTGCGAAAGAGAAAGTCACACAGGGCCCTGTTCAGAAAATCATTGTACTGTCAAGAAAATATAGCCTCTCATTCAGCTCAAGATCATAGCTATGGCATCTCATCATAAACAAAGAAACTGGGGAAGTGACAAACTGAGCATTTTTTTTTTTAATAAACAAGAAAGAACAAGAATGAACAAAAACAAATAAACAAATGCAAATCTCAGAACTTTATTTACCATGTCAGGGACGAGACATCTTTTTAACCCCCGATGTCCAGTACATTCTCCATTTCTAAGACATGTTTTCCTTGAATTATTGACGGAAGCACATTCATATGATAAGTGAGTCGGATTTATGCAGAGTTTGTTGTGGCAGATGTGCGACACATGCATTGACCTATGCAGCACTACGGGACTATTCTCAATAAAGAAAGCCAGGCGATGTACAAGCAGCTTTATTCGTTTACCATCTATTGTAAACCTGTGTTTGCCGTAACCGTAAACATCTGTCGGACCAGTCCAAGCTACACAGCCGTTGTCCAAAACAACCGACTTGTTGGCAAGAGCGTTACGAAACATGGCGACTCTATCCGGACTCAGGGAAGAACTGAAGAATACACCGGCCATATTTTTGGGTATGTTGAATTTGTTAGAACTGTAATATCAGGAAATTCAATTTATTTAAACTGTTGAGACATGTACAAATGCATTATTTCAGGTTCCAAAATTCCGAAATACCACTAGCATATCAGAAATTAACCAAAATCCCACTTTCGACATTTTCTCGGAACTTCAGTTTTTTGACATTCTGGAATTACCTCCCTTTTTTGAAGTGTAATCATGGCCCAAGTGAAGATTTGGGACCCATTCAAACGACATTACCTGACTTCCAAGTGGTGAAATTACTGAAAGGAAGCCAATTAAGCATCAATTTTTAAGAAATTACAAAAGTCAAATTTACCTTAAGGGTCCAGACTATAGTAAAATGGTCCAAATTCTTGACGTCAACACACAGCCAAAGTCGCAGCCAATAAAACTCCCTCAAACAACAACCTGCAGTGAAAGAAACATTTTTCTAGCATAAATGAAGTGTAAAGCTTGAACAAAATAGCTATAATTAAAATAAATACATGAAATCAGTGTGAAATTTACCAATCACAGATATTTGACATGGCGGCCAATTTTACTGAAAAATGACGTGTTTTACACCAAACTCAATCTCTTGTGGTAGCCACAAGGGAAATGATGGCCCATAAATGGCTTGCTTTCTGTAAAGTAGAAACAGTACAAAGTCTGCTGGTGCATCAAAAACTATATGGTATCCGTCTACTTTTTTCACAATTTTTCAATAAACTCTTACCTCAATATTTTACCCTGTGCAGCAAGCAAAAATCTGTTACCCCACCCACTGTCTGTTTCTCAACTCGCCGGGTGCAGGAAATATGTGTAAAGCTATTTACTGTTCTTTGCGCATTCCGGAAATGGTCCCAAAATCATGTTTTGTATTCATTTAAAGAATAATTTTCTTTCTTAAATATCAACTGCCACGTCAAAACTTGCATTTTCAAATATTTTCTGTTTTTGACCAGGGCCACTTCGAATATTTCACCCACTACTGTAGACTGGGACCTTATACAGAAACCCATCACCGCCTGTGTCGATGTTATCGATTGGATAACATGCTAGCACCGACCAATGAAATGGAGTGTTACAAAATTTGCTTCTTCTCAGGAAGTTACCTGGGTCAGGTATAAATATCGGTGGAATAGCCGTCAGTCTCACAAGAACAAGCTCTTCTATACAGTAAGTAACAGTGTTTTATATTCACCTCTATCCTACACACAACCCTATACCCCACCCCATACATTACCTATCCATGGATCTTAACCATATAGTAGTGATTAGTGATACTTTTAAAAGTGTATTAGGGGATCAGAGAGGATTAGTGGGCTGACTTTTAGCAGATTATCCTATTTTAACCAAAGGAATCAATGAAAAATTATTGCTAATACATGTATTTTGTACTTCATTTTACAATAGTTTAGCATTGATTCCAAATATTCTCTGAAGAACTGATACTCGTGTGTCTTAAGTTAGTGTGTCAAGAGTTTTAGAGAGAGGATCTTCGATTTTATTGTGGGAAAATTTGGAATGGATTTATCTAAGAAAAAGTCTGTATAAGTGAATGTATTGTTGATGTCTTGTATGATATATGAATAATGTTGTTGAATCAAGTCGTCACAATGAAATATGCTTTAAACTATATTTTGATTAAGCATGATGAATAAACGCATAGATCTGTATATCGCTGCTTTTCTGCAAAAACCTCGTATCTGCTGCTTAAAACAAGCTGCAGATACGAGGTTTTCGTAGAAAAGCGACGATATTTTGATCTTGAGCAATGAGACTTAATGCAAAAAAAAGTTTCTAATTGGGCCTATGATATAAGGCCCACTCAGGCATTGACTCAATCATAATGACGTCGCGCACGCTATTGGGGAACTTTTCAAAAAACGCTACCCTCTGCGGTTCACAACTGAATTTTGCAAGAACCGTTTTCCTTCCTAAAACTTTGTTATATGTCAAAATAACCGTAAAACCATGATCTTTTTCAATGACATACTCTTTTCAGGTTGTTAGTTTGTATAAATTAGCTAGAAAGACTTTTTGTTCGTAAATTCGGCGAAAAAACGCGTGTAACATGTAACATAAATTTTCAACGGCGACGGATATTTATAAACAACTTTGCGATTAAGTAACGTCAAACAGATTGAAAAGTATATTATATGACAATGGAAATGCTGTAGAATCTTTTGCCGAACGGAAATTAAATTTCGATGTCGATTACGCAAATAAGCCCAGTTTGTTCACCAAAAATCGCAGTGTAACAATTAGAATTACGTCGCAGAAAAAATGAACATTTCGTTTGATATTTTGTGAATTAATGGCTGAAATGCAACAAAACTTGATACAAGAAATATTATTTTTCTCTATTTCTATAATATATACAAGAATATTAGTTAGCATAATGAACGAAGCATTTATGATATAAAATGCGTGTGGACAGAAATTGTTTCAGGTCGTTGAAAACTCTACTTTTTTACCCTGTAGAGTTTAAAAAATACCGGTTCCTTTATTCATACAACAATTTAATTTCAATATGGAAATATTATTTTTTTCTTGTTTGTCATATCAAAATTTTAACGGAAAATAATAACACGTAAAAAAGATGTTCAAATTTGTTCGTGTGGACAGAAATTGTCATAAACGTTAACTTTTTTAATTGACATAGCCTTAAAAGTATCTATTTGGCGCGTTTTAAGACGAAAATAAAACGAATCAAAGTGGCGTTAAAGCTTAAGAAGTGCAAAAGACAGAAATAGTGGAGATCTTTTTAAAACATGGTCTTGTCTTTTTAAATCACATTAGTTTGTAAAGAGAGTAAGCATTAAAAGCACAACACAACCGTCTACGTAAAAACTTCAACGTTCCGCAATTATTAGAATAATGACGTTCGCTAGTTTGACGTTACATTTAGTTCCCCAATACCGTGCGCGACGTCAATAGAATCAGTCGGGATGACGTCATAGCCTCACTTTCATTTTTTCATCGAGGGTACAACCTCGGTCTTTATCGTTACGGGATACCAACTTTGAGGCAGATTATTTCAAAAATCCATCATTAAAATTCATAAACAAAACTCTTTCATTAAAGAATGTGATTTAAACTTTCTAACTACCAACGCATTTTTAATAATCAGGCGTAGTCGTCGAGATATTAATGCTGAAAGTTGGTTATGCTTCAACGAAAAAGACCGAAGCTTTCACCTCCACCGAATGAGTGCAGGTCCGCTGACGACGTTTTTGATTGGCTGAAAGAATTGTGCCGACCGATTCAATTGTCACTTCGTATCATGTGATTACGATTAGGCATATAGGCTGAAATTCTACGACTTGCGTCATTTGTCTTTTGTTATATTATTCAACTCTATCCCTTTTGAAACTCTATGAAAGTAAAACACGCGAATACATGTAAGCTCAACGTGTATTTTCAGATAGGAGACTAGGCTCCCTAACTAGCACCTTCACGGTGCTGTGTGTTATCAGTCCCACATATCAGTTGGTTTCAGTCCAATGGAGTCTAGTCCAGGGACTATTTTGGCGAAAAGAAATGTAGGCTTACGCATCTTAATGTAGGCTACTTGAACGCTTAGATTAACCTGTATTCTGGCAAAGGTTTTCAAAAAACATAGCCTTTGCTGGAGCTTACAAGCACGACCTTGGTGGTCTGTTTTGCACATGCCTATAATGTTTGATACATTTCTCATGAAAATTGCCTTCATTCAATTACACACATTACATCGTCTGTGCAAAATCAGATTTAATCATTTCCTAAACAGCAAAAAATTAGGGTGATCCACATCAAAAACTGCCACAAATGACACAATGCATGTTATTAAAGATAGGATTTGTGTAAAATATGGCACAGAAAATATTGAGACAAAATGAGAAACTGCTGGTTATCAGCAGTTTCTTCTTTTGTTTCAATGTTTTCCCAAGCCTTTTCTATTAGGGACGTCAAAAAACCAGGTCTTGTTTGGGAAAGGGTTAAAATCTCTTTGCTCTCCTTCAATTTCTTTGGACATTGAACTCTTTTGTAAACGTATCTGCAAGTGACATTATAAATGTGATATTGTTCGGAATTATGAGAACTCTTTGTTTTCCGCCATTCTTTGTCTTCGAAGTTTTGTGATCTAAATTGACATTGAATTCTATCGAATGGGTACGAGAAATTCGAGGTATATTGTTTTTGAATATTCTAACATTAGAACTTGTATTCTAAAGGTACCTTGGCACTTCGTTAGTATTTCCACATCTACCCACAACGTTTGATACAATTAACCTTCGTGATGTTGATCCCAGAAAATGTCTATCCCTATTACAAGTAGTATTAAAGAAGATCAGCATGTACATAGCCTACATGCATACTGATCTTATTGTTTACTTAATGCTTCCTTTATATCATTTGAAAAGGGGTTAATGTTTTCTAGGGGCCTCAAACTCCATGCTTTGCTTATCAGTTGGTAAATCTCTGTTCACAGTGCAACAGATAAGAGGGGGGGGGGGGTAAATGCAATCTAAATTTGTTATTTCAAGTCAAAACCCTATGTTGTGGGTACTCATTTGAATCGTCTCATCGAGACGATTCCAATGAGTACCCACAACATAGGATTGGGCGAACATATTTCATTTGAAAACCCATCGTGCCCTCTATCTGTTGTTAAATCACTGTTCATCTTGTATTTCAGACTAGGGGCTGTTCGAGTCTTGGCATAATAGTAGAGGAGAGGTTGTCCGGTATTTTTCTTCTTTTTTTCGTGCGAGCACAGTCTAGACCGCAGCTATGGCTACCGATTGGTCCACAGATCCAGACTTCCAGTACCTTGCCGTGGACCGCAAGAAGCTTATGAAAGAGCAGACCCAGCCTTACGATGGTAAGAAGGCTTGCTGGGTCCCCTGCGACAAGGAAGGCTTCGAGAGGGCCGAAATCCAGTCCACCAAGGGTGAAGAGGTCACCGTCAAAACAGAGAAAAACAATGAGGTAATAGAGCAAATTACATAACGAGGGCTCAGTGCAAAACTATTGTAACTACATATTTTTCAGAAATTCACTTTTTCGCATTTTCTGAATCTTTAGGAGGGAATACATCATGTGTTCTAATATTAGGTTTCAATTCTGTATACTTTAAAAGATATTTAGAATTTCAAAAACATTTTTCCTCTTTAACTTTGAGAAAGTCAATAAGTTTTTTCCCTCTCCTGTAAAATTTTACAAAATGTAGTTACAATAGTTTTGCACCAAGCCCTCGATAATAAGTATCCCTGCTTTTCAACAAAAACCTCGTAACTGCAGCTTAAAACAAGCTGCAGTTACAAGTTTTTTTTATGAAAAGCTACGAAATATTACAATTCTAACTTAACTCTCGTTCTGAAAAGAAAAAAAAAGCACGAATGTTCAAACACCATTTCATAGATTTTAATCATTTGGCTGATATGACAAGATCCAACGATTCATTCAAAGAATAATTCATTTAGTCGGAATACTCGAGCCCAATCTACGAGACGCATACATTCTAACTTTCCTTTTTTATTTGACAACTTAAAGTTAGTTTCAAAATCAGCACATAAACAGTAATCGTCGATTTCCATAAAAAAATTTGGTACCTACACATTGTTTAATGCTGCCGTTACGAGGTTTTGGGAGAAAATTAATGATACAAGTAACGACCACCTTTGGAATCTGTAGGTAAAAAACTTACAATAGCAACAGGTCCGTAGGAAGCAATTTCAAATGGGGGGGGGGGAGGGGGGGGGGGGCTAAAGCCTCAGTGACTAAAATATTGGGAGGGGGGGGGGGGCTAATTTTGATTTTCCCAAATTTTCGGAGTGAAAAAAAGGAAAATTTGGCATTTTTGCCCAACTTGGGGGGGGGGGGGGGGACTTAGCCCCCCTAGCCCCCCCCCCCCCTGTTCCTACGGGCCTGAGCAATGTTTGTATGTTTTAACAAAACCATCTTTGGCAGCATTCGCTCAAAAACGTAATTTCAACCATGAAGATTTATTTCAACCTCTTCTAAAACGGCAAAAAATGGACTGTTCCAATTTCAAAGCAATTACTTCATGTTCCACAATGTTTTCCAAAGCCATTTTCTTGCATGGCGCCAAAAGTTTTACTGTATTTGAACCAGGTTAAACCCAAACAAAATCCACATGACACACTTATTTAACCCAAAAATTTCATGTTTCAGACAAAGACGTTTAAGAAGGACGACATCCAGCAGGTGAACCCTCCCAAGTTCGAGATGACAAATGACATGGCCAACATGACCTACTTGAACGAAGCCTCTGTACTCCACAATCTCAGGAGCAGATACGTCAACGGATACATCTACGTAAGTAACACGTTAATTACGTCAACAACGTTTGATTAAAATTGCCGATGAGCGACGAAATCTGTATAACTGCATTCAACTGCATTTTGTCATCAAAAACTTCCAGTACGTTTTTATATACATGTAGTCGGTATAGCTAAAAGTTAAAAACCACAATTGGAACAAAAAGTAAGATTTCTAGCCACATCATGTAGGCTAAGTTTCGTCGGCATTTTAGGCTTTATGGACCGAAAATGAAGATAATTTTATTCTGAAATAGCTAGCAAAATTTTAATGGTTTATTTGCACATGCATGGCATTTTGCTTGTTCCATTGAGTTTACGACCATTTGCTTATGTGTTCTCTGTTTGCTATTGCAGACATACTCTGGCCTGTTCTGCGTCGCCATTAACCCCTACCGACGTCTTCCAATCTACCTGGACTCCATCATCGCTAAATACCGTGGTAAAAGGAAGTTGGAAATGCCTCCCCATTTGTTCTCTGTCGCTGACAACGCCTACCAAAACATGTTGCAGGGTGAGTCTCTAGTCTTATTGAACCCTACCAGACGGCATTTTTAGATGGCGCAAATTCAAAGATCTTGCAGACGACAGATTCAAGTGTATGAAATTTTACATTATTTTGGTGTTTTGTTGTAGAAAACATTGTGGGAAATTAAGAAACTGCTTGTCACGAGCAATTTCTTCATTTTACACAATATTTCCAAAAGCCTTTATCTTGTGTGGCGTCAATAGGAGCCATTGCGATTTCCATGATAGTCTATTGCACATGGATTTGCATCCCGTGAATAGACTAAACTGAAAAATCTCACCTAGATCCTATATGCATAAAATTGCCTTTTAGTCCTCAAAATACCAGTACATAAAATTGCGATTGTCTAGGCCTTCTACTATAAATTTTAGCTTTAATAACTTATGTCAAAAGTGCTTTCATGGTCCCTTTTAGCCTACCATGGTCTAAGAAATATATCTTTCATATTTATTCTATCTTATCAAAGAAAAGATATAATGTGTAAACCTCCTTAATGTTTTATATAAAAAATGAACCACTTTTATAATTATTTTAAAGCTGTGAAAAAGTCATGGTCAAGGTCAAAATACATGTTCATATTGCAGAGTGATCTATCTGTACACAATACACAAAAACACATCGTCGGTGGGGAGTCAAAACCTCGTAACTCCAGCTTATTCAAGCTGTAGTTACGAGGTTTTGACTCCCCACCAACGACATGCTATGCAAAAAGGTTAACCTTGAGTCAATGTCGATTTCCCCTCGGTGTACCCCAGTTTTCGCATAACCACCGATATATTTACAAAGGTGCGTTATCTACCTGTCTGCGAGAATTCCACGCGCTTCCCAGGATACCGCTAACACACGCGCCATATAAGGAATGCGCGTGTTCTATTTTTAGCACGCGCGATGCCTTATCACCCACACAACTGAAGCAGATATATGTACAGGTGCGCGCATAAGCAATCCAAGTGCCTATATATTTGTATAGACACTTGGACTAGTTTTGCGTTCACCTTTCATGTATAATCTATTATGATGGATCCATCCTTTAAGAACAGAAGGAGTCAATTTCTCCTGTAATTCATAATTAGCACCGATTACTTGATTGATGTTTGTTTGCCCAGTACATGATGTATAGATTACGACTCTGTCAGATGTACGTCGAGATAAAGCTTTTAATGTAAACTCCCTGTTTTGAACAGAAATAGAGCTTTACACATGTTTACGTTGATAATAACTTGTGTTCATGAAAATGGTTCTACGAAAGTAGCCTACGATAAAAAGCCCACTTCGCCCACAAAAGTCAAACAGTCTAAGACAGTTTAATAAAAGTTAAAGTAATTCCCTATCAATTAACAGAGAATAACCATTATGATGGCCCATCATGTTTCTTACTAGCATTTTATTTCTGTCTATTTTGACTTTATAGTTCAGGTTTCTCTGAATGACTTTCTGTAAATGAAGCCGTCATTAGAGAAGTGCATATTTATGAAATTATATCGACCTGACTTCTCTTTAATTTTTTTTCAAAAATCAAAAACAAAAATACTGCATACATTCAACGCAATATAACATAATTATGATTGTGAAGAAGATAATGTAGATTTTCAACAAAAAAACTCGTCACTGCAGCTTGTTTTAAGCTGCAGTTACGAGATTTTTGTTGAAAAGAAGCAATAATTGCCCGCAATATCCCTAAATCTCAAACATTTTCTGATACAAATATTTAAGACTTTGACTCTGTCTACTTACAGATCGTGAAAACCAGTCTATGTTGATTACGTAAGTATGAATTACATATTTAGGCCTATACAACTTTAAGAAATAGAAATAAATGAATACATTACTAACATAAGTGAAAAGCAACATGGAAGTGCGTACGATTTTATGCACTTACATTTGTTTTGCACTTAACATCACAAGAACACGTCCAAGAGGCGTGAACGTGACTTCGAATTCTGGTATTTTCAATGTTAAATGAACACGCACAAAATCTGCAAATGAAACAACTAGAGACAATAATAGTCTCTAACAACTTACACGTACGAGTCATAGGCCTACGTGGGGCTATTGCCCACAGTCGTTTTCTGGTTCGACAGTTAGCGACTTACACAGTCTCTTCATTCAAAAGTGCAATTCAATTAGCCTCTGTCAAAAGCAAGTTTGAAAATAATAAAATTTGCTTAATTATTACCAGGTTTTTGTATTGTAAATATTGCATTCCTACCTGATATACAACGCAATGCTGGTTAATGCTGGTAAAATTCTGAAAGCTGAACATGATTAATTACTATTGTTATGAATGTGGCGTCAAAGAAACTTCAAGTATTATATGTATTACTTGTATTTATTTAAATGCTATCTTTGTTTTTGCGCTATAACATAGCGGTGAAAGTGGTGCGGGAAAAACCGAAAGCACAAAGAAAGTGATAAAATACTTTGCTGTTGTGGCAGCCAACCTACACAAACAAAAAATGGGTGGAGAGGTTAAGATTGACTCAAAAGTTCAAGATTCGCCCTACGCTGTAAGTGTAGTTAGACGATGGATTGATAGTCTGTTGTTATTAATGAACGACCTTTGATACAAAGAAGAATAGTGAAAAATGGTCTTGGAATTCAAGAGCAAAGCAAAGCATACCTTTTTGAAGTTCATAATTATGGTTGTTCATTAATAATTTCAAGACACCATCCTTATTTGACGCCAATGGCGGATAGTGAGATTCGGCCCATAATCACATGTTTAATGGGAAACAAAATCTCACTATGCTTCGTTGGCGACAGATATATAAGGCTGTTCTTTTTCCATGATTATCCTGTCTGAATCGAATATCTTTGTACACGGCGTCACAGATATCGTGATGTTTTTTTTTTGCATTAAAGGGATTTCTCAAATTCTCACCATGTAAAAAGAACAGTCATGTATATTTTACATGTTTACTCGTTCTGTGACAGAACGGAGAATATTATATATATTTGATACAATATTGACATGTTATATAATTATTTCCACCAAATAGCGGTGAGTCTGGAGCCGGAAAGACTGAGAACACCAAGAAAGTAATTATGTACTTTGCTAAAGTCGCTGCTCAGCTTCAAAAGATGACTGAAGAAGAGAAAAAGGCCGCCGAGGAGAACAAGAAGGTTGTTTCGCATTTACTGCTCCTGTGTGACCCAAAACCTTCTGTTTTCATCCCCAATTGCATGTCCCCATATTTCAGGTTTATACAAGATACGCGATTATTTCGCGATTTGTTAAATCTTGAAGCATGCCTGAATAACGTTACCTACATTTTGATTAACTTGTTTCTTTAAATACCTTTGTACTCCTAGCATGAACCCGAAAAGATGAACAGAACCAACACATCCCTCCCATTTGATACTTAATATTCCACCATTTTACATTTGTGAATTTTAATTCTTAAAATGCAACATGTAATACAATCGAAACCAAGCAAACAACATGGCTTTGATTGTGGTTTTTAAAATCAGAATCGAAAGCTATGTTGTAATGAATAATTAGATATATCGAATGATGAAAGAATTAAAGTTTTAGTGTGCAGTTAAGATTATTTTCAGATGTCCGGCCAGAGGATAGATGACCAAAACCTCGTATTTTAGCATGTTATCTGTAATGTTAGTGACACATTTTACACCTGTGTGATTCCCTATTCACGTTTTGTCACGATGTTTTAGGTCCATGATCAGATTCAGGAGCTGGCGACCAACGCTGAATAGTTATATATTTTATGTACAAACCCTTGTGTGTGTCTATACCTTTTTGCATGACGTTGAATTTACGGAATTTCTTTTTCTTACGAGACAAACTTTTGATGGTAACAATAAATATGCATATTTGTATTAGTAGAATTCATCTTTTACAATATTTATTAGAAGCATTTGTTATCAATGCCGCAAATAATTTCCCATAGCAACATTTATCTTTGCTTTATGAAAATCTACATAAAATTGTAAATGTAAAGTTATATTTATTGAACATTTAGTAATATTTTCCATCATATTTCTGTATAATTTCAAAGCGAGTAGGCCTATTATGTTTACATTTTAAATATTTAAAGATTTCAACAAAATGATTTAATACATTTCGACATCATTGCTAATGTATCTTTTTTCTTTTCTTTTTTCTCTCTCCTTCCTATTCCACTTATACCACCATACAAACATAAACCTTCCAAACGTTGTTTCACATACGTGGATATCGTTATTCCCGATATATCTCCATATATCTCCCTATTTCCCACCCTTGTCGATTTCCCATCCTAAATACCCACAATACAGGGCACCCTAGAAGATCAGATCGTCCAGGCCAATCCCGTCCTTGAAGCCTATGGTAACGCTAAGACCACGCGTAACAACAACTCTTCAAGATTCGTAAGTTATAAACGCAAACATCCCCGACTTTTTACATCCCACTTGCCTTTGTTTTCATGCCTACCAGAAATATGATTTGTGGACCTTGACCTTTGAATGCTATCCTATTTAATTCCCAAAGCAACAGATCCAACTCATCCAATCGCAGTATTCCCATGCCAGCCTTATTTCAGATCCCATGGAATTCGAAATCCTTTCCTCCCTACGATTTGTACCTACTCCCAACTTGTGATGGCTGTTTTGCAATGTTTCAATATGGCCGAATTTGGATGTAACCGGAAGTAATACCGGTATATGTTTCCTTTATACTACACCCTGTCTATAGCTAACACCGTATGAAGTATAAGGGAAAGATACTAAAGACGGTTATACACACATATTGAAACATTGCAAAACAGTATCCATCCGTCAACCACAATCCAATTCCTTTATTCCTTTTTGTTCAATGGCATTTTGTGTGTTCCACTATCCAGGGTACACTGGAAGATCAAATCGTGCAGGCTAATCCTGTACTGGAAGCATACGGTAATGCAAAAACCGTCAGAAATAACAACTCTTCTCGATTTGTAAGTAAATGGTCGGAATCACATCAGGTCATTTTTGTCAGGAATGTTTACCCCACCCACAATTCTTCAAACCTAATTTACAATAATTTCCGAGTGAAACCTCCTTGTACCTTGTTTATTCTTTTGACATATTTATTCCTTCTCCCCAAACCTCAAAACCAAACCCACAGTGTACCCTTGTTTGAACCCTATTTTGTCCTTTGAATTCCAAACACAACCGCAGTTTTCTTTCTTGCACCCATAGTTTGTTTCATCCTCACCCAAGAATTTATTCATATCCGAATGATTATGACCTATTATCCCATGAGAAACCAAACAACTCCTCTCCTTTTAAAAGTGTTGAAATAAGGATTTGCAATAGTAGAACTGTATTTTATAAACTTAATACACTTGTGTGACTTTCAAGAAACACTGAGTTTCTTGTAAGCCAACCGAGTTATTGAAGTATTTTTATCACAACTTAATTCAACGCTTAAAAAACCAGTTCCTTTATTCCTTTACTACTTTCCCATCTCCTTATATACCTATTTAACCATTGTCATGTTGGTAATTGATGATCTCGAGTTTGGGTAACAGTGAGAACATAGATCAATCGTTACATTATGTGCAGGCTGATCTTAGTCTAAACTCCCGGTCTCTTATGTGGTATCGTAGCTTTTCAACAAAAACCCGTAACTGCAGCTTAGAATAAGCTGCAGTTACGAGATTTTTGTTGAAAAGCGATGATATGTAATATATTATGAAAGTCAATATGATCATGACAGCGGTTAACCTGAATGTTTTTTCCACCTCCTTCCACCCAGGGTTCCCTAGAAGATCAGATTATCCAAGCTAATCCTGTCCTAGAAGCGTACGGTAATGCTAAAACCGTCCGTAATAACAACTCTTCTCGCTTTGTAAGTACAGCACATGTTATGTCACGTGACATTTCCAGCTTACGGACCAATCTAAGATATACTAGATTATCCTAGATTGTGCGTTTAAGCTGGAAATGTCAAAATATTTGAGGGTAATGCAAACCCATTACGCCGTGTGTCACATGACATGGTATTATCAGGTTTGCATTAGCTTCTTCTAGACGTTCACTTTACTTACTGAAGCCTGTATCTACTTCAAAATATCCCGTGTGCCACCCCTCCGTTAACACAACCCTAAAACCCCTTTTCACAAACCTTTCAAACCCCACATTTCCTACTCACGTGTGCTCACAAATCCTTTCACCCTTTCCTGAATAATTTTATTGTGTGCTGTGTTTACCCCTGGTTATCTGAGGTATCTTTGGACAAAGACAAATCAGACCAACCAAATTCACCCACCCACCTTATTTCTTGAACCTTTTGATATCGTAAAACCAACTCTACCTTGTTCCTAAACCCTACCTTTCACCGACCCAATTCCCATCTGTCCTGTTTTTTCTTCACTGCTTGCATATTTCCTTTAATCTGACGAAACTGCACAGAAGACAAGAAGCAATATGTGTATGTCCAGTCTGATGCATATGGTAGCAACTTAATACGTCGCTTTTCAACAAAAACCTCGTAACTGCAGCTTGTTTAAAGCTGCAGTTACGAGGTTTTTTGTCGAAAAGCAGCGTTGTGCTCAGTCAAATATATCAAACATGAACTTGTGCAGTTTCGACAGTGTCACCCATTACCCATTTCACACCCGTTTGAACCACCCTATTTTAACCTGTTTGTCATTTTGCATGCTCCTTCACCCAGGGTTCGTTGGAAGACCAGATCATCCAGGCTAACCCAGTTTTAGAAGCCTACGGTAATGCAAAGACCATCCGTAATAACAACTCTTCCCGATTTGTAAGTACCCGGGACAAAGCATGCTTTAGTTTGTCTCACTAGCCATTAACCATTTCCCAAACAAGCCCTGGTTTTGACACCCCGAACAGAAAATGCTTCGAAAATTTTTAAGGCAAAAGAAGGAAATGCTTATCTGTATTTTTGTTTGTTTGCCTTAAAATTTTCTATATTAAGTGTTATATTGTTCACCAATTTTATCTTTATGGTCCAATATACGACCATTACATCGCCTGTAGCAGCTTTCAAAATAAAAGGCACACGTTTCAGTCGTTTGGGAAATGGTTGCTTAGTGTTAAGATAAGATAGGCCTAGCTAACAACCTTATTCAGCGTGTGTTAACGATTACTTTTTTGTTTTCTCCCCTCATGTGTGTGTTACCCATGCTAGGGAAATCTTGAGGATCAAATTATTCAAGCTAATCCTGTGCTGGAAGCTTTTGGCAACGCAAAGACTGTAAGAAATAACAACAGTTCGCGTTTCGTAAGTATATCAAACATGTCATGTTTCTATTTCACGAAACTATGATTTGATAATTAAAGAAATGTCATTTCACTTTTTCAACGAAATATCTTGTATAGTAATATTCTTACATACAAACGAGCCAAGATCTGGAAAAAGGTCCTTTAAGGCTTTTGAGCTCAACATGGTTCCAGATCAGCCTGCGTATACACGCAGTCTGATCAGGAACCACATTGTTCTCCAGTAGCTTCTTCATGGTCTATAGCAACCATATGAGAGTAACATGGATCTCTGTCAGGCTGCACCTAGACACAGCCTGATCTTGAAACTTGGTTGTCTCAAATGCTATTAGGGACCTTTTTCCAGATCCCGGCTCAAACATTTTATTCTTCAACGTTTACACAAAATAATTGATTATACGTCCGCATTCGCAAGGGAATGAGAATCACTTTTTTCAAACACTCGTAACTTTAGCTTTAAACAAGCTGTAGTTACGATATTTTTGAAGAAAAACGACGATATTTAGCTTAATTCTTTATTTCCGGAGATAAATTAATCAAATATACCTGTTTTACAGCTCATGAAAGCTTATGGGTTACACGTTTTTGTACTTCTTCCTTATTGTTTCACCTTTGATGCATGTTCCTTTCCCCCATTGTTTCACTTTGAAAACTCATCCCCTACTTTCTAGCATGATTTAAACATATTATATTTTCAATATAAAATCGGTTATAAACATATCAAGAATGGTTTTAAAGATAAGAATCACAAAACACGATCCGTCATCACAGCGTTTCCATAATCGTCATTTCTTCTTTTCATGTAGCCTTTAAAATACTTACTAAGTTAGGAGTAAATTTTATATTTTTGATTTCTACAACAAAATCAACAGACACAGCCTACGTTATCGTGAAAAGAGCAGTGACCAAATTTTATAAAGTATATGAATTGTATTTTTCTAGTCTATAAATACATCAATATTAACGTATTAATATAGATTTATGCAAGATACGTAGGCCTAATGGTATATGGTTTAGGTATAAAATATAATTTTGTATGATTATATTTGTATGAATGGATTACTGCAGAACACTTTTCCTACTTTGACAGGGTAAATTCATCCGTATTCACTTCGGTCCCACCGGTAAAATTGCTGGAGCTGATATTGAAACATGTGAGTAGTATTCTTTTCTCTTTAATCCATCACCAAATAATGACTCTTTTTGACTCCCTACAAGATAATGGCTTTGGAAAACATTGTGGAAAATGAAGAACTTGCTTGTGACAAGCAATTTCTTCATTTCCTACAGTGTTTTCTACCCAAAAGGACAAAAAACCCCAAAAAATCATTCACTTGATATTGTCGTCTGCAACATCTTCGAATTTGGATCAGTCTAATTTATTGCCGTTTGGTAATTGGTTAACGAATCCCGAACAAAGAGTATTGCTGTCGTTTGGTCGCCATTAGAAGTCTTAACTTCCATAGCCGAAACTTCAAAAATTCATTATCTAATCCGACCTACTAATATTTTAGCCACAATTGTAGTCTGACATTGATCTATACGTGCCGCTTATTTCAAGCGTTAATCCTGGTCCTGCTAACTTTCAATTTTGTTTAGAACAAATTGCCCATTTAAGAGCCATTTCAATGAGATTGTCTCATTTTTTTGCCACAATGATTGAGTAGAAAACCGACTGCACGTCTGTGTAGGATGATCTTAATCTACACTACCTGCCAAAGCTGTGACCAAAACAGTGTTTTGATGCGAACAGGATCAGACGTGTTTTAACCCTTTCCCAAACAAGGCCTGACTTTGACGTCCCTAAAAGAAATGGTTTGGGAAAACATTGAGACAAAAGAAGAAACTGCTGATAACCAGCAGTTTCTCCTTTTGACTAAATATTTTCTGTGCCATATTTTACACAAATCATGTCTTTATTATCACCATTTTTGTCGTCTGCAACAGCTTTCAAATTGGATCATCCTAAAATTTTGTCGTTTGGGAAAGAGTTAGATCTAAATGCTAATAATAAATGGCAAATAATTTTGTGCTAACAATAGACTAGGTTTACCGTTATGTTTTGATAAACCGTCGGTGTTGTTATAAAATCTCGTAACTACGGCTTAAATCAAGCCGTAGTTACGAGATTTTATAACAACACCTACGAAATACTATTTTGTTTGTCCGAATTTACGTCACGATTAACTGGATAAAATCGTTCCCTATAAAGATCAATATGCTATGTTGTACAGATCTGTTGGAGAAATCCCGTGTAACCTACCAGCAATCCGCTGAGAGAAACTACCACGTATTTTACCAGCTGCTCACCAACGCCTGCCCCAAATACCACGACCTGTGCTTGGTGCAGCCTGATGCCGGTCTATACACCAACATCAACCAGGGTGTGCTTACCGTCGACGGTATCGATGACGTAGAGGAAATGAAAATGACAGATGTAAGTCTCGTCTGGTGATGATATAGCTCACGATAAATGACCTGGCCGAGCATCTGTAGCAATTAGCTAGAGATGCACTGCCAGGTCATTTATTGTGAGCTATATCTTAGAACCAGAAAAAAATGTATAGATACACTAGGTCTGTATCACGTGACATTATAACAACAAAGCAACAGAGTACTGTAACGCATTAACAGTGGTTTATAGTCTCAAATTTACGAACTAGGTCCATATATCAGTCTAATAAAGCTCTTCTGTGATATCTTTCGAAAACCGGCATTTTAATGCTACCATATATACCGGTACCTGTCTGAATAATAATATAACTATTTCTTATTTCGTCTGCAGGGTCTTAATTTAATCAGTATATCTTCGGGTTGAGATCAAAATCTTGTAAATACAGCTTGAAAAAGCTGGAGTAACGAGGTTTAGATCTCCCACTAACGATAAGTATGGACCATAATCAGCATGTGGAAATGAATCAGCACAAAACCAAGTTCATACGCTAAGACAAACGTTCATCTCGGTTAACCGTTTCCCAAACAACAAAATTTTAGGGTGTTTCGCTAAAAACTGCCACAAATGTCAAAATGGATGATATTAAAGACAGGATTCGTGTAAAATATGGCACAGAAAATATTGAGACAAAAGGAGAAACTGCTGATCATCAGCAGTTTCTTCTTTTGTTTCAATGTTTTCCTAGACATTTTCTTTTAGGGACCTCAAAACCAAGTCTTGTTTGGGAAAGAGTTAATGTGACAATGTCGTATTACCCATTCCAATAATTATGTTCTTTACTAACTTCAGGAAGCCTTCGATGTTTTGGGTTTCACTGAAGAAGAAAAGAACAGTATGTTCAAGTGCACCGCCGCCATCTTGCACTTCGGTGAAATGAAGTTCAAGCAGAGGCCCAGAGAAGAACAGGCCGAACCAGACGGCACTGCTGGTAATTATTTGAGCACGGACCTGGAAAAGGGTCCCTTATAGCATTTAACCCATTACCACACAATGACTCTTTTTGACTCCTTACAAGATTATGGCTTTGGAAAACATCGTGGAAAATGAAGAAATTGCTTGTGACAAGCAATTTCTTCATTTCCCACAATGTTTTCTACCAAAAAAGACCAAAAGATCTTAAGTTTACTTTAATTGAAATTGTCGTCTGCAACATCTTTGAATTTAGAACACCCTAAAATTTTGCCGTTTGGGAAAGGGTTAAGGTACCCATGGTTCAAGATCAGCCAGTGCATAAGTGGAGACGGGCAGAGATCCATTCTTCTCTTTTACTGATCCTACATGTCATTAAAAAAGCTATTGGAGAACAACATGGTTCCTGATCAGACTGCGTGTATACGCAGTCTGATCTGGAACCATGTTGGACTGAAAAGCATTAAGGGACCTTTTTCCAGATTCAGGCTCATTTGTTTATTTTTTGTATGAAAAATGTTAATGAAATATCGTAAATAGGATTTCTTTGGAAATTTTGAAAAATGCGAGGTCTAAAAGTGTCTAAGATATTCTCACCCTTTTCTTCTGGTAAGAAAACTTATATAAATCATTAATGTATACATGTACACTAAGAAGTATTAATTTCCTCGGCTGCAACACTTTTGAAATGGGACAGACGCAGAAGATTTGCCGCTTGGGAAAGTGATGAACACTACCATCAAATTTAAAATTACAACAAATGTTCATTTAACCCTTTCCCAAACAAGACCTGATTTTGACGTCCCTATTAGAAGATGCTTGGGAAAACATTGAAACAAAAGAAGAAACTGCTGATAACCAGCAGTTTCTCCTTTTGTATCAACATTTTCCATGTCATATTTAACACACAAATTATATCTTTCATTACTTCCTTTTTGTCATTTGTGGCAGTTTTTGTAGTGGATCACCACAAAATTTTGTCGTTTGGGAAATAGTTAATATTTGTGACCCGTCGCACTAAAAGGGACCTTATCGGGTGTGTGAAAAATATCGACCCTAGTCAGTCTGCGCAGTCCGCGCAGCCAGACTAGGGCCGACACTTTTCACTAGTATGTAATTTTCTAAATCCGGAATGTTTTCCCTTTCTTACTATACGTTCATTTTTTTGCTTACGGGATCTGCTTTACCTGTGCTGAGTCTGACAAGTTTGTCAAAATTCGGATTTTTTGAGTACGAATAAGGTCCCTTTTAGCGTGACGGGTCACATTTTTATTCTAATTTCAGAGGCTGAAAAGGTGGCTTTCTTGTTGGGCATCAACGCTGGTGACCTGCTGAAGGGTCTCTTGAAGCCAAAGATCAAGGTCGGTACCGAGTTCGTAACCCAGGGCCGTAACAAGGACCAGGTCTCGTACTCTGTCAGCGCTTTGGCCAAGTCTATCTACGATCGTATGTTCGGATGGTTGGTAAAGAGAGTCAACAAGACCCTTGACACCAAGGCTAAGAGAAACTACTTCATTGGTGTGTTGGACATTGCCGGTTTCGAAATTTTTGACGTAAGTATTTTAACCTTTCCCAAACACCAAAATCGATTCGAATTGAATTCGAAGATAGATTAAAACAAGAACAATCAAACAAACAAACACGCACTGTAATAAACTGCATATGTCTCTGAATCGACTCTTTAAACGTTCCATCTTATTTAAGCAAGAACTTTTTCTTGCAAGAACTTTGAGCTTAAAAATTTGTTACAAACCCCACAATCTGCAATTTTGTCCTATTTTCCATTTAGATTTTACTTCGACGGAAGCCGTTTTTAAACGACTAGTTTCCAGGTTTCAATTTAAGTGTGTTAACAGTTTCTATTTCTTTCTTCATTTTTGCTCAACCATTTCGAGCAACTGTGCACACATTTAACAATATCTCCAATGTTCGCGATTTCAGTTCAACAGTTTTGAGCAGTTGTGCATCAACTACACCAATGAGAGGTTACAACAGTTCTTCAACCACCACATGTTCATCCTTGAACAGGAAGAATACAAAAAGGAAGGAATCGTATGGGAATTCATCGATTTCGGTATGGACTTGCAAGCCTGTATCGATCTCATTGAAAAGGTGAGTAAACACTCCATGGACTAAGCCCGAGTTGACTGGAAATGTTTGTAATATCCTCTGATAACGCAGAGCTACTCGAAGTAGCTGTTTGACTGCATTAGTCCTAGGACTATAAAGCGACGTTAAAGTCTTGATCAACAATTCTTAACCTTTCCCAAACAGCAAAATTTTAGGGTAATCTACTTCAAAAACTGCCAAAAAATGACGAAATTGAAGTTATTAAAGATAGAATTTGTGTAAAATATGGCATAGAAAATAATATTGAGACAAAAGGAGAAACTACTGATTATCAGCAGTTTCTTCTTTTGTTTCAATGTTTTCCCCAAGCCTTTTCTATTAGGGACGTCAAAACCAGGTCTTGTTTGGGAAAGGATTAAACTATTCGTCTAATGCGAAATAACATCACAGGTAATTTGATAGGAAGAAAAGAAAAGTCTAGTTGTTTTATACAAATTCAGAGCTGAAGATACGAAGTTACAAATGCCATTTATCTATACATGTAGTTGGTTACCAATTACACTGTTGTTAAATTACATTAACAGTTTAGAACTGTTCCGTCAATTCTTATCAACATATAGAAATGAATGAAAAGTAATAATTAAGCTTATACAAGAAACTTGCATAAATCTTTTAGTTTAGAATATGACCAATTTTGGTAATATTGACAAGCAAAACTCACACGCCTATCTGAATTTGTACCCTTGTTGCAAATAATTGTAAATGATTACATAGTAATTACAGTTAACGTTATTACCTTTTTCAGCCTATGGGTATTTTATCCATTCTTGAAGAAGAATGCATGTTCCCCAAGGCTTCTGACAAGACCTTCCAAGAAAAACTGTACACTAACCACTTGGGCAAGTCCAAGAACTTCGCCAAGCCCGTCAAGTCCCGCAAGGGTGGAGCCGATGCTCACTTCGAACTTGCTCATTATGCCGGAGCTGTGCCCTACAACATCACCGGCTGGTTAGACAAGAACAAGGATCCTCTCAACGAGACTGTTGTAGCTCTGCTCGAACACTCCAAGGAAGCTCTTGTACAGACACTCTTCGCCCCACCAGGTTAGCTACCGTACATCTAGCTTACTTTTATTAACCCATTATCAGGCGACAAAATTTTGGACTCTTCCATTTTGAAAGGCGTTGCAGACGACAATTTCAAGTTGGCGTGATTTTAAAATTCTTTCCAATTTGGGGTAGAACACATTGTGGAAAATGAAGAAATTGCTTGTGACAAGCAATTTCTTCATTTACCACAATGTTTTCCCAAGCCTTTTCTTGTGAGGGAGTCAAAAGACGTCACTTTGCAGTAATGGGTTAATAATAATCTAAAGTATTTTCAAACGTATAGGATCTGCAGCAGGTCTCTTAAACAACATAAGATAATACGATCTTAACAAGAATTTTATAGTAAATCGACATTTAGAAATATTGTAAAAAAGTAAATAAATAGACTTGAAGTTTACAGACAAACGACATATTTTCTGATACGTCAACTACTCTCCTATTATACCACATAAATTCACGTGGTTAACCATGTTGTTTTGTTGCATTACAGAGGCCCCTGAAGGTGGTGCCACCAAGAAGAAGAAGAGCTCTGCTTTCCAGACTATCTCTGCTACCCACAGAGTAAGTCTTCCAGTCTATATTTTTTTATTATGGACATATTATATTCAACCAAGTCAAAATCTCTGGCCTTGGTTCTATTACACAAACATATATATTTGCCTTTTTAACGAAAATTCCTTTGATTTTCTTCCAAAGCAGATTTTCAAACAAAAGCAATGTTTTGTTTTTCTGTTTCCTTTTCCTTTTATTTCAACGGCTACAAAACATAGTTATTAAAAGGACATTGAACTGATAGTACTGACTCAAATAATTATCGCATCATTTGCCATACGTGTCACATTTCTTGTTGCATTTTGGTGATCTTGTCACGCACCTGTTTTGTAATTTGTCTCGATGTAATATTTCAAAATAACAAATTCAGGCAAACTATACGGAAGCCAACGCACAAGTCTTATCACTTGCGTCAGCGTAAATTGGAATCTACTAATTATGCTTTACTTACATAATCACTATTAAAGATTGATTGCAGGAATTTATGTTAAGTTTTATACATAACAGTTTAAGGTTAACGTTTTAACAGGGCTTTGCTTCGCTGCATTGTTTATTCAGGACTATGCTTGAGCTTTAAATGTTTCATAACAACAATAAATGTTACATCGGTATCACTTTTGTTAATTACTAGTACATCTAATTCACTGAATGCTTTGATGATTCTGTGCTGTAACGGGCATGTGCGGCACTACAATGTTTAACACACTATATTCAACTCTGTTGTAGGAATCTTTGAACAAGCTCATGAAGAATTTGTACACCACTCATCCTCACTTTGTACGTTGTATTATCCCCAACGAGGTGAAGACACCAGGTAAATTAACAGTGGCCTCGAGCCGCTCACACAGCGATGTTACCCCTCCCTCGTTTGAAGTGTTATCCCTTATTAACACGTGCATGATGATAGTCGATGCTGATTGGACACCCGAACAGTCACGTGATAATTGTCGATGCTGATTGGATACCAGAACAAGTCACGTGACAATACTCTATGCTGATTGGATAGAGAAGAGTCGCGTTGATTCCAGAAGCCAAGACAAGGAGAAATTCAGATAGCCTAGCTTCATTTAGAATAACTAATATACTAACATTCTCTTAACTAACTTTACCATACTTAGTCTTTAGGATTAAGGTTTGCCTTCATACAACCCTGAGTTTGTATCATACAGTCGACACTCGTTATCTCGACATCGGATAAGTCGAAATTCCGCTTAAGTCGAAGTGAAAGTCATGTCCCATCCTCAACATGTGGATATCAAAATGAATTCCGAAACAAAAATATCCATTGAAATTTAGTAGGAAAAGGATAGAAATTGCTCGTTTCGAGCAATTTCTTTCCTTTTTCTACTATATTTCAATCATGGACACATACATGTATGATACCCATAATCATGGTTAAATATCGTTCTCGTCGAAACTAATAAAATCGGATTAGTCGAACTCCGGATATGTCGAGGTATTTTGACGGCCCCTTTGACTTCGACACAACGAGTGTCGACTGTATTATTGTTTTTATTCTTTGTCCTTATCATTGATGTCCAAGTACTTTGTATATGCCAGTTTGTTGGTAACCTAAATGTCATCGACATGGTTACTTTGTTTCTGAGATTAAAAACTGACATAATCAATTGTATTTGAACTGAACCCATTTCTCTGGAATTGTATGAGAGTGGAAAAACTACACTTTCGTGTTTTGATGCATTTGATACCATCTGTATGTATTGCAGTTAACATACAAACAGAGAAATGAGTAACCCGTTTTGCTGATTTCAAATGTGACCCGTCACGCTATAAGGGACCTTATCCGAACTCCAGAAATCAAAATTTTGACAAACTTGTCAGACTCAGCACAGGTCAATCAGATCCTGTATGCGAAAAGTGAACATATTGTAAGATAGGGACAACATTCCAGATTTAGAAAATTACATAAAAGTGAAAAATGTCGGTCCTAGTCTGGCTGCGCGGACTGCGCAGACAGGCTAGGGTCGATATTTTTCACACACCCGATAAGGTCCCTTTTAGGGTGACGGGTCACAAATATTACAGCAAAAAGTCACCATTATTGTTTACTAGAGTTATTCCCCGGGTTACCTTGCATGTGTTGTTTTTCTACCCTAGGAGTCTCTCAATAGATTGATGAAGATATTGGGATGTACTTCTCCACATTTTGTACGTTGTATTATTCCGAATTTAGTAAAGGAACCGGGTAAGTCAAGCATGTAAACCAAAGCAAAATAGATGACATGTATAATATTCTTCCTGGTATATTTATTCATATTTTGATCAAGAATATATTTTGCATTGATCCATGGTAACTGTATTGATTATGATATATTTCGAATTCATATAAACATTTGCTTTTTAACTTTTTTCCCCATTTATTGTATTCTGTTTATTTTAACGATGTTGCCTTTTAAGCTTTATCGTTTTTCCCTCGATTTCAAAGTAAGTTCGCTTTGTTTTGAGTTTTGCAAA
Organism: Fragum sueziense; assembly: GCA_963680895.1. Taxonomy (NCBI): domain Eukaryota; kingdom Metazoa; phylum Mollusca; class Bivalvia; order Cardiida; family Cardiidae; genus Fragum; species Fragum sueziense. The sequence goes on from OY804592.1 coordinate 63,804,506, forward strand.
TCTATTTCAGCGATTTTTCAGTCGCAATTTAACTAAGTTAAACTATCCTTGTATATTCCTGGATAACACCGAACCAGTATTGTTAAAATTCTAAGTGGTAACAACGTATGATTGTCATTCTGTACAAGCGGCCATTACCCACTTGTGTTTATCTGACCACGATAATATTAACAATTTGTTATATTATATTCCAGCTTTGATTGATGCCCATCTCGTGCTCAACCAGCTCCAATGTAACGGTGTACTTGAAGGTATCCGTATCTGTAGAAAGGGTTTCCCCAACAGAATCATCTACTCTGAATTCAAGCAGCGGTAAGTGATAACATTGTTTTGAAGACAAACAAGGCAAAATTTATTACACGTGCAATCCAAACTTTGAAAAACACAAGTATAAAAATCACAAAAAGATGCAAAAGATTACTAGCTGTGATATATTTCTCACCAATATTTTAGGGACTCTAAACATATCTTGAAATATATAAGATACCGTTTCATTTATTTGAAAAAAAAACTTCACGTGAAATTTTCCGCTGTCTTACCTGCTTTATTTCCTTTTCTCTAGATACTCCATCTTGGCTCCCAACGCCATCCCCCAGGGATTCGTTGATGGTAAGCAGGTGACCGACAAGATCTTGTCCGCCCTCCAGATGGACCCCAATGAGTACCGTCTGGGTACCACTAAGGTCTTCTTCAAGGCTGGTGTCCTGGGTATGCTTGAAGACATGCGTGACGAACGTCTCTCCAAGATCATCTCACTCTTCCAGGCCCACATCAGAGGATACCTGATGAGAAGACAATACAAGAAACTGCAAGACCAGAGGTAAATATAACTACTTTTATCATTCATCATATGCCTTCATCTATAACTATATTTTTGCCAAAATGATGTTAAGAATCAAACGAAAAATTAACATGTACAGTTTGTTCGTCGCATCCAAAACTTATATCCGTCAAATATCGTTCTTCTTTGTCTTACTTCGATACTTTTCAAGATATTTTGCCACTGAAAAATTAAACTAGAAATCGACTTTAATTTATCATAGATATTCTCATTAACTTTCTTTTAATGATGTTTACTACAATTTCAGAACTGCCTTGTCCATCATCCAGAGAAACATCAGAAAATGGATGGTGTTGAGAAACTGGCAGTGGTGGAAACTCTACACCAAGGTCAAGCCTCTCCTGAACGTCGCCCGTGCTGAAGACGACATGAAGAAGAAAGAGGAAGAACTCGAGAAGACAAAGGCTGACTTGGCCAAGATCGAAAAGATCAAGAAGGAATTGGAAGAGCAGAACGTGACTCTGCTTCAGCAGAAGAACGACATGTACCTCCAACTCCAGACCGAGCAGGACAACCTGATCGACGCTGAGGAGAAGATTGAGAAGCTCATCACACAGAAGGTTGACTACGAATCTCAGCTGAAGGAACTCGAGGACAGACTCCTTGATGAGGAAGATGCTGCTGCCCAGCTTGAAGATATGAAGAAGAAGATGGAAGGTGAAATCAACGGCCTCAAAAACAACGTTGAAGACCTCGAAACCTCCCTGGCTAAGGCCGAGACCGAGAAGAACACCAAGGATAACCAGATCAAGACCCTGCAGGACGAGATGGCCCAGCAGGACGAACAGATCTCCAAGTTGTCCAAGGAAAAGAAGAACCTCGATGAGGCCCACAAGAAGACTCAGGAAGCTCTCCAGGCCGAGGAAGACAAGGTCAACCACCTCAGCAAACTGAAGGGCAAACTCGAGGCCACCCTCGATGAGGTGAGCACAACTTCTCCAACTTATCATTGATATTTGATGCATTTAACCCTTTCCCAAACGACAAAATTTTACGGTGATCCACTTCAAAAACTGCCACAAATGACAAAATGGAAGTTATTAAAGGTAGGATTTGTGGAAAATATGACCCAGAAAATATTGAGACAAAAGGAGAAACTGCTGGTTATCAGCAGTTTCTTCTTTTGTTTCAATGTTTTCCCAAGCATGTTCTACTAGGGACGTCAAAACCAGGTCTTGTTTGGGAAAGGGTTAAGCAGAGTTGATGTCTGGTAGCCTATAGAAGATACACAGTGAATATCATTGAAACGATTTCAACGATATTCATTGCATTTCAAGATACCTGATTGATAAATCCCCTTATAAAATTTCGTTTGCCAAATATATAAAGAGTGCAGCTTATTTTTCGGGTCCCATTAAAGATTAACTACTTTTCAATTCCTTCATCCAAATCTTGTAAATAGATCTACATATTCAAAATATATAAAATGCATGAAGTAATATTTTCAGCTGATAAACTGTCACAAAACTCTACTTATCAAAAAATATAAAATAATAATATGGAATCATACTTAAACATACGCATCATTCGTGGGGTTGAGAATACAAGCATAAGTTTGTCGGCTTATGAAGTAATCAATCTTTGATTTACACTTCAGTTGGAAGACAACCTTGAACGTGAGAAGAAGGTCCGTGCCGATGTTGAGAAGGCCAAGAGGAAGGTCGAACAGGACTTGAAATCCACACAAGAAACAGTTGAAGATTTGGAACGCGTGAAGAGAGATCTTGAAGACAATGTCAGAAAGTAAGTTGTCATTTATATTTCTAGTAGAATAGTAAAAATAATTTATAAACTCGAGTAAATTCGTTGATCACTCCTCATTTCAAACTATTCTTTATCATTTTATGTATTTACCCCTAGTCATTTCTCTGACTTATGAAACGAACCAATGCACTTTGTTTTTTGAAAGAGATAATCTATTTATATTTTAAAGATGACCTATGTAGGGGCCTAATAGTTTTGTCTTCAATATTTGTGACAGGATATTAACTAATGATATTCGTTTTCTACATTCTAGGAAGGACATGGAAATCAAGAACCTCAACTCCAAATTGGAAGACGAACAGAGCTTGGTTGCTCAGCTCCAGAGAAAGATCAAGGAGCTCCAGGTATGTACAAACTTAAATATTTTAGCAATCAAGAAAAAATACCCGATTTTGACGTCCGTTATGAAAAAGCTTAGCGAAACATGGAGACCAGCATTCACCCCTTTTGTCTCAAATTTCTTCCTAAATCAGTATCCATGTTGTCGGCTACAACAGCTTTCAAATAGGAATAGTCTAAAATTCGGATATTTGGGATAGTGTCGATTCATTTACATGATGTATTATGTTTGCAGATTGACATGATTGAGTTTTACTATGCTATTACAGGTAACGCTCAATCATGTCAATCTACAAACACAATAAAGTCAGTTAAAACCTGTGTAATGATTTGTATTGTTTAAATCATTTCTTACAAATTACATGTGTATAACTTTAAAGAAACAGAAATCTTCATTGACTCAAATTTTGCCTTTGTGTGTAATCATTTAGAAATATTTGCGCTGCATAACAGAGCTTTTGAGAAAAAACGTGTTATTATTTTGTACCAGGACTCTCTTTCAAACCCGTAAATGTTTTAGCAAGATTCAAATGAAATTCATTCTTAGAACCGGTCGAATGTAATGCAATCCAAGCGATGTTGACATTCATGACCACAATGCGGAAGTATCATAAAGTCTTATTGTTACTGAGTAAGCAAATATTCTGCATCCACAAACACAATAAAAGTCCTTAGTCTGCAAGGTGTGTACATGGTCGCTTTTAAACAAAAACCTCGTAACTGCAGCTTGTTCTAGGCTGCAGTTACGAGGTACTTGTTAAAAGCAGCGACATATAGTTCTTTCTCGAATTTTCATGGTTCTTGACGTCAATCCTCTGCGTTTCCGAACATTTATCCAAGCTGGCGGCTAAATATAAAAACTGCACTGTAGTGCAAATGTTAAACTAAATTACCTTGACATTGAAACCTCTCTCGAATGCCAGCTGTCAGGATTTTAATCGTATTTCCGTGTTGAGTACTTTCGATCGGGCGCGTGCCAAATACCTGTGGAACTCGTCCAGGTGATTAACATATCGTTGCCTTGGCAACCTTATAAAGCCATCAGGGATTCGCTCACTGACATAGACTTCCGCTTTGCAATAGTACATTACACATTGTTGTGTGGTTTTCGATGATAGTTTTTGTGTCAGTCGCGGTCGGAGAGTGGGAGGCATTGTGTCTCAGTTAGTGTCTCTGTTGTTAGGCCAGATCACCTGGTGTTTAGTTCTCGGCTCATCTTCACATCACTGACTTATCGTGCTACTGTTCCTCTTTGGATTTTAATTCACGTGTAATAGGAATAACTTTCGGATAATAGTTTTCTTTGGATGACAAAAGTCAAAGTTACTTTACATACTGTTAGACCATAGCGTAGTATGGCTGAAACAAATGGTGTTACTATTGAATTAAAATCAACTACAATAACATCTGAATCTGAGTCTGAACAGCAACCCGAACCCGAACAGCAGCCAGAGCCGGAACCGGAAATAACGTCGGAAGTAACTTCCGTCGCGCCCCCTGTCGAGACCACCGTCACTTCCGTGGCCGAACAGGTCGTTGTTAAGAAGGGGAACCAACCGCCTCCCTCTCAAGAGACACTGACAGTTCAAAAATCATCCCCAAAAATATCTCACGAGTCAAAATCGGGCATAATGGCATCTTCTTCCAGAACAAAATCCTCTTCTAAGAAAACGACATTTCGCGAATATACTGACTCAAGCACGCTATTATCGGATCTGAGTCGAGATTATCGTGGTACCAGCCCGGCTGTGCTGGAAAACATTGCCACCCATCCGGCTCTCTATCGTCGGCAATACATGCCCGATACATCACGACCCAAACTAAGTGCTAGAAGTAAGAAAGTGATTCGAGATGCGGAGGAATTATCTCTTACGGCTCCGGGACTCAAACATATGCTAGAAGTACAGTATCTATATTGTGTCTGTGCTATGCTTCTGTTCTGTGTACTGCTTGTCTAGAACTAATCTCGCTTCATGCCGTGGATAGCTCTGCTTAGTTGTAGTCAGCTGCTCGTAATCAGGTAAAACTGCTTAAAATCTAAACTGCTATAAGGTACCATATCTTAACTCCAGTAGAAGCATTTGGAAATGTATTCCAAAGAAAAACTGCTAACAAACTTCGTTTTACCGGTTAAGCATAAAAATATTTAATCAAAGAATAAAAAGAAGTCTAATCTTTACTTTCTCTCAATGTTCTCTCTTTTCCGTATAACGGGGATTTTTTTCTGTGGTAAAATATTTATCCCGTTCTAAGATTATGGTATGGAACATTATCTTTTGGTGATATTTCTTGACTGTGGTAAAAACTAAAGGCTCAATGTGTCTTGATTTTTGTAAAACTGTAAATTGCACGTTTTGAAAAATACATAAACAAGAAAATCTTTACAAAGCATGGGACAATGAAATGATATGTTGATCGTATAATGTCGATAAAAGGGGGTTGGTGGGTTCTTTTCGCGAAAATGAGGTATTTTGGAATGCTCATGATGGAGAGTAACTGATAAGCCCCCGTTTTCTCTTAATACATAGATAGCAGCTGTTTTCTACCTTCTACCAGATAAAAGATATGAAGGTCTGAGTATCACACGATTGATCTCGTCTCAATAACAGCCTAAATGCAGCACGAACAAGCTGTAGTTACATTTTTTCTGGAAACTATTCGGCAGAATTATTTACCCTTTTCTCAAAGAAAGTCCTGCCATTTACGAGCTCACAGGATTTTAGATTAGAAAAGAAGGAAATGACCATTAACAGGCATTTGCACATTTTCTCTCGGAAATGCATACGCTCAAAATTGAACACTTTCTGAATTATCAGCTTTCAATTCGGACCAGTCTAAAGTATTGCCGTTTGGCAAAGGATTAATGCTTATTATTTTTACACGTGTTTCAATACACCGGTAGATATTCTGAGTTTACCTACGCGGTGAAATCTGATATTTTATGAGAATTTTCCTGGCTAACTCTTTGAAATTTGATTGGAGGAGTAGCTGTTGCACACAGCCGCAAAAACTAACCCTGTACTGACTCATGTCTTGGCAATGTTGTAGTGCGAAATATTTCAAATAGTCTTGTGTCTCACGTCTACGTATTTCGAAGTCGGCCGTCTAATATTTTTACGCTTTTTTTAAATAAAAAAGCATGTGTTGTCTCGAGTTGTTGGAATGATTGATTTCGTACATGTTTGGATTCGAGTTATTACGTCATTGGACTTTTCGTGTAAACTAAATGAATACGTGCTTCAAAGTTAATTACAAATCAAAGTGACGTAAATGAGAATATTTTTTCGACGTGACTTTTTCTCAAGAGCTCTGGACATTGCCTGTGATAGAATAACATTTCGTTTACATAATTCAATTGTGTTATCAATTTTATTGTTATAGTTTCGGGACCATTTTTTTTTCTTTTTGATCAATTTTGTAACTTTATTTCGCCTTACGTAATTTTATTCAACGGATTTTACATAATTTATTACGTCACATTCCGGTTATTGCTTTCCACTTACAATCATGACTGCTGCATTACAGGCCCGTATCGAAGAATTGGAAGAGGAACTCGAAGCCGAGAGACAAGCCAGAGCTAAGGTAAGCACACTTTACATTATTATTACGCACCAATTAGTAGTGTTAGTATTGAAATACTCTCTCATATGTATCATACTCCTTTTACGACCCAAATTTAATTGAGCCAGGATCTAGAAAAACGTCTCTTATAGCATTTGAGACAGCCATGTTTCAAGAACAATCTGTGCCTAGATGCTATCTAGCCATTATCCATGTTACTCTTAAATGGTTGCTACAGACCATGAGAAAGCTATTGGAGAATAATATGGTTCCTGGTCAGACTGCGTGTATACGCAGGCTGACATGGAACCATGTTGTTCTCAAATACTATAAGGGACGTTTTTCCAGATCCTGGCTCAATTGTAAGACAACTTGTCTTGTTCAAGATTCCAACAGTTCTCTTAGACCTTTACTTTTTGATTGACATATAAATATGTCAAAGAATTGTTGTTTTTGACAAATTTACATTTTGATGATTCGATTGGTATCCTTGAATGCACGACCAGATCAATTTTCCCACGACAATCATGGGCTTAAAATTCAAAACTTCAAAGCCAATTGAACCGAGGTATACCTGTTTCATTTTGTGGATTAGTTGCTAGGTAACCATATTCTTATCGGAGATAGGCAGTAATATAAACCTCAAGTGCTTGCTGAAAACTTAATGATCAATTATGCCGAACCCAAAATATCTGGAAAGCACAACCCTTGATTCATTGAATTTCCTTAATGCGGAAAAAAAACCCCCAAAAAACCAAACAAGTATGGGCATGATGAAATGTTGTTCGTAAATAGAACTGCAGAACACATTTAATCAGACACAATTGACTATATTTAAGCATTGACAATCAATGGGTTATGAAAGGAATGCTTTAGATTAGGATTCCCGGTAATTCTGTGCAGATTTACAATGGCTTTGTACTTATCTTAACCTTTGACCTCCAGGTTGAGAAACAGAGAGCTGACTTGAACCGCGAACTCGAGGAGCTCAGCGAGCGCCTTGACGAGGCCGGCGGTGCCACAGCTGCCCAGATCGACCTCAACAAGAAGCGCGAGCAGGAACTCTTGAAACTCCGCCGTGACCTCGAGGAACAGAGCCTCGCTCACGAGTCCCAGATTTCCGCCCTCCGCAAGAAGGCCCAGGATGCCTCCAACGAGATGGCCGACCAGATCGACCAGCTCCAGAAGGTCAAATCCAGGTCAATATCCATTTCTTGTTTCTCTTTGATTATGATAATTATCTCATGTTTCATGTTCAGAAACAAACATAACATTTCTCTTTAGTAATACAATCAACGGTACTTTACATTGATATTTACAATAGTTACATACGATTATCTTTAAACTAAAGTCGAAATATTAAAAGCATGACCTAAAAGCGGACAATTTCTTAAATCGCCTTCTATCGAAAGGCTTATTATTTTCAACTTTCAAAATATGCATATCTACAGTGAATATTAAAACATGCATTCTGAATATTAATGTTAATTCCACTTTTTATGTTCCTATAGAGTTGAGAAGGAAAAGACCCAGCTGAAGGGCGAGATCGATGACCTCCAGGGTCAACTTGAACATGTCTCAAAGAACAGGGTAAATGTCCTTCACACTCGCATGGACACCCTAGCATGAACATACCCATCTATCAAACTCGTCGAGATGCCTAGCATGCAAACAGGCAATTTGCAGATCGATGCTTTTCAACAAAAATATCGTAACTGCAGCTTGAAACAAGCTGCAGTTACGAGATTTTTATTGAAAAGCGACGAAATACAAGGTCGACACTTTTTCGATACTTTAAATATCTTTGTATGCAAAAGGTTACTCTTGGTTGCAAAACGAATATAAAACGTTAATCATGCAATAATTCCGCATTGAGTTATTGTATTTAGAAGATAAACAATGTCTAATGAAGGCAAAGTATAATTATAATTCTTCTCTTTTTCAAATATTTCATAATTTGCATGCCACAATTAACCCCTGCATGATGTTAAAAGAATAGAACAGGAACGTTTAGAAATACACCAAGAATGCGAAGATTTACTACTGAATTTAGAACAAGCCGAACGATTCAGGGTATACATATTTTATATAGAAGTGACTTCTAACACTAACCAATTTGAATACATTAACTAAAATCCATGTATGATTCAATTGTTACATACATGTATATAAACCTACTATTATTTCTCGATCTTTACCACACATTGTCAACCTTCTTAACGATAAATAAAGGCATCAGATTGCAAGGAAACTGATTCGACCACCATTTGACTTTCACTACATATAGATATATTTTCAAAAGAAAATTCACATTTCAGAGATGATATAAATATAAAAATTCTTCCACTACATCAATCCATTAAATGACTTACCTAACACTTTTATTTCCCTACAGGGTATGTCCGAGAAGATGTCCAAGCAGGTTGAGGCCCAGATCTCTGAGCTGAACTCCCGCATCGACGAGGCCAACCGCACTATCCAGGAACTCCAGTCCTCCAAACAGAGAGCTCAGTCCGAGAACTCCGAACTGACCCGCCAGCTTGAGGATGCCGAGAGCCGTGTATCTCAGCTCACCAAGGAAAGACAGAGCCTCCTCTCACAGTTGGAAGATGCCAAACGCAGCCTTGAAGATGAAATCAGAGTAAGTAAATATAATATGACCCATGAACTGTAATCGTGAACTGTGCTCATTGAAGACCTTGATGTTTTAGGAGTATATCTTCCATGAAATAATAAAATAAATAACAGAAACGATATGCATCACAGTTTATCTATCTGGCTTGTTTGCTTTGTGTGAATTTAAAATGGCTATATTCTACCAAATACTAAATATTCTTAAAATCGCTCATTTCTAATCGATGTTTAGGAGACAAATCAATTTTACTTACAAGTCGGTTGTGACTTTTAAATATACGATATCTAATCTGCTCTTCTTCATTTCTCCAGGCTCGCCAGAAGGCCCAGGGTGAGATCCGCAACTTGAGTGCCGATCTTGATGCTCTCCGTGAACAGCTCGAGGAAGAACAGGAAGCCAAATCTGATGTCCAGAGACAGCTCTCCAGAGCCAACGCTGAGGCTCAGCAATGGCGCTCCAAGTTCGAATCCGAGGGATTGGCCCGTGCTGAGGAACTCGAGGAAGCCAAACGCAGACTCCAGGCTAAACTCCAGGAAGCCGAATCTGAAGCCGAAGCCGCCAACTCCAAGGTCAGCCAGTTGGAGAAGACTAAATCCAGACTCCAGGGTGAACTCGAAGACCTTATGGTAGATGTTGACCGTGCCAACGCCAACGCCAACAACCTCGAGAAGAAACAGAGAATGTTCGACAAAACTGTTGCCGAATGGGCATCAAAGGTCAAGGACATTCAGTCCGAACTCGAGAACTCCCAGAAGGAAGCCCGCAGCTACTCTGCCGAACTCTACCGCACAAAGGCCCAGGTTGAAGAATCACACGACACAGTAGAATCTCTGAAGAGAGAGAACAAGAACTTGGCTGGTATGTACAGATATATGTTGTCCATAGATTAACCCAATATGTTCTTCTTTACATTCTAGCCCATCATTCGAGACATTTATTGTTTATTAGAAAACTTATTTGCTTTGTTTAATACCATTCCCGCTGATCATTTGATTTTACATTTTTCAAAGTCAAGAATAATATGTAACTGTTGCCCCATCATTTCACGTGTATTTGGAAGTTCTTTTACGATATCTTACGATGAAAAAGACCTGACTCAACTATAATGCCTGTTGATTTGTTATTCAGATGAGATCCACGACCTCACCGACCAGTTGACCGAGGGAGGCAGAAGCGTCCATGAGGTTGACAAGGCCAGACGCCGCCTTGAAATGGAAAAGGAAGAACTCCAGGCTGCCCTTGAGGAGGCTGAATCCGCCCTTGAACAGGAGGAAGCCAAGGTCGCTCGTGCACAGATGGAAATTGCTGGAATCAGACAAGAAATCGACAGACGCATCGCCGAGAAGGAAGAAGAATTCGAAAACACAAGGTAAAACATGTTCACTGTCAAATTAAAACTCTTCTTGTTAGTGGTATGAATAACAATTTTATGAAGAGTGAACTTACTCAGTATGACTTATTCAGTATTGAAAGTAGAATCTTGCAATATTATCAAGTCAGATCTTGTGGTAACTGTTCTAAAAGGTTATGAGTTTAACGTCGTGAATGTCTTTTATGAATTCGTTATAATAAACTGAATAATCCTTTTCCATTTCAGACGCAACCACCAGAGATCACTCGACTCCATGAATGCCAGTTTGGAAGCTGAAGCGAAGGGCAAGGCCGAAGCCCTCCGCATCAGAAAGAAACTTGAACAGGACATTAACGAACTCGAAGTTGCTCTTGACGGTGCCAACCGCGGCAAGGCCGAAATGGAAAAGAACGCCAAACGATTCCAGGAACAGATTCGTGATATGCAGAGCCATCTTGAAGATGAACAGCGCCAGACCAGCGAAGCTCGTGAAGCCTACAACATGGCTGAACGCAGAGTCGCTGTTGTCAACGGTGAATGTGAAGAACTCAGATCTGCCCTTGAATCCGCTGATAGAGGACGCAAGGCCGCTGAAAACGAACTTGTTGAAGCCAACGACCGTGTCAACGAACTCACCGCCAACGTACAGTCCATGGGCAGCCAGAAGAGAAAGCTTGAGGGTGATATCACCGCCATGCAGGCTGATCTTGATGACATGAACAGTGAAGTCAGATCTGCTGATGAGCGTGCCAAGAAGGCCATGGCTGATGCTGGCCGTCTTGCCGATGAACTCCGTGCCGAACAGGATCACGGACAACAGGTCGAGAAGATGCGCAAGGCTCTTGAAGCTCAGATGAAGGAACTCACCGTCCGTCTCGATGAAGCCGAGGCCCAGGCTCTCAAGGGTGGAAAGAAGGCCATCGCCAAGTTGGAAGTCAGAGTAAGTCATTGACCAAATTTTAAAGCTTGTGAAATTTATCGTTCAAATTTGTCGTTTGGATTTCATTGAATTAAGCTGGATTATTCAAACTACTAGTATTGACTGCATACCAACTCATCTGATTGGATTAGCAATTTTAGAATACATTCAAAATAATTATTCAATTTATAATTATGATTATTGACATCAGGCTTTGTAATTCTTAATCCTTGTATTCAACTCACTTAACCCTTTCCCAAACAAGACCTGGTTTTGACGTCTCTGATAGAAAAGCCTTGGGAAAACATTGAAACAAAAGAAGAAACTGCTGATACCAGCAGTTTCTCCTTTTGTCTCAATATTTTCGGTGTTGTGTTATATGCAAAGTCTGTCTTTCATAACATCTCTTTCGTCGGCAGAAGCAGTTTTCAAATTGGACAACCCTAAAATTTTGCTGTTTGGGAAAGGGTTAACTCTGATTTCCGTCCATTCCAGGTACGCGAACTCGAGGGTGAACTCGACAGTGAACAGCGCCGTCACGCCGAGACCCAGAAGAACATGCGCAAGGCTGACCGCCGCCTCAAGGAACTCGCCTTCCAGGCCGATGAGGACAGAAAGAACCAGGAACGCCTCCAGGACCTCATTGACAAACTCCAGAACAAGATCAAGACATACAAACGCCAAGTCGAGGAGGCTGTAAGTATAATAGTACATTTTTTAATCACATAAAAGTTACATTTGATTTCAATAAAAACCCAAGACACCCCCTTCTAGAATAAACCCTAAAAGTAAATATATTACAATATATGGTCATATCGGTAAATTGTTCGATGAATTCCTTACCTTGCTTGTTCATTTGTTGCATTTTTTATAAAATACAATTTGTGAAAGTCAATGTTTAGTTTAAGAATAAATCTTTGGTATAACGACCACACTGTTCAAATTTTCATATTTTGTAGTCATCCTGAAATTATTTGCTTTATAACTAATCCGACATATCCTTCTCCATTTCAGGAGGAGGTCGCCGCCATTAACCTCGCCAAATACCGCAAGGTGCAGAACGAGCTCGAGGACGCCGAGGAGCGTGCCGACAGCGCCGAGAACTCTCTGCAGAAACTTCGTGCCAAGAACCGAAGCTCGGTCTCTGTGAGCAGAACCAGTGCCAGCCCTGGTGTAAGTATAGATTACGTGGAAAATTACACAAATTCTAATTGATAAAGCCACATCTACTTTCGAAAATGTCGTGACTATAGCTTATTCAAGCTGTAGTTACGACATTTTTAAACCTAGTCGACGAAAGACTGATCCAATAATGGCAGATTTTGTTTGACAAAACGATATAGAAAGATGCTTGACCAAATTGATTGAAAATATAGACTGCAAATAAAACTGACTATGAATCTAATATAGACATATAGACTACAAAAATTTATTCGATCTTTTGAATGTCTATGTTTAATGTTGATAAAATGTTACATCTCAACTTACTTTTACCTTCGATACCTAGTGACATAGGTAATTCCTGTAGATTAATGGATTACAGGAAATCGTTTTTGCACACATTAGTGAAATAATGATTAAATTTGTTGTCAAATGGTGTATATGTTGTGTATGATATACATAAGTACCTGATATTTATATGTAAATAAACAATTATGATTTACAGGCTAAGAAGCAGTAAAAAGAAAACAACAAAATCTTCTTTCTCGTAGTTAGTTTAAGGTAACCATAGCAGCAGAATCATTGTCTGCTAGGCGTTCACCTCCATATTTGTGACCCATGTTATACTCTTACCGATTGGATGCATTTAAACTACGCAAATTGTCCGAATGAACCTCTCTTCTGGTGTAATATTCTAACGATGTCCGCAAATCTGAAATGACACTAGCTCTTCTTACAATAAATACTCGACAACATCAGAAATTTATACAAGCGATATCTTGGAACATCGATTACTTTACACTTTTCCGATCTTGATTTACAAACCAACATGCCGATATTTATGACGTTTATATATTCGGTATTGCTAGGGTCCAGTTACTCCATTGGCTGCTGCCATGGCGAAAGCAGAACGAATGCGAAGAGATAGGGAAAATTCCATGTGATAAAAGTAAAATTGCTATTTCGGTAAAATTGTCATGTTTAGCTTTATTACATATACACGGCATCGATGTTGTGAAAATTATTTTGGTGGTATATTAATGTAGGGTTTTAGTACAGCACAAATCAGTTAATAGGTTTAGGTTTATGCATTAGAGATAGTGTTCATTTTGTAAAGACTATACACCGGGTTTACTTCTTATGCATCCATTCACATCCAAAAATATATCATTTCTCCACCCCTTTTGTTTTACATGCCATAGTAATTCAGATAGATACAAAAACCTGTGTCGATGAAAACATTTGAGTCTGTTGAGATAGTCAAGTCATTCCAAGGAAGTCTGGTGATTTCATTAACCGAAATTATTTCGAAATTGTCTCAAAATTAGTTCACTGACTTCTTTCATAAGTAACCTTGGTCGACCAATAAAATTGTATGACCCATGATAAAAACAAGTTTAATAATCAAACATGGCGACAAAATTTCTAGATCTACTTTCTTTGGAATGACATGCTGATACTCACTTGTATTCATTCAAGCAGGCCCTGGTTTTAGATCTACATTATGTTGTAGTAGTATCTCATCTGCCCAGTTGATTCTCATTATGATTTATTTACCCTTGTGTGACTCTCATATATAGGGAGGATCCATCTCCATCCGGGAAACTCACCAATACACCAGTCTCACCACCGAATAAACTGTAAGTGACGTCACAGATCACGTGATGCTCTGTGGTCACGTGACGTTGAGTGAAGTGAAAATAGTTCCAAGCATGATTGAAATTCCTCTGTGTTGACACAAGAAAGTTGTTGATATTTTTTCTGTAAATGTTTGAAGAAATAAAGCTTCACAAACATCCATCGTCATCAAACTGCTGGCTAAAATAATTTCAGTCGTCTGAATACTTGCGCAGTGAAATGGAAAATTTTGTACGGAATGAATATTTGCATATAAAAGTAGCAGTATCATGACGATGGCATAGTTGATACGATTTGTCTGTGTATGTTTAAACCTTCTTTATGGTGGCGTTGATTTGCTTCAAACTGTCTCGTCCTCTTTCATTTCAAGTTTGGAACACTGTTGTTCGACTGTTAAGATGTAGTCATTTAAGACTATGCATGAGTAAGTGATACTGGTGAAAATAAAAGCTTCCAACTCTCAAACCCTCTTCCAATTCTATTTCCTGAAATAACATTTCTCTACTTGTCATTTCATCGACAGTTTCTGCATGGTGTTCTTGCATGATAAATGTTGTTATAAAATTCAGATCAGAGAAGTAGGTATAAGGCTTGTCTTGAATCTAAGCAGATTGAAAAGTTCACTAGTGATTTCTTGAATTAGCTTTGGAGGATCAATGATGGCTTATTTAAGAACTGTATCAAAAAAGATGGCCGCGCTTTATAAAGACGAACAGAAAGCAATGTACGCTTATTTCCTGTTTTGAATTGAAGATCGTTTTGAGTACTGAAAATGAAATACTTTGCCTGATATTTAACAGATGAAAAGTTCTTATGCTCAGCCGTTTCTATGTATTTTATTTCATTAGACTCTTCTCACATTTAGGTATATACTTGGTCACGTCTATTATTAGTTTATGTTTCGAATGAATATGCCAAACGTCCCATACAATGAATAATTGTTACTTTTTTATTTGTTTGCAGGTATCCGGAGCTACCCTTTCACCGTATTACCAATCAACTTCCGTTAGATCGTCTTCGCACGTAGGATTCAACTCTTCTTTCCGTTCAGTCGCCTCGTCCAATGGGGGTGATGATGACTATTGATGACATCACTTCCTGGTGTCAACTTCCGGTCGCCGTGAGAGCCATCGTGTTGTGATTATTTACTGCAGTGTGCGCTCTTACTTTTGACAATTTAATCTTTCATACTCATTTAGCATTTAGTTATTTGTTTGCAATGACGTAAAAGTTCGATCAGTTTGTACATTTGTAGCTATTTTACACACTCTATTGTAAAAAATGAAGAAAATGCCAAGACTATATTATGCCAAGACAAAATGAGACATGACAGATAAAAAACAATTGAGTGTGTTGTAGAATTCAGATCTGCAGACTGACGAAATGTTCGTGTGTATTATACAATGTCGGGAGGATATGCAATCATGATTTAGAGACTTATTTATAAACATTTATATTTATTACAAACTAGAGAGTGTGTAGATGAGTGTTTTCACGTTCTTATGGAAGATTACCAACCTATTGGTTTTATATCATGGAGAAATCCGTGTATAGGCCATATATGATCCCTCATTGGACGCATTTTTGTTGATTTTCTTATTTAATTTTGAAGTGTAAATCGTACTCGCTGTACAGTTGTAGTACATTTACTATTGTTATACCAATAAGTAAATCCTCTGATAATAAACTGCATTGAATGTATAAATATTCTTGATTATCTTTTTTGCCTTTGCGACTTTATGGACTCGGAACAACAACATATAGGAGTGGGTAAAGGTATTTTAAATTTGACGTATCAAATCCAATCCATATGTTGTGGGTACTCATTGGAATCGTCTCCATGAGAGGATTCCAATGCGTACACCAAACATAGGATTCGTTGAATGATAAACGAAATATTGCATTTTGAAAAATCTTCACCCCCTGTTACCTGTAGGCTACTTCAGCAGTACTTCTACCACAGTTCCATCCTTAAAAATAGAAAATGCTAAACACGCCAGCATTGACCAATCGCATCTTCACAATTCAAGGATTCTTCCCCAACTTTGTTCCTTACGAATGTTCATAAGCAACAAACTGGAGGTAGAATCCTTAGCTTGTGAAGATGGGCCAATCGCGGCCATCAACCAGTTTATCGATTCACCAACCAAAGGCCTTATTCAGCTATGTGTGTCTTCGACATATCTGACAAGGATTTCTTAATATGTCTAAACGAATTCGTTATAAGCCTTTCCCAAACAAGACGTCCCTACAATAAAAGAATTGATTGAGAAAACATTGATACAAAAGAAGAAAATGTTGTTAATCAGCATTTTCTCATTTTGCCTCAATGTTTTCTTAGCCATCTTTGTACCCAAATCCTATGTGCACAAACATCGTCGTCTGTAGTAGCTTTCAACTTGGACCACCTTAAAGTTGTTTGATTAAGGGTTTCCAAAATAAGACACCCTGAAAGAAACCTTGTTGGCGTTTGGGAAAATATTGAGAGAAAAGGAGTATTTGAGGATAATCAGAAATTCTCCCTTTTCACTCAATAATTTCTAGGCTAAAGCATACAAACTCAACATATTGAAATTAGATCTATTTTGTCATCTGCAAATCCTTTCGAATTGGACCAGTCCAAAATTTTGCAGTTTGTGAAAGTGACTAAACGAACCTAGAAATGAAGTTGTCCGGGCAGCCAATTTGGCCCATTTCGCAGACAAGACACTGGCGTCACGTCCCTGGCAGGAAAGAATTAAGAAAACATCCAGACAAAATCAGAAATTGTTGATAATCAGCAATTTCTTCTCCTGTCTAAATGTTTTTCTGTACTACATCATATTCAATGAAATGATGAAAAAATGCTGATATCAGCATCTTCTCTGTTCCCTTCTATAGTTTCGTAGCCATATCGTAGGTGTAAATGCAAAACCTCGTATGTCGATTTTTACAATTTTCATAATAAAGCCTCGTATGTCAAGTTTAGACAATTCCTGAAAGTTTTCCTATATTTTGACTTATCAGTAAAAATGACATTATATGTGGACAATATGTCCGAATTTCAAGTTAAACCTATCTGTTTCGGAAAATTTACTAACTTTTATTCTTCCCCCATAAAATTTACCGAAAAACGATGTTTTGCATTTACACCGACGATATAGGCCTACCACGTAAACTTTCTAATCATTTTCTCTTGTGCAACTCGATCGAATTTGGACCATTCTTGAACTTTGTTGTTTGGTTAAGAACTAAAACGCTTTCTTGAATTTCTTTACAACGCGAGCCGACACACTACCACTCGCACAACCAGAACAAAAGTATTGGGAAAGAAAAGAAAAACTCAAAATACCAAAATTATTTTTCGACAACTCTTTAAAACAAATATTTAATCCTTTCTCAAACAGCACCTTGGATCCATACTTACAACGATCTTTGAACCAGGAAATCATAATGGTGAATTTGTCGCACGATCGTTAATAATAAGACCCCATGTATTTGACTTCCCTAGTTGAACAAGCTTGGGAAAACGATAAGACAAAAAAGGCAATTCTGATCATTATGATTTTTTTTCGTCTGAATACAAGTTTTTTCTGCGATATATCACAAATTATTTAATCGTCAACATATGTTTGACAACATTAAAGTTTTCCAAATAAAAGTCTAAATTTGTGCCGTTTTTACGGCCTTAATAAACTCATTTTCAGGGGAGGGGGTATGGGGGGAGGGAGGGGGTATGGGGGGGAGGGAGGGCGTTGAAGAAAGAAAATTCAGAAGATTAATTTTCAATGTAGTTTTTAAATTATTCACATTGGGAAAGCTCCCATTTGGTGGGAAGCTCCCATTGGCGGGAGACAAATGCCAAATGGGATATTTACCGCAGCCATGGATATAACAAGAGCCGTCAGAGACGGACAATGCTCCCCGAATAAGGCATTGTCACAATAAATGTATGCCACGGAGAGCAGTTTATTGTCAAGGGCATCTGATTTGCTACTCAAATATGAAATTTCATCAAATTCTGACCATTAGACTATGAGAAATTAGAGAAAAAGTGTATTTGACCTTAAGTCCCCTTTTCCCATGACGAGGCCTCAAATCCAAAAAAACGTGAAAAGTACATCGGCATTATGTCATAGGTAGTTCACATGGTAAGTTTCATTTGATTTGGCCCAAGGGTTATGGAGAAATCGCTTCGGACGGACGGACGGAATGACGGACGGACTGGACGGACGGACAAAGCGGCGACTATATGCTCTCCCTTCGGGGAGCATAATTAGGGTCCCCATAAATGCAACTCCAACACTGACAAATGAACTAACAGTATCGGTTCTTAATTTCGATGTTATATGATTATCAGCATTTTCTTTTTCTCTCTCTATGTTTTGAAAAGCCACCTATATAGGAGATATGCAAACACTACAGTTGTCGCCACATCGTATGGCACAATGTTTATGTTTTGTTCAAATGTAATTGAACGTTAAAGAAAACATAAACACGTGCCATACGATGTGGCGACAACTGTAGGTATGTATGGGAAAATGTTTATTCACCCATAATCAAACAGCAAAACTCCAATTCAACAAGAGCTTCGCGGAGCGGCGCATATACCAGGGGCGGATCCAGGATTTTCGGTTAGGGGGGGCGTAACATCATAAAGTTGGATACGTCCGAAAACGCCGTACGAGTCGTGGACACACACTTAATTTTGCTTTATAAAACTTTGGTTGTGACAAAATCTTTATCACATGAAAGCTAAACATTTATCAAGTACTTTTCCAGCAAAAAGAAATAAATTTGATATGCAATTATTTTGCAATAGGACTTAACACGACCCTACATAGGGGTACCCGGAGCACGTCAAATTTTGAGCATTTTGGCTACCCATGTCTGTATTTTTTAATTTAATTTATCGTATGAAATTGGCGGAAAACAAAATAATAAAAGTACTAAAATGTGACCTCACATTCAGACTCCATATTGTTTTGATTTCAATGTTGTCGCGCTAAAAATGACATTTGAGGATGGTTTAACTAAGTTTGATATGGAAGGAAATTTGTCGAAAATGACGACGTCGGACGTTTGGGTGGAGCAGCGCGTTCTTGTGAAATTTTGCGTTGAACTAGGAAAACGCCTGCAGAGACCAGCGAATTCGTTATTTTTTCTACGAAGAGACCATGTGTTCCGTATTTTCTCGTTTGCAAATGTCACAAACGTTTCCAGGGAAGCAATGACTGATTCGAGGTCTCAAAGATCGAGTGTTATAACAGATAGAAATGTTAATTTGGTGAGTGACGTCTTGAATGACGATAGGCAAAATACGGTAAGATATATTGGTGGAAAATGTGTAATGTCAAAAACAATTGTTAACGAAATCCCCACAAAACATTTGAAAATGAAAACTGTGTATGCACGAGGGCGCGAAGAATGCTTTCTGAAGAAAATAAAGTAGCACAAGTCTTCATGGTAAAGTGACTTCTTCGTCGCTGGAGCGTCGTAACGTCATGACGTGCTCCGGGGTGCATCAACCTTCTGCACAAAAACATGTGTAATTCTGCTAAAAATGGAGGGATTTTGTTCAAATTTTGAAATGTTGTTTCTAAGATATTGTTTAATGACATCTTGTGTCTGTTATGAAATCATCTATTCTCATGTTCATGTATTAAACAGTGTCCACGAACTTTCCGGACAACCCTCGTACATACAGATTATTAAAGCTATATTTACATCAGCTTTAAACGTAAACTATGATATGCCGTATTTCTGTTCTCATAACATTTTAAAAGACAAAATATTTTAATAAAGGAATGATAGTATAATTTCAAGGATATACACGTAGATATAAACTTGTGATCAAATTAAGGGGGAATGCTCCAGTTTTTCGGAACACTCGGTCATTACTGTAGTAAATTAAATGATTGGTACCAATATGTTTCGCTACCATATTTTCAATAATATAACACATCATTACAATTTACCATTTTCTACGGTAAAAGTGTATTCATTATGCGAAATTGATTTCCTCAAGATGGAAATCGATTATTTAGAGCAAGACAGTCGCAAGTGTGTATGCAGTTACCACTGTTTTGCGTCGTTTTATTCATGTGCAGCTGATAAAAAATTACTGTAATTCACTAATAAGTGCGCTGACCTATACATTTTCTTTTTGAATTATTACCAGGACATGTTGCTTAATACAATGAGGGAGTTTTATCAAATTCTATTTTGTAGAACTTGAAATATTTCCAAAAATATGCACATTTTGACATAAAACACTCCAGCTTCGTTGATCTAACCGAACGAGTGAGCATGCTGTTTTATATATTTACGCGTTTATACCAGCACATATTTTGGGTTTTCTGTTCTTATTAAATGTAAGACGTTACTTTAAATCCGTTTTCGGGACTAAACGATGAATATACAGCATTTTATTAGCACTTTAGTGACCTTGGACAGGTGCAAGAAATTGTGCATTTTTCGATGTAGGGGTATGTGATACGAATGCCTATAAAATTCAAACAAGATCGCTGACCATCCATTTTTATGTTATTTTTCAATTGGTAATAACATGTTATTCCATCATAGAAAATATAAATAAATTCTAATATTGGGAAGAAATTTAGGAAACCGGAACATTCCCCCTTAAAAAGCTCAATCGCAATAGCCAGAACTCCATTAATGAAAAAACACGTGTGTATTTTCAATTTTTTCGTATTTCGCCACATTATTTCTATTGGCGTGCGTGATGGGGAGGGTTTGGGAGGGGTGTCCCCTCCCTTCGTGTGAGAAAATTTTCAAAAAGAAAGACGAAATGGTGCAATATCCGGAACATCCAGACCTATTTAATCGTTTCTTAAATAGGCCTATATCATATATTGCATAAACCATATCTAAATCTACAATTTATCATAGGTGACACAATTTTTCGGGTGTTTTTTACATCATGATACATATTGGTGTGCCAGTTGGGGAGGGTTTGGAAGGGTTGTTCCCTCCCTGTACGCGAGATTTTTTTAAAAAACAAAGATGAAATGGCGCAATTTCGGGGACATGCAGACCTATTCCTTTGCCTCTTAAATAAACCTTTAACTTATAATGATATATCATATCTAAACTTACAAATTAATTCGCAGAGGCATCAGATATTTTTTTTCACCATGTTTCATACTGGTTTTTATTTTCGGGGAGGGTTTGGGAGGGGTGTCCCCTCCCTCCGTGTGAGAACTTTTTCAAAAAGAAAGACGAAAAGGTGCAATTTCCGGAACATCCAGACCTGTTTAATCGTCTCTTAAATAGGCCTATATCATATACGTATTGCATAAACCATATCTAAATCTACAATTTATCATAGGTGACACAATTTTTCGGGTGTTTTTTACATCATGATACATATTGGTGTGCCAGTTGGGGAGGGTTTGGGAGGGTTGTTCCCTCCCTGAGCGCGAGATTTTAAAAAAAAAAAAAACAAAGACAAAATTGCGCTATTCCGGGGCATGCAGACCTATTCCTTTGCCTCTTAAATAAACCTATAACTTATAATGATGTATCATATCTAAACTTACAAATTAATTCGCAGAGGCATCAGATATTTTTTTTCACCATGTTTCATATTGGTTTTTATATTCGGGAAGGGTTTTGGGAGGGGTGTCCCCTCCCTCCGTGTGAGAAAATTTTCAAAAAGAAAGACAAAATGGTGCAATTTCCGGAACATCCAGACCTATTTAATCGTCTCTTAAATAGGCCTATATCATATATTGCATAAACCATATCTAAATCTACAATTTATCATAGGTGACACAATTTTTCGGGTGTTTTTTTTACATCATGATACATATTGGTGTGCCAGTTGGGGAGGGTTTGGGAGGGTTGTTCCCTCCCTGTGCTGGAGAATTAGTTTAAAAAGAAAGACGAAGTGGCGCAATTCCAGGACATGCAGATCTATTTCTTTGCCTCTAAAAAAAACCCATATCTAATATTGCAGTACCATATCTAAACCCACAAATTAATTAACAGAGGCAGTTGAGTTTTTTTCAGTGTTTTTCACCATGTTTCATATTGGTTTTCCTGTTGTGGAGGGTTTGGGAGGGGTGTCCCCTCCCTCCGTGTCTGATTTTTTTGTTTAAAAAGAAAGACAAAATGGCGCAATTTCCGGGACACGCATACCTATTTCTTGTATAGATTTACTTTGACTGTGAATAATTTCGTTTTTTATGTTAAAAGAAACTTCCTCAAAAATGCATTTTTCAAAGAACTTGTAGGCCTATCTAGTAAACACCAGATCCGCCGTCGATGGGGTAAAACGGTTTATAAAGAGTACTTAGAAATAAGTCATCGATTAATCGACGCATCGGTTGAAAAAAAAAACCGGAACGGTTGGGGGAGGGATGTTGGCCTTTAACTACTTAAAGATAAAAAATATCCACAATTCGAGGGCTGTTATAGGTTTAAAACAAAATCGGTTAAGCCTCAGTGACTACTTGTCGGCGATCATATTAATATCACCCGCTTTGTACAAATCGCCGATGTTTTTTTTACTACTTTCTGTCATTTGAATGTCGTCGTATCATACTGATAGATTTGTCGTTCACATTTTGCAATTTTATCTTTTCCATGCAGGCGCTTGTCAAGATCTCGGCCGATTGCCCTGTTATACGATGCTGACAAACCAAACCAAATAGCGACATCCGGGTGTCGCTTTTATTTGACCATTTGACGAAACAGACCCCCCCCCCCCCCTTTGAACACACACTGGCGTCGGTCTTACTACATATCAGCCAAAGACAATGGGAACACACCGACATTATCAGAGTCATTGTCATAAATTGATTATTATAAGTTCGATGAACTTTCTAACTTTGACTTTAATTGTTCTTTGATAGCCCCCCCCCCCCCCACTTTCAAAAAAAAAAAAAAAAAAAAAAAAAAAATCTGGCGATTTTAGGGGGGGCGCGCGCCGCTTCCGCCCCCCTCTAAATCCGCGTATGTATACGCCCGAGAGGGGCTTGTCAAAAAAATAAGCCATTTTTTAAATTCAAGGACAGATAATTCAAGAATGCCTTTGTTACTAGTATCTTGATTTTAATAGCGACATGCACAAGTAGACACCATGGAGAATAATAGTTTGGACGTTTTTGGGTTGAAATTGTACGAGTTGCAGTCACAAGAAAATAGGCATTTTTTTTTATTCAAGGGAATTTAATTCAAGAACGAAAAAAGTTATTTGAATTTGGTAATTGTCGCGCACAACTAGACACCATGGAGATTCATAGTTTGAGTTTGATCAAATTCCGGTTGAAATTGTAGGAGTTGCGCACACAAGAAAATGGATTTTTTTAAGTCGATGGCAGATAATTCAATCAAAGTACTGAAAGTACTGTTAGAGAGCGTATTTGACACAACATAAATTTCGAACTGTGACAATATTGCATATCCTCGAATGTAGGTGGAGTTGTGTCAGGCCCGTAGGAAGCGATTTTATATTGTTGAAGCCCATGTGTCTGAATATTGAGGGGGAGGCTAACTTGGATTTTCCCTAAATTTTCAGTGTGAAATAAGGAAAGATCAGCACTTTTGGCCATGCTATCAACCATAAATGGAGGAATATGTTAACTATTGACAAAAGAATCGAAGCCCCTTTTTCTGTGATGCAGCATAGTGTCACCATACCACAAAAAATTTACAAACAACAATTTTTGAAATGGTCCATTTCAAAAGCTCATGCAAATGACAGAATATTATTAAAGTTTAGAAATGTGCACAAAATTGTTCAGCAAATATTGAGGAAAAGGAGAAAATGCCTCAATATTTTCAAAAACTTTCTCTTAGAGACACGTTTTGATTGGGAAAGGTAAATTCAAATCAACCCGTTCATAAATGTTTTGGAAGTTGGGTCGATAAGGAAATTTGCTCTAATGACCCTTTTATCCATGGCACAACATACTATGGCTTTACTACACATTACCCAGATAGACACTCACTATGCACTAGGACAAATACATCTCTTTCTGTGGAATGTGATTCTATTTTTAGACTGTTTGCATTGTCCAAAATTAGGTCACATGACTTGACTGAATGACCTGCATGACCCAATTGTGAATGGCAAATTACTACACTGATCTATTTTCTATTTAAGACTTGATTATTTGATTTTTTTTGCATAGATCATACAAGTCATTTATTTTATATAATGACATGATAATTGTAGACTATTCCAATTGATATTTAGATCTTTTTTATCGTGATTATCGTGATTGGGAGGAACTATTTTCGTTGTGCGGTTTGCAAAATACCGGTATTGGCTTCAGGCTGCAATAGAGAGACTACGCTCTCTAAAAACGAAGTTATCTGAAATACGGTAGTGGTGTGCACAACTAGACACCATGGAGATTCATTGTGGCAAGTTTGATGAAACTGTACGAGTTGCGAACACAAGCTTACAGATGGATAGACGGACGACCAGGGCCACAACATAATTCTTCTTCTTCAGACGTTACTTTGAACGCATTTATTCTATATCGATTGGGAAGCAAGTTTCTTCAAATTAATCAAATTCCTCTCGATTGTGCTTCCTGGAAACCCACCAGTACTCGCGCCTAATATGTGGGCCAATTGGAAGTCAAGAACAACCTCCGCTACCGGGGAGCTAACTCGGAACCGCTTAGTTCCAAGGCCGACGCTCTACCTTTCGACTACGGACACCACATAATACGACCCTTCGCACTGGTGGTGAACTCGGCCAAAGCGAGGGACGTTTTTTCGCGATCAATGTATTCCGTCGGTGTTGTTATACAATATCGTAACTACGGCTTTATCGAAGCCGTAGTTACGAGATTTTATAGCAACACCGTCAGTTTGTCAATACAAAACCGTAAACCAGGTCTGTTTTTAAAACAAGTTCATTGTCATTAGAAAAAAAATCCCATAAACTCACATGTAGGCCTAAACGCAAAATATCTATACATTGTTGTAGCGAAACTTGTTTTAGTTCACCACCAGTGGTTCGGGCGTGTAAAAAAGTCACAGAAGACAATTTCGAGTGAATAGAATTTTACACTTTTGTCTCAGTGTAAAAAAAGACATAGTGGAAAATGAAGAAATTGCTTGTCACAAGCAATTCCTTCATTTCCAGCTGTGTTTTCCAAACCCTTTATCTCATAGGGCGTCAAAAAGCACCAAAATATGGGAATGTGTTAGCCCCTATCTTTCTGGCTTCAAAATTTGTTTCAAACAAGTTGTCAATTTAAGAGACATTTCAATGAGTATCTGAAGTTTTTGTAACAATAATTGAGTAGAAAGCAGGCAGTGTAGGCTAAGATCAGACTGCAGTCTGTGCAGCCTGGTCTTAGTTTATACTGCATGCCAAAGCTTTGTTCACAACTGAAAAATGAAACGAATAGCATGAGAAGGGATAAAGATCTGAGCGGAGTAATAACAACAAAACTATTTATACATAAAAGCTTTACTGGCATTCAACAATACAATGAAAGCAACAATAATTTGGTTTTAGAAACCATAACTTTAATCTCACTGCACCATTTTTTTCTTTAAATCTTAACAAATTGTACCATAATCATTATGCTTTACTACAAAAAATATTTGGCAATCGACTCTATTAACCCTTTCCCTGACAATGCCTAGTTTTGACGTCTCTAGTAGAAATGAATTGAGAAAAGAAGTCAATTTACTGATGATCAACAATTTCTTAATTACCCTCATTTTTTTCTGCTATGATTATCACGCAAATTTTCTTTCAACATTAGTTATTTTGTTGCCTGCAAGTTCTTTGAAATTGGGCTGGTCTTACTAACCCTTTCCCAAACAACAAACAAGAGGGCCATTGGCCCTGAAGCGCTCACCTGATATAATATAACTTTTTGTATACCAATTTTCAGGTTGATTGGACAAAAATGTGACCTCTAGGGTGCACACAAGGTTTAACTAAGATTTGACCTTGTGACCTAGAATTGATCAAGACAATCATTCTGATCAATTTTCAGTTTGATTGCCGAATGATTGGGCAAAAATGTGGCCTCTAGAGTGCACACAAGGTTTTACAAAGATTTTACCTCATGACCTAGTTTATGACCCCAGATGACCCAATTTCGATCTTGTCTGAGAATTGATCAAGACAATCATTCTGATCAATTTTCAGGTTGATTGGGCAAAAAATGTGGCCTCTAGAGTGCACACAAGGTTTTTCTAAGATCTGACCCTGTGACCTAGTTTTTGACCCCAGATGACCCAATTTCAAAGTTAACCAAGATTTTAACAAAACAATCATTCTGAGCAAATTCCAGGTTGATTGGGCAAAAAATGTGGCCTCTAGAGTGCACACAAGGTTTTTCTAAGATTTGACCCCGTGACCTAGTTTTTGACCCCAGATAACCTAATTTCGAACTTGTCCGAGATTTTATCAAGACCATTATTCTGATCAATTTTAAGGTTGATTGGGCAAAAAATGTGGCCTCTAGAGTGCACATGAGGTTTTTCTAAGATTTGACCCCGTGACCTAGTTTTTGATCCCAGATGACACAATTTCAAACTTGTTCGAAATTTAATCAAGACAATCATTCTGAGCAAATTTCAGGTTGATTGGTCAAAAAATGTGGCCTCTAGAGTGCACATAAGGCTTTTCTAAGATTTGACCCCATGACCTAGTTTTTGACCCCAGATGACCCAATTCCGAACTTGTCCAAGATTTTATCAAGACAATCATTCTGAGCAAATTTCAGGTTGATTGGGCAAAAAATGTGGCCTCTAGAGTGCACACAAGGTTTTTCTAAGATTTGACCCCGTGACCTAGTTTTACACCCAAGATGACCCAATTTCAAACTTGTCCGAGATTTTATCAAGACAATCATTCTGAGCAAATTTCAGATTGATTGGGCAAAAAATGTGGCCTCTAGAGTGCACACAAGGTTTTTCTAAGATTTGACCCCGTGACCTAGTTTTTGACCCCAGATGACCCAATTTCGAACTTGTCCGAGATTTCATCAAGACAATCATTCTGAGCAAATTTCAGGTTGATTGGGCAAAAAATGTGGCCTCTAGAGTGCACACAAGCCAAAGGTTGACGCACGACGGACGATGCACGACGGACACAGCGGTATCACAATACCTCACCATGAGCACTATCGTGCTCAGGTGAGCTAAAAATCACAGCCTGTCAAATTTGAAAGTTCCTGCAAACTAATAAGTAAGTGTTGAAAAAGATAGCCTTTCACTATGTGTAAAATATAGCACAGAAAATATTGAGGCAAAAGGAGAAAATGCTGATTATCAGCATGTTCTTCTTTTGCCTTGATGTTTCCCAAAACAAATTCTCCTATGAGCGTTGAAACCAGCTAGGTCAGTTTGGTAAAGGGTTAAGACTTGTATATCTCTGACATAGAAATCTTGTTCATCTCAACAAAACAAATACAATGGCATTCAACTTTTTGTATTTTCAACTTGGAGCTGTTTATCAGCATTTTCTTCTTTTGCCCCAATATTATCCCAAACCTCTTCTATTACATAACAAGTGATGTCAAAAGTTGTGATTGTTTGATAAATAGTGAACCCATTCTCACAAAAAATGCCCTCTGATGTATCAAAAGATATAGGCTTTGGAAAACATTGTGAACAAGAGCTATCATAGACCGGTTATACTCCCTGAATAAGTGTTTGTCACACACACAAAAATATTGTTATGCCCCCTTGTTAACCTGTCAATAATATCTCGGATCATTCACAAATCTCTGTACGTTCTAGTTTATAGTATAAGAAAACATGGTCTGAAGAGATGAAAATGCGTTTTCATCTCTTCACACTTTGTTTTCTAAAGCTATCTTTCAAAGTCAGGATTAAGACTCTTCACCCAAGGTCATCAGCATTTAAACTGGACAGATCCGGCAGGCAGACTGTTGTTAACTTGCCTGTAGTATCTCAGATCATTCACAAATCTCTGTAAGTTTTGTGTAAATGTTGGCAAATCCTGAAAAACAACAGTACAATAAGCAAAATTTCTTTAACCTTTTCCCAAACAACAAATTTTAGGGTGGTCCAATATGAGAGCTAAAGCAGACGACAAAATGGATGTAACTAAAGGCAATAAAGCTCAAAAAACATTGAGGAAATAGAAAAAAAATCCTAATTATCTGCATGTTCTTCTTTTGCTTCAATGTTTTTTCCAACCAAATTCTATAAAGGATGTAAAAAACCTTGTCTTCTTTGGCAAAGTGTTAAAGTTGTGACCAAGCATATTTTTCTGACAAGCATTATCAAACCGACAGGCAGACAGAGATGATACCATACCAATATATATCAGCAACATATAAAATCAATGACGGGAAAATAAAAGGCTGCAAAGCAAAATTTTCTTGTTCTAACTTACTTGTCCAACTCCAACTCATTGAATTGGAATTGTTTACTCTAATCTTGATGTTTGTAATTCCTTTTACTTTGAACCAAATTAAATTGAGCCAGGATCTTGAAAAAAGGTTCCTTAAGGATTTTGAGCCCAACATGGTTTTAGATCAGGCTGCGTATACACGTAGGCTGATCAGGAAGCATTATGTTCTCTAACAGCTTATTCATGACCAGTTGCAACCAAAAGAGAGCCGCATTTATCTCGGGCAGACTGCACTTAGGCACAGATAGAAATCGAAGCATAATTGCCAAAATGCTAAAAGGTACCTTTTTTCCAAATCCTGGCTCTACTAGAACTGTCACAGAATGTGACTTGATACCACCGCATAAGCTTTCACTACAACAAAGGCCAATAAGTGTACCAAATTTGAAATTGCTAGCACTTGTGATTAAGAAGATATGGTCCACACAAAAATGCAAGGGTACAAACAACAAAGGACAATAACTCAAAAAGAGGGTGTGGCAGAGTAACGATTTTTGTACATGACACTTCCACACAATGAGATCTGTAAGTACTCGAAGTTTGAAGTTGCCAGCACTTATGGTTTAGAGGATATGCTCTGGAGAAGTATTTTGTACACAGACAGACAGACAAACAGGCAGACAGGTTGATTCCAGTATACCCCCTTAAACATTCGTTTTGCGGGGGTAGAAATAAAACATTCGTTTTGTGGGGGTATAAAAAACATTCCTTTAGCGGGGGTATAAATATGTTTTCTGCTAAATCGTTCACTTACCTTTTCAACTTTAAAGTTCTGACCCAGCATATTTTTCTGACTATCATCGACACCCTCACAGCTCGTCAAGAACTGTGGCAGAAACTCCGTGTAGAACTTGTCAAAGTCGACAGAAGCCATATTGTACACGGTGACTACGATCTCCTCCTGTAGCAGGTCATGTGATTTGTGGACAAGCACCTGACATAGAACGTTCAGAAACTGGAATAACATCACTTCATGGAATATGGCCTGGAAACAGATAGAAATGAGGGTTTTTGAACCTTTCCAAAATGACAAGAGTATTTCACAGATCAAAATTGAATGTTGACAAAATTAGTGTTACTTTCTGTAAGTAACTTTTACATTATAATATAGTTTGCAATCGTTCCTTTCTTGATATTACAGATAGTACTACCATTTCTTCTACATTCCACTTCTCTGTTTTTCTGTTTAAGTTTTCAGACAGACGGACAGACACAAGTAAAACAATAATGCTCCTGATGTTTCGATATGGGGGCATAAATATCAAAAACTCACCTTTTTATATAGTTTCCACTTTGTGTTGAGCATTTCAAGAGATTCTAAATTCTGTCTGAACACAGCAATGTCTGGTTGGAGAAAGGACTGTCCATAGGACTGAAATATGCAAGTGTTTTTATAAATCAATCTAACATACATTCCTAAATTTACAAAGGATGGGTTGTGATAAGGTTTAAAAAGTTAGATTTTCTTTAAATTCTTTTAATTGATAGGGTTATCATATGGCTCACGAAAAAATGACCTGGTAGTTTTGGGAAAGCGCTTAATTACCTGCGAGAGAAAACTATTGCTGATTTTCTATAGTAAGTGTACAATACACCATACAAAATATTGAGGGAAAAGGAGAAAATGATGATCATCAGCATTCTTTTCTTTTGCCTTAATGTTTTCCCAAGCTTTCTGTATAAGGGATGTCTGACCCAGGTGTTATTTGGAAAGGATTTATTAATTACCTGCATGAGTAGAGTAAACTGTTGTTGATTTTCTACAGTCTCTTCCTTGTTGTTGAAGGTATTAAGGACAGAGCCCTTGAAGAAATATCTCCAGTTGTTGATCAACAGTTCATGCAGAAGTTCATATAGCGCTTGTTTCATGTCAGGGGAAGGTCTCTGTAATGGAGAAACAAGAAAATCTACAATAATATGATTAACAAGTTCTTGAGGTGGCAGAGAATCATGGCTTTAAGAATGAAACAACATGACTGTGTTTGTGAAACATGAATGCCCTTGAAACGGCTATTTTTCTAAAATGATAAATTTTCGTATTAAAGGTTGATAAGGGTTACAAGATGACTTTGAGGAAGGTCATATTGCATGGAACAGATAGATATCATTGAAAGAAAGTTACATACCAAATTTCAGCTCTGTATGTCCAATACTTTTGGAGAAATGGCAAAATTGTTAAGTTTTTGGACAGACAGACAGACGGATAGACAGACAGATGGACAAACAAACAGACGGACATCAGTAAAACAATATGCCCCTGATCTCTTGATACAGGGCATAAAAATACCCTTTATCATTGCTGGAATCCTACATTGTAGGTACCTATAAGAAGAGATCATTTAGAACTTTATAAAAGGCTGATTTAATGTTGAAGGAAAGTCTCTGCATAACTAATCAATCAAACTTATAATATACATGTACAACTTTCGACTAGGGATTGCTTTAGTTCAATTTAACACTTTCCCAAACAAGACCTGATTTTGACATCTCTATTCCAAAATGCTTGGGAAAACATTGAGGCAAACGAAGAAAATGCTGATAATCAGCATTTTCTCCGTTTGCCTGAATATTTTCTTAGCTATATTGTACAAAACTCCTTTCTTTTTCAATGTCCATTTTGTCATCTGCAGCAACTTTCAAATTGGACCATCCTAATTTTTTGTCGTTTGGGAAAGGGTTAATACATGAACATTGTGCCTCTGTTCAGATATTCTACCTAATATAATTTTAATTTTGAAAAGCAAACTAAAATTGTTGTCCAAAAAGTTTTGAATATGATCTTTGTAAGAAAAGCATCAAGAAGAATTTGATTACGACAGGTCCAATTAGTCTATCGAATATTTTCTATGAATTGATTGATAGGGGTTTTACGCCTCTTTCAACTTATATGGTCATATCGCTGCAGTTGGAGCACCTAAACATAGATTCCTGATATTTCTCTCACCAGTACTCTACAATATCCGAATCAAGCCTCCAGCTGGTCTCTAACATAGATGATTCACACCAGTTGGTGAGAGAAAAATGACTTTAGTCAAATGTTGGAGAGGATATTGGCCGAGACTTCAACGTTAAGGACTGAGCTATCGGGACTCCGAATATCAACTTTGAAATCTTTACCTGTGCCAGGATAGGATAGATATGTTCCATACAAATATCTATAATACTGGGTAAAAATCTCTTGAATGCTGATCCTGGCTCCTGAACTATAATTTGTAGTATCTTCAAAAACCTAAACAAGAAAATAGTAAATGCCACACAACAGATAATCAACACGTTACCTGAGCATTTGTAATTAGCATTTACCTATTTCACCACATGCTTCAGACCAGGCAGCATACTATACAATGATCCCTAATTCTAAAGGGACATAACATTCCAATTCCATTATTTTCAAAGTTTGTCTTGATGCAAAGATTGGTTATTCTAATGCGTATAAATGTTATCAGTTTTTTGGAGTTGTAGCTTATAAGCTAAAAAAATATGTTTTAAATTTCAGACAGAAATGACAAATTCCGTAAAAATCTGAACTGCTGTGGACATCAATTTGTCTAATTCTGGCACAAAAATATATGAGCCAGGATCTGGAAAAACGTCTCTTAAGCTTCAGTAAATTTGAAAGAGAATACTATAAACTTACTTTTCTATTACTCTATGAGCTGCACTATTTTCTTGTAAAATGTTTTCTTCCAACTGTTTCCTGTAATAGAGAAAATGAATCAATTTGCAGTTTAATGCCATTTTCATCTGATATGGTTATATCATGGTGGCTGGAGCACCTAACCATTGATTCCTGTCTCTCTCAAGCCAGTACTACCAAAACATCCTAACCAAAACTCCAGCTGCTAGCCCACATAGCTTAACAATATCAAACCATTGGGCTAGGATAAATTTGTCTGAAAGGATATTTGCCCCTACTGGGATCGAACCAGACCTTATAGCAGCAGCAAAAAGGAATCAAGCAAAATGACACAAATCTGACAGAATATTAAATTTGAATTGCTGTTAATATAATTTTGAAGCAGGTATGTATTTTGAAATTGTTGTTTACATTCATAGACAATGAGATATCAAACTTTTGCCATGGAACTTTTTTACATAAGAAAGCTGCCATGTATCAAAACTCTATTTCTTACATACTCATCTTTAAAGTCCAGAGAACACGTACACACATCAAAATCATAGCAGTCAGCCTCTTAAGTTGGTAATTTGTTTGAGCCAAAATTTCAAGTCAGCAGGGCAAGGGTTAAACCTTACTTGCTAAAGAGTCCCATGAAAGTCTGTATGGCCTGTTCTGTGAAGGATACGCCCATCTGTATCTTTAATGATTTAAACAGGGACAGGAAAAACACCATCATGTCCTCAACAACATCTACAAATAAAATATATAGAGGACTATCATATGGACATTTTAATTCTTTATAAAGGAACAACTGCCCTAACCCTTTCCCAAACAAGACCTGATTTTGACGTCCCTAATAGAAAAGGATTGGGAAAACACTGAGACAAAAGAAGCACTTTCTCCTTTTGTCTCAACATTTTCTTTGCTATATTCTACACAAATCCAGTCTTTTCAACACCCATTTTGATGTTTGCAGCAGCTTTTGAAGTGAACAGCTCTAAAATTAAAGGTCGACAAAGGATTTAGTATAAGATAAAGGCAAATTTTCCATTTCAAAATTAAGTAAGCATGTTTTCTTCAATTTTAAACACATGAAGAATGGAGATGTTGTAAAACACAAAACATTGAAAGAAGGTACATATAATGTTTCCCTTACATTTCCTATGTGTTTAGGAATGGTCAATTTTATGAAACATTTATATTATATCATGATGACATTTGTAATTTATATAAATTTGGTTATTTTGTTAAAGGTTTCCTCAGTATTTTGGGTAGGTGGCCTCAAATATAAAATGAAATGTTCAATGT
This sequence comes from Fragum sueziense, assembly GCA_963680895.1. NCBI lineage: Eukaryota > Metazoa > Mollusca > Bivalvia > Cardiida > Cardiidae > Fragum > Fragum sueziense. Next base: position 63,838,010 of record OY804592.1, read on the forward strand.
TCCTATTATTGACCTAAAGACCAGTTCTGTTTTGGAAAAGGTTATATTGCTAAACCTACCAGGCTGATGTATAAAGACTGGAAACAATCCTAATGTAATGCTGACAACTTCAGATATAGACTGGAAACATAGCTGTTTTGATTTGACCACCTCTCCAGATATACAGTCTACCCAGTCTATCATTAATTTCAAGGTTGTACCTATCACTGGGCGAGCTGAAAAAGAGCCTTTTTTCATTAACCCATTACTACTCAATGACTCTTTTTGACTCCTTACAAGAAAATGGCTATGGAAAACATTGTGGTAAATGAAGAAATTGCTTGTGACAAGCAATTTCTTCATTTCCCACAATGTTTTCCATAAACAAGAGCTGTCCGAAGACAGCGCGCTCGACTTTCTAAGTTGCTTAGTATGAAGGGGCATAACTCCAAATATAGTGGAGCCAGGGACATGGGCCCTGATAGTAAGGTAGAGGGTGTGATGGTGAATAAGTATGCCAAGTTTGGGTTGAATCCCTTTGATAGTATGGAAGTTATTGATGTTTGAAAAAACTTTAACCTTTGTTGCAACGCCAACGCCTACACCGACGCCCGGGTGACAGTATAAGCTCTCATTTTCTTCGAAAAGTCTAGCTAAAAATTAAGTTTCAAGATCAGCCTGTTGTCAAATGCAGTCCAATATGCGTCTATGCTGCTCTGTTTAAGTTTCTACAGGTCACCAAGAAGCTATTAGAGAACAACATGGGTCCTGATCAGACTGTGCGTATGCACAGGCTGATCTGGATCTATGTTTGGCTCAAAGCCTTAAGGGATGTTTTTCCAGATTCTGGCTCATTTGCTTGTCTATAAAGTTTCTCATTTACTATTTTTTTTTATTACCTTTCAAAAAGTGTCCTTTTACATTTTACATGACTGTGAATCAGAATAATTAAGACAATGACAATGAGTTAACTTTTCACAAAAACAACTTACCTAAATCCTGTGCAGATTTGTTGTTTATGAGTGATGATGTATCTTTAAGTTGGAAATACTGAGCGGTCATTTGATGACAGAAGGACTGATGGAGGGACATTCTGTTGGTCCAGTCCTGGTCACTTACAGCATTCCAGGGTAATAATAGATGAAGATTGAGGGATCTGTACAGTAAGGTCTGAACCTACAATTGTAATGACAAATGTTTGTATAGTGCACCAATAACTATAATGACATTATGTTTGTCTGCAAAGTAATTTTTTTGAGTATAGTAGGAAAACGTTACAAAAGCGAGTTGCATATGCAGATGTTATGAGTAAACATATAACTTGAAAGGTCACTACAGTTACAAGAAAGCAATATTTCCACAACAGCAAACAAGAGATGTTTGTAAAACATATATGCCCCCTCAAGGGCGTACATTTGATGTAGGTCAAAGTCCAAGGTCAAGTTAACAAGGTCCAAGGTCATGGTCAAATATGAAAGGTCTTGGAAGAGGTGTCTATGTGTGAAATATCAAGGCTGTATACATGAAAGTAAAATGAAATATAGGCCAGGTTAAAGTTTTTAAAAGTAGGACAAATGCAAAGGTCAAGGTCATGGTCAAATGTGAAAGGTCTTGGTTGGAGGTGTCCATGTATGAAATATCAAGGCTGTAGGTGTAAAAGGACATGATATGATATATGCCTGGTTTAAGTTTTTTTTAAAAGTAGGTCAAACTCCAAGGTCAAGGTTGCAATATTCAAGGTCATGTTCAAATGTGAAAGGTCTTGGTAGGAGGTGTCTATGTGTGAAATATCAAGGCTGTAGGTGTAATAAGATATAAGATAAAGGCTAGGTTAAAGATTTCTAAAAGTATGTAAAAATCAAAGGTCAAGGTCACACAGGTCAAGGTCATGGTCAAATGTGAAAGGTCTTGGTAGTAGGTGTCCATGTGAATAAAATATCGAGACTGTATAGGTAACAGGACACGAGATATAGGCCTAGTTTAAGTATCTTAAAAGAAGGTCCAACTCCAAGGTCAAGGTCCAAGGTCATGGTCAAGATGGAAATGTCTTGGTTGGAAGTGACCACGTGTGAAATATCAAGGCTGTATGTGTAAAATGACATGAAATATAGGCCAGGTTAATGTATTATAGAAGTAGGTCAAACACCAAGGTCAAGGTCACAAGGTCATGGTCAAATGTGAAAGGTCTTGGTCGTAGGTGTCCATGTGTCAAATATCAAGGCTGTATGTGTAAAATGACATGAAATATAGGCCAGGTTAATGTATCATAGAAGTAGGTCAAAGTCCAAGGTCAGGTTCACAAGGTCCAAGGTCATAGTCATATGTGATAGGTCTTGGTTAGTGGTTTCCATGTGTCAAATATCAAGGCTGTACGTGTAAAAGGATATGATATATCGGCTAGGTTAAAGTTTTTGAAAAGTAGGTCAAACTCCAGGGTCAAGGTCACAAGGTCAAAGATCATGGTCAATTGTGAAAGGTCTTGGTAGGTGGTGTCCATGTGTGAAATATCAAGGCTATATGTGTAATAGGTCATGAGATATATGACCGGTTTAATTTTTTTTAAAGTAGGTCAAACTCCAAGGTCACAAGGTCCAAGGTCATGGTCAATTGTGAGAGGTCTTGGTAGGAGGTGTCCATGTGTGAAATATCAAGGCTGTATGTGTAATAGGTCATGAGATATATGCCCGGTTTAATTTCTTTAAAGTAGGTCACAATGTGCAAGGTCATGGTCAAATGTGAAAGATGTTGATAGGAAGTATCTATGTGTGAGATACCAAGCCTGTATGTATAAAAAGACATGAGATATAGGCAATTTTAAGAATTAAGTGTAAATTCAACAAAGAGCAATAACTCAAGAATTTCATCGGCAAGGTTATGGTTCTTGTGCACTGCACCTCTCCATAATGAGATCTATCCACATGTAAAGTTTCATGATTCTACCTTACATACTTTTTGAGTTGTGCTCCGGACAAGAATAAAATTTTAAAATCAACAAAGGGCAATAACTCTCAAAATATGATCAGCAGAGTTACAGTTCTTGTGCACTGCACCTCTCCATAATAAGAGCTATCAACCTGTAAAGTTTCATGATTCTACCTTACATAGTTTTTGAGTTGTGCTACGGACAAGAATAAAATTTTAAAATCAACAAAGGGCAATAACTCCAAAAATATGATCAGCAGAGTTACAGTTCTTGTGCACTGCACCTCTCCATAATGAGATATATCCACCTGTAAAGTTTCATGATTCCACCTAACATACTTTTTGAGTTATACCCCGGACAAGAATCAAGGTTGAAAATCGACAAAGGGCAATAACTCCAAAAATTGATCGGCATAGTTACGGTTCTGGTGCACTGCACCTCTCCACAATGAGATCTATCCACCTGTAAAGTTTCATGATTCTACCTTACATACTTTTTGAGTTATGCTCCGGACAAGAATCAAGTTTTAAAATCAACAAAGGGCAATAACTCCAAATTTTGATCTGCAGAGTTACGGTTCTTGTGCACTGCACCTCTCCACAATGAGATCTATCCACCTGTAAAGTTTCATGATTCTACCTTACATACTTTTTGAGTTATGATCCGGACAAGAATCAAGTTATAAAATCAACAAAGGGCAATAATTCAAAAAATTTCATCGGCAGAGTTACAGTTCTTGTGCACTGCACCTCTCCATAATGATAGGGTGGTCACACTTTTTTCCAAAAGTATTCCAGCCCCTACAAAATATATACCAACTTACAGAGAATATTGAGAGCAACATAAAACTGGTTGAATTGTGAAAAGTGGACCTTGCGTTATGGAATAATGCTTATTCAGATTTTTACAAAGGGGAGATAATTCTGCCGAATTACGTTATTGTTTATTTTTCAAAGAACTTCAACAAATTTTATATATTTTCAAGGTCTGAATGAGGGGAACTCAAAACTGCTTACGTTTTTAAAACCGGACTTTTAATAAAATAGTTACACCCCTTTGAAGTTTTACAAAGGATGACATTATTCTACCAAACAATTTAGTTCTTCAATTTCTACCCAACAACAATTACATGGTTCATACAAAATTTCGATGAGAAAATTCAAGGGTTTTTAAGGGTTTTTTAAGGCCTCAACTATGAAATTCAAGGGCTTCTAACATTCAATAATCTAAGCGCAAACATGGTTCATTTATCAGTTTGTCCAACTTAAATTCTCGGACCAATGCTTTGTATTTTGATCTGTTAACCAACTTTTGTTAAACACACACTTTTCTTACTGATTTTATCTCTTCGTAATTTCTTTGCAGACAAGCAATTCAGTGATTGTTAATCCTTTCCTATCTATGTCTTTTTACAAAATTTATGGATTTTCTGATTGCATAAAAACAATTTTGCAAGTATGTAAAAAGACAGTCACAGCTGAAAATTATTTACGTACAAAACAATAGAGAAATAGAATTCAAGGGTTTTTTAAGGGCTCAGACTTGCTTTTTAAGGGTTTTACAAGGCTCACATCAATTTTCAAGGGTTTTATAAGGCTAAGGTCAAATTCAAGGGTTTTTCAAGACTTGTGCGAACCATGAATTATATAAATATTTGTTACATTATTTCAACCCTTCCCCGAACAAGACATGATTTTCACGATCATATATGAAAAGGCTTTGGAAAACATTGAGACAAAAGAAGAACATGCCGATAACCAACATTTTCTCCCTTTGCGTAAATATTTTCTGCGCTTCGTTGTGCGCATATCATTTCCGTGTCATTGCCTCCGATAAAAACAAGATATTACGACATATAAAATAGGAATTTCAAACAAAAAAATAATTCAAACTTTCAAGTGATCGATTATTAACATTATATCTCTGGTTTGTGAAGAAATATGCTTTCAAACCATTGACCCAAAAGAGCACCATACATTTGAACATGTCCATTTTTGCAACCTCTAAATTCAATCTAATTTTTGACTGCCTCACCCTTTCCCGAACAAGACCTGGTTAGACCTGGTTATGACATCCTGAACGGATTTTATTGAAGGTGAAAAGATTGAGGCGAAATAATCTTATTTTCTTTTACACTCATTCTGTCGCCTGTCACAGCTTTCGAGTTGGATGACCATAGTTTTACTGTTTGGGAAAGGGTTAAATGGATGTTTAGGAAGCCCATGAGAAACGCCGATTTTGTAAATCCCTTTGGACTGAGCACGAAGCGCTCAAGATGAGCTATTGTGGTCACCGTTCCTCCGTCCGTCTGTTCGCCCATAATTCCTTGAAACACCTCCTACTCCTTAACCATTGGGCCGATTTTGACAAAACTTTACAGGAATGTTCCTTGGATGACCATATTCAAAGAATGTTCGCGATTTTTTTATTCTTCAAGAAATATGGGCGTGGCAGGGCAAGGCTTATCGAACTTTGAGAAATCATGATATCATTCTTAACAAATCAACCATTCGGCCAATTTCAACCAAACTTTGCAAGAATGTTCTTTGAGTCACTGTCATCAACATTTATGAATAAATTTAGGATGAATGGAGTTTAGACAGAAATTATTGATAAATCACGGGGAATTGAAAAACACTTCCCATTGTTAATGCCTTTGCGCTTGAATGCGCTAAGCTAAAAGCACAAGATGTTTTATTATTTGAATAGATAGGATGTTGAAGAACATATATAGGCTTTTCTAGGTTTTTCTGCCGCATAGTTCTTGCCATTTGAAGCCGAGTAAAATGACCTATTTTGAATACCTAATCATCAACTCATAATTCATTGGTTCATCGTATTAACATACACGGATGAATAGATCTATTTTCCCTCTTTAATTTGATAAAAGATTTATGAAACTTATGTTAAGAAATGGCAGTGCCAAAGCAATTTTATCACACATACCCACGCGTCCTTCTAAGGTAACGACCGAGTTCAAACAAAGAAACACAGAGTTGACCCACTTTTTCAAATAGAGATTTAACACGAAAAGAAAGTGTATAAGGTAAAAGTATTTTATCATAATAAAATATAACTATTTAGCTTTAAGTTTTTACACACTTTTTGGCAATTTAATGTGTTATTTAGGCTGAAAATACCGTTTGTAAATTACTCGTTTTTACATAGAATCAGATAGAGGCAGTATTTTTAAAACAAGACTGTGACCACCATAATAATGAGATCTATCCACCTGTAAAGTTTCATGATTCAACCTTTAATACTTTTCGAGTTATGCTCCGGTCAAGATTTGGTCTACGGACAGACCGACCAACCGACACTTGCAAAACAATATACCCCCTTTTTCTTCGAAAGGGGGCATAATTATCCTACATATTTGTTGGCACGACTTTTGAGCTATACTGAAAAGACGACTCAACATGGAGACTTGAAAAATGTTTATACTCTCTTTCGAAAGTTAAAGAAACAAGAGATTCCCTTGTCAAACATATGCTGTAAAATGTAATCTTTAATTATAACATGTGAAGAAACAAAACAAATATTTCAGTAAGCTTAGGTTGTTGATATGAACAGACAGGCAGACCTGTTAAATATTTCATGGGTCTGCAATATTCACAAACATTGTATAACAGGCAAATCAATATCGAAACCTGACCAGACTCACCAGTGCTTCTGAAATAAGTTGCCCAAGTTGTCCGACTTGTCCATTTACCTGTACAGACAATCAGATTTTGAAAGCTAGGTTGTCCGTGGACAAGTGAAAAATCCATTTACAATAAAAAGTGTTGTTTTTTTCTTTTTCTCACAATTTTTTCATACAAATGTAATTACTGATAATTAAATGTATGAATTTTGTTGAAGACAATAGTTGGACAGTCATAATAGATATGCAATGAACAAATGAAGCTATTGAAAAGTATATGGGTTTTGTACAGACAAGTTGATTTTTGATACGGACAAGTCAATTTTGGATCAACACTTGTCCGTGGACAAGTAGATTTTCAAAATATTTCAGAAGCACTGCTCACATACTCTACCACGTCTAGCTTTTATAGCAAGATGGCATAAGTGCCGCTTACACTACCCCCAACTACAATTATTTACCTCTGTAGATAGTTGTCTGTATCCACCTTGACTAGCTGTTGTATACATGGCCTGTATACATGGTACCTTCATGTAATAATGAGGCCTGATAGTGGTTACTTTAGACAACATAGTGAGGTGTACCAGTGCCTTGACTAGCTGTTGTATACATGGCCTGTATACAGGGTACCTTCATGTAATAATGAGGCCTGATAGTGTATAGACAACATAGTGAGGTGTACCAGTGTGTTATAAATAATTACCTCTGTAGATAGTTGTCTGTATCCACCTTGACTAGCTGTTGTATACATGGTCTGTATACAGGGTACCTTCATATAATAATGAGGCCTGATAGTGTATAGACAACATAGTGAGGTGTACCAGTGTGTTATAAATAATTACCTCTGTAGACAGTTGTCTGTATCCACCTTGACTAGCTGTTGTATACATGGTCTGTATACAGGGTACCTTCATATAATAATGAGGCCGGATAGTGTATAGACAACATAGTGAGGTGTACCAGTGTGTTATAAATAATTACCTCTGTAGATAGTTGTCTATATCCACCTTGACTAGCTGTTGTATACATGGTCTGTATACATGGTACCTTCATGTAATAATGAGGCCTGATAGTGTATAGACAACATAGTGAGGTGTACCAGTGTGTTATAAATAATTACCTCTGTAGATAGTTGTCTATATCCACCTTGACTAGCTGTTGTATACATGGTCTGTATACATGGTACCTTCATATAATAATGAGGCCGGATAGTGTATAGACAACATAGTGAGGTGTACCAGTGTGTTATAAATAATTACCTCTGTAGACAGTTGTCTGTATCCACCTTGACTAGCTGTTGTATACATGGCCTGTATACAGGGTACCTTCATGTAATAATGAGGCCTGATAGTGTATAGACAACATAGTGAGGTGTACCAGTGTGTTATAAATAATTACCTCTGTAGACAGTTGTCTGTATCCACCTTGACTAGCTGTTGTGTACATGGTCTGTATACAGGGTACCTTCATGTAATAATGAGGCCGGATAGTGTATAGACAACATGGTGAGGTGTACCAGTGTGTTATAAATAATTACCTCTGTAGATAGTTGTCTGTATCCACCTTGACTAGCTGTTGTATACATGGCCTGTATACAGGGTACCTTCATGTAATAATGAGGCCTGATAGTGTATAGACAACATAGTGAGGTGTACCAGTGTGTTATAAATATTTACCTCTGTAGATAGTTGTCTGTATCCACCTTGACTAGCTGTTGTGTACATGGCCTGTATACAGGGTACCTTCATGTAATAATGAGGCCTGATAGTGTATAGACAACATAGTGAGGTGTACCAGTGTGTTATAAATAATTACCTCTGTAGATAGTTGTCTGTATCCACCTTGACTAGCTGTTGTATACATGGCCTGTATACATGGTACCTTCATATAATAATGAGGCCTGATAGTGGTTACTATAGCGACATGGTGATGTGTACCAGTGTGTTATAAATAATTACCTCTGTAGACAGTTGTCTGTATCCACCTTGACTAGCTGTTGTATACATGGCCTGTATACAGGGTACCTTCATGTAATAATGAGGCCTGATAGTGTATAGACAACATGGTGAGGTGTACCAGTGTGTTATAAATAATTACCTCTGTAGACAGTTGTCTGTATCCACCTTGACTAGCTGTTGTATACATGGTCTGTATACAGGGTACCTTCATATAATAATGAGGCCTGATAGTGGTTACTATAGACAACATAGTGAGGTGTACCAGTGTGTTATAAATAATTACCTCTGTAGATAGTTGTCTGTATCCACCTTGACTAGCTGTTGTATACATGGCCTGTATACAGGGTACCTTCATGTAATAATGAGGCCTGATAGTGTATAGACAACATAGTGAGGTGTACCAGTGTGTTATAAATAATTACCTCTGTAGATAGTTGTCTGTATCCACCTTGACTAGCTGTTGTATACATGGTCTGTATACAGGGTACCTTCATATAATAATGAGGCCTGATAGTGGTTACTATAGCGACATGGTGATGTGTACCAGTGTGTTATAAATAATTACCTCTGTAGACAGTTGTCTGTATCCACCTTGACTAGCTGTTGTATACATGGCCTGTATACATGGAACCTTCATGTAATAATGAGGCCTGATAGTGTATAGACAACATAGTGAGGTGTACCAGTGTGTTATAAATAATTACCTCTGTAGACAGTTGTCTGTATCCACCTTGACTAGCTGTTGTATACATGGTCTGTATACAGGGTACCTTCATATAATAATGAGGCCTGATAGTGTATAGACAACATAGTGAGGTGTACCAGTGTGTTATAAATAATTACCTCTGTAGATAGTTGTCTGTATCCACCTTGACTAGCTGTTGTATACATGGTCTGTATACAGGGTACCTTCATGTAATAATGAGGCCTGATAGTGTATAGACAACATAGTGAGGTGTACCAGTGTGTTATAAATAATTACCTCTGTAGATAGTTGTCTGTATCCACCTTGACTAGCTGTTGTATACATGGTCTGTATACATGGTACCTTCATATAATAATGAGGCCTGATAGTGGTTACTATAGCGACATGGTGATGTGTACCAGTGTGTTATAAATAATTACCTCTGTAGACAGTTGTCTGTATCCACCTTGACTAGCTGTTGTATACATGGCCTGTATACAGGGTACCTTCATGTAATAATGAGGCCTGATAGTGTATAGACAACATAGTGAGGTGTACCAGTGTGTTATAAATAATTACCTCTGTAGACAGTTGTCTGTATCCACCTTGACTAGCTGTTGTATACATGGCCTGTATACAGGGTACCTTCATGTAATAATGAGGCCTGATAGTGTATAGACAACATAGTGAGGTGTACCAGTGTGTTATAAATAATTACCTCTGTAGACAGTTGTCTGTATCCACCTTGACTAGCTGTTGTATACATGGCCTGTATACAGGGTACCTTCATGTAATAATGAGGCCTGATAGTGTATAGACAACATAGTGAGGTGTACCAGTGTGTTATAAATAATTACCTCTGTAGATAGTTGTCTATATCCACCTTGACTAGCTGTTGTATACATGGCCTGTATACATGGTACCTTCATGTAATAATGAGGCCTGATAGTGTATAGACAACATAGTGAGGTGTACCAGTGTGTTATAAATAATTACCTCTGTAGATAGTTGTCTGTATCCACCTTGACTAGCTGTTGTATACATGGCCTGTATACATGGTACCTTCATATAATAATGAGGCCTGATAGTGGTTACTATAGCGACATGGTGATGTGTACCAGTGTGTTATAAATAATTACCTCTGTAGACAGTTGTCTATATCCACCTTGACTAGCTGTTGTATACATGGCCTGTATACAGGGTACCTTCATGTAATAATGAGGCCGGATAGTGTACAGACAACATAGTGAGGTGTACCAGTGTGTTATAAATAATTACCTCTGTAGATAGTTGTCTGTATCCACCTTGACTAGCTGTTGTATACATGGCCTGTATACAGGGTACCTTCATGTAATAATGAGGCCTGATAGTGTATAGACAACATAGTGAGGTGTACCAGTGTGTTATAAATATTTACCTCTGTAGATAGTTGTCTGTATCCACCTTGACTAGCTGTTGTATACATGGTCTGTATACAGGGTACCTTCATGTAATAATGAGGCCTGATAGTGTATAGACAACATGGTGAGGTGTACCAGTGTGTTATAAATAATTACCTCTGTAGATAGTTGTCTGTATCCACCTTGACTAGCTGTTGTATACATGGCCTGTATACATGGTACCTTCATATAATAATGAGGCCTGATAGTGGTTACTATAGCGACATGGTGATGTGTACCAGTGTGTTATAAATAATTACCTCTGTAGACAGTTGTCTATATCCACCTTGACTAGCTGTTGTATACATGGTCTGTATACAGGGTACCTTCATGTAATAATGAGGCCGGATAGTGTACAGACAACATAGTGAGGTGTACCAGTGTGTTATAAATAATTACCTCTGTAGATAGTTGTCTGTATCCACCTTGACTAGCTGTTGTATACATGGCCTGTATACATGGAACCTTCATGTAATAATGAGGCCTGATAGTGTATAGACAACATAGTGAGGTGTACCAGTGTGTTATAAATATTTACCTCTGTAGATAGTTGTCTGTATCCACCTTGACTAGCTGTTGTATACATGGTCTGTATACAGGGTACCTTCATGTAATAATCAGGCCTGATAGTGGTTACTATAGACAACATGGTGAGGTGTACCAGTGTGTTATAAATAATTACCTCTGTAGATAGTTGTCTATATCCACCTTGACTAGCTGTTGTATACATGGCCTGTATACATGGAACCTTCATGTAATAATGAGGCCTGATAGTGTATAGACAACATAGTGAGGTGTACCAGTGTGTTATAAATAATTACCTCTGTAGACAGTTGTCTATATCCACCTTGACTAGCTGTTGTATACATGGTCTGTATACATGGTACCTTCATATAATAATGAGGCCTGATAGTGTATAGACAACATAGTGAGGTGTACCAGTGTGTTATAAATAATTACCTCTGTAGATAGTTGTCTGTATCCACCTTGACTAGCTGTTGTATACATGGCCTGTATACAGGGTACCTTCATGTAATAATGAGGCCTGATAGTGTATAGACAACATAGTGAGGTGTACCAGTGTGTTATAAATAATTACCTCTGTAGACAGTTGTCTGTATCCACCTTGACTAGCTGTTGTATACATGGCCTGTATACAGGGTACCTTCATGTAATAATGAGGCCGGATAGTGTATAGACAACATAGTGAGGTGTACCAGTGTGTTATAAATAATTACCTCTGTAGACAGTTGTCTGTATCCACCTTGACTAGCTGTTGTATACATGGCCTGTATACAGGGTACCTTCATATAATAATGAGGCCGGATAGTGTATAGACAACATAGTGAGGTGTACCAGTGTGTTATAAATAATTACCTCTGTAGATAGTTGTCTGTATCCACCTTGACTAGCTGTTGTATACATGGCCTGTATACAGGGTACCTTCATATAATAATGAGGCCTGATAGTGGTTACTATAGACAACATCAGGTGTGCACCGGAGTGAGCAATCTTCTCTGGAACCTGGAGGAAAACATTTGTAATATAATTAAGCAAGGATCTGGAAATGGGGACTTCGAACATATGAGAACAATACGGGCCTTGGTCATAAATGAATTTGAACAAGATGTGTTTGTGAAACACCAATGACCCCGAAAATGCCATTTTTCTAAAATGTTAAGTTTTCGTAGGGTAAAGGGTTGATCAGGGTTAAGAGATGACCTTGAGGAAGGTCAAACTGCATGGAACAGATAGATATCATTGAAAGGAAGTTGCATACCAAATTTGAGCTTTGTATGTCAAATACTTTTGGAGAAAAGGCCAATGTTAAGTTTTTGGACAGACAGACAGATGGACGGATAGACAGACAGACGTACACGAGTAAAACAATATGCAACCGATCTCTCGATACGGGGCATGAAAATCTTGATGGAAAATGCTGATATTTAATATTCTTTTTACTTTTCCCCCAAAATGCTCCACGGAAAAGGTGTTTCATGGCAATGCATGCAAAGTTTCAATTGAAATTACATGTACTGTTAATTTTAATTTCAAAAACTTAAAACTCTTGATGGAAAAGAAGAAAATGTTGATATCTAATGTTTTTTTTCTTAATTTTCCTTCAAGGTTGTCCATGCCAAATTTTGCAGATTTCGAATAGAAATTATTGCTTCAAAAGCTCCAAATTTGGACATATTCAATCTGGCAATATGTGACACGACTACCCACCTGTTTATCAAAGAGCACCGTTGTAGATTCCAGCAAAGTTGTAACAAGACTAGTTAGTTTTTCACATTGTTCAGGATAACCTTGACATTCACTGTAAAACTGGGCCAGCCAGTGTGTGTAGGGCTTGATGGCTGCTAGAGCTTGAGCATGTCTGAAAGTATATATGAGCCATGATTCAGCAAAAGTGTCTTTATGGCAATTAAGAACATCATGGATCCAGATCAGCCTGTGCATATGCACAGTCTGATCAAGATCCATAACATTCTCATCATCCATAGACCTTTGGAAACAGCCAGTGAGTGTAGGGCTTGATGGCTGCTAGAGCTTGAGCATGTCTGAAAGTATATATGAGCCACGATTCAGATAAAGCGTCCTTATGGCATTAGAGAATGTCATGGATCCAGATCAGCCTGTGCATAAGCACAGTCTGATCAAAATCCATGACATTCTCATCATCCATAGACCTTTGGAAACAGCCAGTGTGTGTAGGGCTTGATGGCTGCTAGAGCTTGAGCATGTCTGAAAGTATATATGAGCCACGATTCAGATAAAGCGTCCTTATGGCATTAGAGAATGTCATGGATCCAGATCAGCCTGTGAGTTGTTCAACTATTAGTCCTATAGGTAAAGGTGATTACTTTACCCTAAGTGTTAGGCTTAGGTCATTGAATCAATTTTCAGTCCCATCCAAAAGATGAGGTCATATACAGACCGACATAGCCTTAGTTCAGCGTCTAGTCTGAAAGACTTTGCCAAACTAAAAAGAAGCTTTCTTGCAAAATTCTCATTGATATTAAATGTCTACAAGATTTATTCCACTTAAAAGACAAACAGTAAAGTTAAGATACTGGACTTAGTAGCATTGGCATATTATTTGTATAGTTTCTTTCTCACTGATTAAAATAGATTCTCTTTTGATGCACTTTGGGGAGACATCGAGGCAAAAGAGGAAAATGCTAACAATCAAAATATTCTTTGCCTCAATATTTTCAGTGCTATAACTTACATAAATCCAATCTTATCCACATCCATTCTGTACAAGCCTATGGTAACAGTCCAAATTTTTGCCACTTCAGAATGGGTTAAATTGATTTAGTACCTTATAACCCTTTCCCAAACAAGACCTGGTTTTGACGTCCCTAATAGAAATTGCTTGGGAAAACATTGAGACAAAAGAAGAAACTGCTGATTAACAGCAGTTTCTCCTTTTGTCTCAATATTTTCTACATCATATTTTACACAAATTCTATCTTTAATTACTTTTGTCATTGTTGGCAGTTTTTGAAGTGGATTGCCCTAAAAATTTGCTGTTTGGGAAAGGGTTAAACTTACACTTCTATAAAATCTGTTTGCAGCACATTCTGTTCTGTAGAAGTCACTTCAAACAGTCTTATTTTACTTCCATAAACTACCATGTTTATCAATCTGAAAATAAATCAAATATTAAGGTTTACGAACTGAGAATGAAAACACCACTTTCTAGCCATACGAAATGCATCAGATTACACACACTTGTAAATACACTTCACATAAGTTGATTCACTGTGCCGGATTTAAAGATTATGCTTCAAGAAGAAAATAATTTACAAATATTATTTTACTCTATATTAATATGCCAGGGAGGTAATTTTGAACATTTTTGTCAAATATTTCTATAAGTATGCATTAATTCAAAATTCTAAACCATACAAAATGCTTATGTTTGTATTTGGAATGGAACTTTAACACAGTTTAGGAATTACTGGCACTTTTCAAATTTTGCCTCTGGCTCTGCATTTCATTCTCCGTTTGTAAACCTTAAATGTATTTCAAGTGTAACATAAATTTTGATTTTTACGACAATAGATGACAACAAATGTTTGCACATCAATTCAATTTTATCTTGTCAAATCTTTTCTTGATTACCAGATGTCAAAATGTAAGATTTGTCCGAATTCAAAGATGTTGCAAAGAATAATTTCAAGCAAATGGATTTTCAAATCTTTGATCATTTTGGTGAGAAAACATTGTAGGAAATTAAGAAATAACTTGTCACAAGCGACTTCTTCATTATTTTGCCACAATCTTTTCAAAAGCATACTTCTTGACATGCATCTAAAAGCGTCACTATGTGGTAATGGTTCAATTTTGTGCCGTGGCAATAGCACAGTTGGTAGCACATCTGCCTCTCACTCCAGAGGTCCCAGGTTCAATACCCAGCTGCAGCAAATACCCTCTCTGACAAAATGACACCAATCAATGGTTTGATATCGTATACCTATGTGGTCGAGCAGCTGGAGGTTCGGTTAGGGTGTTGTGGTAGTACTGGTATGAGAAACAACAGGAATATATAGTTAGGTACTCCAGCCTACGCGATATGACCATAGCAGTAGAAAACGGCATAAAACCCCAATAAACAATCAATTTTGTAATGTGAAATCTAGTCCTACTTCTTCCTAACTCTGCAAAACTTTAAATTTGAAATATATAATTTTAAGAAAATTAGTTCATTTCTGAACAACAAACTAAGACTCCTACCTTTCAATAAGAGACTGTCCATCTGTAAGCCTCATAGAGAATTTTTCCCCTATAAAATGGTCCGCTAGTCGACCAATACACTGTAACAATGATGACAGATCACGTAGAGAACAATGTAGTCGACGACACAAGTTTTCTGTCCGTATGTTTAAACACCTGTTGGGTGCATTAGTACTGACATACTGTTCTAGTCCAAAATACACTTCTATAACTTCTCTTAGAGGCTCATACTGTAATAGAAAATGATTGGATTGGATTGTATGGAGTTTTACGTCCCACTCAACAGCTAAGGTCATATGGAGACGGGACCTCGGTTTAAAGTCTCATCTGAATGACTGGAGAAGCGGGGGATCGAACCAGCAATCCCTGTGTTTCAAGTCCAGCGCATTACCACTGCACCACATCCGCCCCCAATAATAGAAAATGAAAGTAAAGTGGAAAGGAAAATAAATATAAAATGTTCAAATACTTTCACAACAAATGAGCTATCACTGAAGAGCTCTGAAGAAAATGTGATGGACCTTTTTTGTTTTTATAGACACATAATCAATTGCAACATTCAAAACCAACAAAAAAGATGTTTTTTTCAAATGTAGATTTTTTATCATATATACAGAAGTCTTTTAGAAGAAAGGCGCAGAGCTTCAGATTGTTTCAGAGACCTATGGGCCACAGGGCCCCTCAACCAGGATTTTGATGGGTCATTTTCCAAAACAGTGGGTCACAGGTAAACTGTCAAATGCGAACTTTAAAATCAAGGGATTGGATAAAGGCATATTTGAAAGGAAATTGGTGTTTATTTTCTTTAACAAGTGTTGTGACAAATGAAGAATAAGCCTGAAGCAAGCAATTTCTTTATTGTGTAAGACTTGTTACTCAGAAAGACATTTTTAGAAAATTTAATCAGGCCAAAATTGGTGTTTTTAATATCTTTCAATTTGTAAAGTCTGAAATGTCCCACAGTGAAAAGTCTCAATAGTGAAAAGACAGACACCCATATAGGCTAGATCAATTGTTTGGTTTGATAAAATATTTGACAAAACATTTCAAGTTCAATCACTTTGATGTTATGAATTGCAAGTTGCTTAAAAACGAATAAAGCCTAAAATAGGTTAGATGGTTGGATCAAAATCACCCAACTTCAGTTTGTTTGAGCTAAATATACCATGTTTTAACAATTAACTACACCGAAAGAGCGAGTAAATATCGAGTTCAGAAGCGTCTGCAAGCTAACCTTTACACATTAAATTATTTCGTCTTATTTGTATGATCTAGATTATTATGGACTAATAATCATCAAAACCTGAACAAATAACGATCGTAGGTTCGTCTACCATTCTCATCTCCTTCAGGATTACGCCTCGAGTGCTGTAAAAAGGCTTAATTCTAACATTTCAACCGGCGATTTTCCATTACTAGACTACCGGAAGTAAACAAATCGACCACATGGCCTGGTTACCGATATCAGATAAAACCGGGTACCATCTTTTATCGATCGATTTTCGGTTTAGTTTGGCCAACCGACTCGGGGGAATCCCAGGGAGAACGCACACGATTGGCTGTTCGCTTGTTTACTTTTACAAAACGGGATGATTAGCTGATAGAATTGGGTCATTATAATAATCTAAAAATAGAACAACTTGATCCTTGATGTGTCTAAGAAGACAGGTTTGTTATTAAATGAGGGACAGTTTATCAAAATCCGATTTTCTTTGTCTATAGCTTTATTTAAAATCGTGCGCCAGGTTGGCGCATCAGAGCTTAAAATCATGCGTCATCTTTTGAAAATTTGCGGGAATGGCGCGGGCGCACCGTCAATCTGAAGCTCTGAAGGCGTCATAAAAACAACAATTTTCCATTCATTTTAACCCATTACAAGATGGCAAAGTTTCAGACTGGTCCAAATTCAAAGATGTTGCAGACGACAATTTCAAGTGAAAGAAAATTTACATCTTTTGCTCATTCTTGGAAGAAAACATGGAGGGAAATGCCGAAATTGCTTGTTACAAACAATTTCTTCATTTTCCACCATGTTTTGAAAAGCCCTTATCTTGTGGGTTGTCAAAGAGTGTTATTATGAGGAAAAAGGTTTAACATGGTTGTTTGAGTTTCCTTAGTAGACAATCAACTTACCACTATTTGAAATGTTTCTACTGTAATAAGTTCAGACACTTTGGCTATCAGTTCTAAACACTGACGTAGGAAATGCTGCCATTCTGTCTCTTCCTGTAAAGGAAATAATTTTGTATCTTTATCTGTATTCAGACTAGAAAAGAACAATGCCTTTTATGGGAAAAGAGTAAATTATTTATACATTTGCTAAGCAAATGCAAAACAAATGTAAAATAGTGTCACTAACATGGTTACATGTAAGAAATATTGGTATTTTGGGCATCCTGGCATACAAATGCTAGTTAAAGTCATATTGTATTGTTTTGGCAGATGTTCCTTTTTTCCAACAACCTTCAAAAATGTTCACAATAAAACATACCAAATATTTTTATCCTTCCATATTAAAAGAGTGTGAGCATATAGTTATACCATTGAAAACATAGTTATGTGGAAGAGGTATAATTCAGTTTACTTACATCACAATCTAAAGTCTCATCATCAAGTTCCTCTAGTTGTGTTTGACTAAACTTAAACTGCAACTTCTGTAGTACATGGCACACCAGGGATATTAAAGCTTCTTTATACCTACAATAAAGAAAATAAACACTTAAGTTTGTGTACGATTATTTTTGACTAATGTTTAACCCATTACCAAACTGCAAAATATTTGACTTGTACAAATTCAAAGATGTTGCAGACGACAATTCAAAGTGAATGAAATTTTACATTTTTTGTCTATATGGTTAGAAAACATTGTGGAAAATGAAGATATTGCTTGTCACAAGCAATTTCTTCATTTTCGACAATGTTTTCCAAAGCCTTTATCTGGTATGGCATCAAAAAGCATCACTATGTGGTAATGGGTTAATTTCTGTAAACAACTTGTTCCGTAGAATGTCAATTTCAAGATTTGTGAGATTGATGCCGTAGGGCAATAAAGAACCAACAAAATCAAGGGAGAAGATTACTCAGACGGACAGATGTTTCAACATTAGTTTTGTATCAAATATTAGCTACTCTGCAATTTATCATACAAAAATCAAATTGCATAATGCTGGACTTATTCAAATACACAATATGAGAAGACAATTACTATGTTTATTCATTACCACACAAAAGAATTCAGGAATTGTCATAATTCAAAGATGTTTCAGAAAATTAATTTCAAGTCAATAACATTTTCATTTTTTTTGTCCTTCTTGGTAGAAAACATTGTGGGAATTCTCTTCAAAAGATTTTTTTTACTTTTCCACATTATTCAAAGCTTTTATCTTATCGAGCATTAAATATTGTCATTATGTGGGGATGGTTTAAGATGAGAAACAAAAAACTTTAGATACATTACTTACCTATTAACAACTGCATTTAGTTCAGATTCCCTTCCTTTTGATTTTGTTAGTAAGAAGTCTAGAAATGTGGTCCATATATCTAAACAGTTGTAGAACCCTTCATTGGTTGGCTGCAATAACAACACGGCTACAGATAAGAGGCACACCAACAGATTAGAGGGGTGAAGACATTCTTAATTTTCTATTTCAAATTCAAACTGTTTGTTGTGGTAATCACTTGAATCTAAACAAGACAATTCTAATGAATACCTACAATTCTGCCTAAAACACTCGCCCACCGCGGACAAAAAATTTGAGTGGAAAATCCCAGTAATTTTCCATCGCAACCACTGTTTTTCCACTCTTAATTTTCACACATCATTGCGAAGGCAGATGGAAAATCGCAGTGATCACCACGATATTCAACCCCCTGAGTGGAAATGCCAGGTATAGTCTAAGATTGTCTAAGCAAATCACCATGATTCCCTGTGTGGTAGTGTGGAAAATCGGGATAATTTCCATTGGATTTGGGTGCAAAAAAAACTCTCATTGTGGCCTTTGTAGTTTTCCACCCAAAATCGAATTGCAGTGAAGTGTGAAAATAGGCAAACTAGAAAGACCTGAAGGTCTTGAGTCGCTCCACAGGCCTGAATTTCTTTTAATATTAAATTTAAGTTTTGACTAGATTTTTTGAATACTTGTGGTTCTTACAGCAAAAACGAAGTCAAAAGCATCAATCATAATTGTGGTCAACGCAAAAAGAAAGTAAATGATTGACTAATATTTTAGGGATGTTAGAGCGATAATAAAATTGAAAACTGTGATTTTGCCAAATTCAAGGACACATAATTCAGTATTTATATTTAAAATCAAATCGAAAATTAAACACATGCAAGATCTTATGGTCACTATCATTCTGTTCAAATTTTGTCTATATTAGTCAATATTTGTGGCTTCAAGAGTGGAAAAAGTGTCGCAAACTGAAATTTTGTCAATTTCAAGGGCACATAACTCAGATTGTAACAGTGTGATCATATTGAAAATTACACATAAGCAAGATCTTGTTGTCAACAAGATTCTTTCCAAGTATCATCTTGATTTGTTAACATTTGTGGTTGTTAGAGTGAGACAAAGTCGAAAATGGCAATTTTGTCAAATTCAAGGGCACATAACTCATGAATTCAGATTCCGATCAAGCTGAAAATTACACCCAGGCAGCATATAATGCTTATATATATTCTGTTCAAGTTTTGTCTTGATTGGTCAATAATTGTAGATTTTATAGTAAAAATAAAGTCAAAATCAGCAAAATAGAGCCGAAAAAGGCAATTTTTGGCAATTTCAATGGCACATAACTCATGCTATAAAATTCAGATCAAGCTGAAAATTTTACCAGGGCAAGATCCTATAGTCAGCATCATTCTGTCAAAGTTTTGTCTTGTTAAGTCAATATTTGTAGTTGCTAGAGTGAAAACAAAGTCAAAATACAGCCGAAAATGGCAATTCTGTCAATTTCAAGGGCACATAACTCATGACATAAACTTCAGATCAAGCTGAAAATTTTACCATGGCAAGATCTTGTACTCAGCATCATTCTGTCAAAGTTTTGTCTTGATTGTTAAATATTTGTAGATTTTAGAAGAAAACTAAAGTCAAAACCTGCTATTTTTGACATTCAAGGGCAGATAACTCAGGTTATTCTGGTTCAATCCATATTCTTTGAAGGAATCTGAGAGAGGGTCACCCAAGGATCATTCCTGTGAAGTTTGGTTGAAATCCATCTAGTAGTTTTTGAGAAGAAGATTTTTAAAGAAAAAGTTTACGGACGGACGGACGCACACATGCACACATGCACGATGGACACACCGCCATGACAATAGCCCGCTGGCCTGAAAGGCCAGTGGAGCTAAAAACACACGAGCTGTACTGTACAACATATGATTTGTAGAGAAAATGATGGTCATCAGCATATTCTTCTGTTGTCTCAATGTTTTCTAAAGCTTGATATAACAAGGATGTCACAACCAAGTCATGTTTGGGAAAGGGCTAACTATGAAGTTACTTTGAATATCAACTGACAATACAAAAAGAAAGTGATTGCTGGTAATCAAAGCTATCTTCAGTACATATTAACCCATTACCACACATTAATTCTTTTTGACTCCCCGAAAGGAAAAGGCTTTAGAAAACATTGTGGACAATGAAGAAATTGCTTGTGACAAGCAATTTCTTCATTTCCCACATTGTTTTCTACCCAAAAAGTCC
Source organism: Fragum sueziense (assembly GCA_963680895.1). NCBI lineage: Eukaryota > Metazoa > Mollusca > Bivalvia > Cardiida > Cardiidae > Fragum > Fragum sueziense. The sequence goes on from OY804592.1 coordinate 63,859,088, forward strand.
AAAAGATTATAAATTTTATTCACTTGAAATTGTCGTCTGCAACATCTTTGAATTTGGAACAACCCAAAATATTGTCGTTTGGTAATGGGTTAAACATCAAGTTTTTATCGCTTACAAATCAGTAGAAACCAATTAAGGTTAAAGATGTGCAGTCAAGGTAATATCTTTCATTTCTTACCTGTCTAAAGGTGTATTTAAACAAGAGAGCTAGGAATTCAAGGACTGGAAACTGGGCATTGGATTCAAACCGCCGTAAATGTATACTGACAAATAACCTCAGAAAGTCCGTAAATTTTTCTACATAACTGAAAATATACAAAATGATTAAGAAAAACAAGCAATTTTGTTCATTGTATAAATTGGCATTTTATTACAAAAGCTCTTTCAACATTTATTTTTACATCGAATCTCGTAATATGACTAGTCCTTTCAAAAACAAGACCTGGTTTTGACACCCTTCATCAAGAAGGCCTTGAAAAGCATCAAGAGCAATAAAGAGGAAAACGCTAGTCATCATCCATTCTCCACTTCTCTCAATACTTACCATGCTATGACATGCACATTTCCAAAACCTTTGAACATTTATTTGTCACTGTAACAGCTTTAAAATTCAACCAGTTTAAATTTTTGCTTTTCATAAAACAGTTGCAAAAAGGAGAATATTTCCAACTTACTTTTCATCAAGTTCAGTTAATCTATTTCCACTAGAACATGTACTGCTATCTTTGGTGAGTTTTTGTAGAAGATAAAATGTTTGTTGAAACATTTGTAGGAGATAATCCTCAAACTCTATAGGAACACAATTCTTGGACAGAAGTTCATTGATACAGTTCATCGCAAGAATTCCTAGATGATGTGTCGATGAGCTAAAGTTTGTCTCCGAGTTCATATTTCTACCAGCATTATTTTCACAGCCAAAGCCGGCAAAGTGAAAAATGGTGCTCAGTAGTGTTGGAGTGATTGTTGATGATAATGGTACCCAGCTAAAGTAATGGGCCAAACAGTTCAGAGTTAATGAACACAAATACTGGGAACCGGTATCCAGGGGAGGTAATGCCTCTTTGAGACCATGACTTCCGGGAGATTTGAAAATGTTGCTCATGAATGAATCTGAAAATAACAAGATGTGCTTGAATTGACATTGAACACAGAAAGGAAACAAAGTATTGTTGGTAATCTTATGTGAAATGTAGACGCCCAATCACTTACAAAAATTTATGGCCAATGCTAACAATTTATTAAGTGAAAACTGGCTTGGCAAAAACTACATTATATGCCCCCACTTCATAAAAGCAGGGGTAAAATTGTGGTTTGTTAGTATCATGCTACTGAAAATCTTAATCTTATTAAGGCAAAGAGAATTGTGTATCTTTGGATTCTTTAAACTTAAAGCAACTACTAAAACTTCTCTAAATAGAAGTGACAATCTTAACTAACAACCAAATGGCAAAATCTTAGACTGGTCTAAATTCAAAGATACTGCAGACGACAATTCCAGTGAATGAAATTTCTGATTTTTTTTTGTCTGTTTGTGTAGAAAACAGTATGGGAAAAAATGGCTCGTCACAAGCAATTCCTTCATTTTCCACTTTGTTTTCCAAACCCTTTATCTTATGGGGAGTCAAATAGGCATCATTGTCTGGTAATGGGTTAAAACCTGGATTGGTGCTTTGTCTATGAAATATTTAGAGAGTAACCCTACCAAATCAATCTGATGAATCAATCTATGGCAAAAAAGTGAAATCTTACCTGATTTAAGAGGTGAAGATGTGAACAATAATGCTGTGTTTTTCCTCATGGGTGACTCCCCATGTGTGGGGGAGGGTGGGGGCGTGGCTGACACTAGGTGCCTGTGTTTCTCTAATGCCATTTCTAATATACCTGCAATGATACATACAGAACATGAATACAGAACATGAAACCTGATGTTTTGACATTTTTATCTTACCGATGAATTGTCCCAAGAAAACAATTGCTGATAATCAGATTTCTCATTTTCTTTTAATATTTTCTCATCTTTTACATACACTATTTTCTGTTTTTGACATCAATTACTTTATCACCTGCAATTCCTAAAATCTAAAATTACACTAAAAGAACCTGAACCTGAAAGGTTCATCTGTCAACTTGTCATTAGCTACACAAAAGATTAACAAACAAATGATATTTACAACAATACACAGGCTGATCTGGATCCATGTTAGTCTCAAACGCCATAAGGGATGTTTTTCCACCATAATGTGGCTCATTAACTGCTTCCAACACACACTTTTTGACATCCCACAAGATGAAGGCTTTGGAAAACATTGTACAAAAGGAAGAAATTGCTTGGTAACAAGCAATTTCTTCATTTTTGACATAAAATATCAAGATGTATTAGTGAAAGATGAATGCCAACGAAATGGCCAATGTTAAGTTTTCAGACAGACAGATAAATGTCCTCCATTTTTCAATACAGGGGCATAAAACTTAATACATGGAAACGTGTTTACAATGATTTTAAATTCCAAAGTTTTGTCATCTGGTAATGGGTTAACATGATTACACTTACTATTCAGCAGACCAAGGACAGTTGGTATTTGTTGCAGTAGAAGTTTGTTTAGTTCTTCTTTCCGAGACATGGCCAGGTCCTCGCGTGGCACAGCAAGTTCTTCTGATGCCGTCTGCAGTAATATAACACCCAGGGCTGTGGTCTCTGACTGCTGGGCCAACTAAAACATATACAGACAAAAAATTGGGAATGAAAAACCAGCATTTTTTTCCCTTTCCTTTAATATTTTTGTGTTATTTTTGTGCATGGGAGTCATTTATGATGCCTGCAGTAATATAACACCCAGAGCTTTGGCCTCTGATTGCTGGGCCAACTAAAACATGAACAGAAAGATATTGAAATTTTACCCATTACCAGACGACAAAAATTTAGACTGGTCCAAATTCAAAAGTGACACAGACGACAATATAAAGTGAATGAAATTTTATATTTTTTGTCTTTCTGTGTAGAAAACATAGTGGGAAATGAAGAAATTGCTTGTCACAAGCAAATTCTTCATTTTCCACAATGTTTTTCAAAGCCTTTGTCTTGTGAAGGGTCAAAAGGTGTCAATGTGTTGCAAGGCAAGTTCCTCTGATGCAGTCTACAGTAATATAACACCCAGGGCTGTCGTCTCAGATTGCTGGGCTAACTAAAACATAAATAGACAAAAATTGGGAATGAATAAATAGTATTTTCTCTTTTTCCCACCAACATTACTATTTGTGCTGTAAAGAGCATGAATTCAACTGTAATTAACTTCCATTACATCATCTGCAATACAGTCATGGCGAAGACCGTCGGACCGGCAGACATGTCTAATGAAAATTCCCCAGGTCTGATGATTTTTTGGCTACTGTCAGTCCCACTGTCTGACACAAATTTTGATCTGTAAGATAGTGGATTATAGTTCGGTCTGACAAAATTTTATTCAGTCTGACAGATTAAGCAGCACTGTCAGACCGAATGTCTGACAAAGATTTCTGGTTCTTCGCCATGTCTGGCAATACCTTTTGAATTGGAGTGGTTCTACAATTCCATTGTTTTGGAAAGGGATCAGAATTAGGCTTTACTAGGAATTGTAAACAGGGAAAAATGTATTTTGCACACTTTGGTGTCTAAAATTTGATAAATTTTGGAATGCATGATTGTAGCATGGTGACATCAAGCTTCATTTTTCATTTAACTTGCAAACTAATCCTTTTTGTTTTTGTGACCTTAAGTAAACATGTTTACTTTCACTGTCAATAAAGTAGCGTATAGTGGTCCAACGATATTCAGATTACCGCCAAACAATACAGACCATGCCCATTTACTAATTGAAGGTTATACTGGTCAAAACGAAGTCATATCTATGATAACCAGGATTGTTATGTAATATTGACGAGACGAGTTGCATGTGCGTCTCTATGACAACATTTTTTTATAGGTTAAAGGTTTGTTTATAAACATCAGATTAGTGTTGGACCACTGTACGTATGACAGAGTTGGTGATGTTGTGGCGAATGTAAAAGCGGCCTACCTGTAATATACTAGTGAAGAATTCTGGGTAAAAATGTGGCCAGTCTATCCTGCCAATGTCTACGACTAATTTGACTAGTTTGTTGCGGATGTATGACGGTACTTTATCGTGATGGTCCAGCAGAAACTGGTTCACCAGATCTCGTATCTCTCTCTTCACTTCTGACGGAAATCCTATCCATTGTCTGTTGATTAAGTTCTGAAATATGGAGGTGAAAAATGTTACTTTTAAAATGTCCCTATGAAAAACAGTCAAAGAAAACTTTGAGAGAAAAGAAAAAATTGCTGATAATCAGCATTTTCTTCTTTTCCCTCTATGCCTTTTGTGCTAAAATGTACATTATTGTTTTTTTACATCCATTGTTGTCTGCAGCAATGTTAAAATTGGACAAGTCTAAAACAGGTTTTCCCTAGGCAGGAGAATTTTGGGTCTTGCCTTCAAAGTTGGGGGGTCATTTCTCCAATTTTGTGGGTCAAATTTTATCAAAAGCTTAGGATTCACGTATCATAATTATGATAATCTGGATTTTAAAACTTGCATCATTAACGACCTGGCAAATTTCTTAGGAGTCATTTGTGTTGCAATTGCGACAATGAGGCACAAATTGTGTGTCATGGAAAACCCTCCATAATGTAAGAAAGGGTTAAAGACTTTTCAAAGTAATAAGGTAAAATAGTCACTTTTAAAGCACACATGAATTATACATAAATACTTAATAATTTATCAATAGACAGAGGGTATAGCCCAAACTTTTCAATTCTGTCAACCCATTGCTGCACAGTGACACCTTTTGACTCCACAAGAAATGGCTTGGGATAACAATGTAGAAAATGAAGAAATTGCTTTTGACAAGGAATTTCTTCATTTTCTACAATGTTTTCGACCCCAAAATATTTAAGATTATATTAACTTGAAATTGTCGTCTGCATCATCTTTGAAATTAGGCCAGTCTAAAAATTTGTTGTCTGGTAAGGGTTCACTGGGCACCTACCTCTAGCACTGTTATACAGTACATCATAACATACTCATTTTTAGAGTTGGCTAGATAGTACAGACAATGTTTCCAGCAATCTTGAGTCTGACTGAACTGCTCCAACAGCCCCTCTACAAATAACAACAAGAAATATCCATAACATACTCATTTTTAGAGTTGGCTAGATAGTACAGACAATGTTTCCAGCAATCTTGAGTCAGACTGAACTGCTCCAACAGCCCCTCTACAAATAACAACAAGAAATATCCATAACATACTCATTTTTAGAGTTGGCTAGATAGTACAGGCAATGTTTCCAGCAATCTTGAGTCAGACTGAACTGCTCCAACAGCCCCTCTACAAATAACAACAAGAAATATCCATAACATACTCATTTTTAGAGTTGGCTAGATAGTACAGACAATGTTTCCAGCAATCTTGAGTCTGACTGAACTGCTCCAACAACCCTTCTACAAATAACAACAAGAAATATCCATAACATACTCATTTTTAGAGTTGGCTAGATAGTACAGGCAATGCTTCCAGCAATCTTGAGTTTGACTGAACTGCTCCAACAGCCCTTCTACAAATAACAACAAGAATATTTACAGAATTGTACCAGGATGTGTGTTTTGATACTCTAATACCTTTATTCTTTTTTCACACCCTGATATTGATACTTGACAAGAAACTTTCATAGACAGATCACTAAGAATATGTATATGAAATATAAAACCGTATTTAATTATTGGATCAAAATTCATCGCCAATGACAAGCAGGAGGAAAGTTTCTTCAAAACCTAACATCATTTTCCTTTTTATTTTATTTAACACTTTAATCAAATCAACAAATATCAAAAGTTGTCAGAAGTCCATGTATCAAATAGTATAATTCTAACAATTATACTGAAAAGAAGTGTTTAACCCATTACTGCAGTGACACCTTTTGACTCCCTTACAAGAAAAGACTTAGGAAAACATTGAGGAAAATGAGGAAATTGCTTGTCACAAGCAATTTCTTCATTTTCCACAATGTTTTCCAACCCAAAATGATAAGACTTTTTAAAATTTTGTCTGCAACACTTTTTAATTTGGACCAGCCTAAAGTTTTGTCGTCTGGTAATGGGTTAAGGTCGAGTATCATATGGATACCTACCAATCTGTTTCTTTCTGTCATTACTTGTTGAAGCACCAAAGAATTCTGTCATGAGGGCCTCAAGGGCCACTAGGCTGGCCCCGTCTCCTGCCTGGAAAAATTATTATTACATTATGATTCTACTTCGTTTTAACCCTTTCCCAAACGAGCCAAGGTTTTGATGTCATCAATAGAAAAGACTAGGAATAAATTTGAGGCAAAAGAAGAAAGTGCTGATAGAGCAGTTTCTCCTTTTGTCTCAATATTTTCTATGCTATATTGTATACAAATTTGATCTCCACAGAGAGCCATTTTGCAGCAGATTTCAAATTGGAAAGGTCCAACTTTTCGCCATTTGGAAAATGGTTAAATCAAAATCCAAACAATACAAGCACAGACTTCCCAAAATCCGTCAGACATGTCTTACAATTTTTCAGTTGGAATGACTGTCAGTCTGACTGTCTGTCTGACAATCCTGCAGGTGTCATTTCAGGCCAAACCAACAACAAATTGATAGTATATAAAGTATCAGAGCTCCAGATAAGAGGGGGTGATGACTTTTTAAACTGCAATAATTCTGTTATTGTTAATCAAACCCTATATTGTGAGTACTCATTTGTATTGTCTCGTAGAGACAATTCAAATGAGTACCCACAACATAGGGTTTGGAATTGAAATAAGAAAGTTAGAATGGCTTCACCCCCACTTATCTGTAGCCCTGAAGTATTGCTTTTTTTATCAAGGATTTCTTAGCAATTAATCTTTAATTACTATTTCTGGAAACTTTTGTTCTTGTTTTTATTCATTGGTCCTTCAGTCTGACAGATTCTTTTTCAGACAGACAAATAGTTAGACCTTGTCAGACAGAATGACTGACACTTCTTCTCAACTTTCCCGAAGTCTGTAAGCAATATTGTGTATAAGGACATTTTTCCTTCTATGAATGGGTCCGTGAAAAGGACCTGTTCACAATTCAAACAAGAGCTGTCCATAAGACAGCGCGCTCGACTTTTCTAAATTGCTTAACCCAGAATTTCTAAGTCAAAAAAGGTTAAAATTCCAGTAAATTAAATGTGAGAGTAATGAATCTTTGCCTAGAGGCTCATATTATGGTCACAAAAGCATGTGCAAAGTTTCAGAGCAATAGCGCAAGTAGAAACAGGTGTTTGAAAAAACTTTAACCTTTGTTGCAACGCCGACGCCAACGCCCGGGTGACAGTATATTAAGCTCTCATTTTCTTCGAAAAGTCGAGCTAAAAAGTGATATTTTTTCACAAATTCAATTTGAAAAACTCCCAATGAAAACTAGGAATTTCAGTAATTCGGTTGGTGATTTCCTTTTCTACTGTTGTATACACAGCACTTGGAGAATTGAAGAAAAGAATTCCAAATAGAAGAAAACAACACATTTTCCCAATTTGCCTATCTTCAAACGTTACTTTGAACATATCTATTTTATATCAACTTGGAAGCAAGTTTTTTTTAACTTACTTTAACCCTTTCCCAAACAAGACCTGGTTTTGATGTCCCTAATAGAAAAGGTTTGGGAAAATATTGAATCAAAAGAAGAAACTGCTGATAGCCAGCAGTTTCTCCTTTTTTCTCAATATTTTCTGTGCCATTTTTTGAACGAATCCTATCTTCAATAACATCCATTTTGTCATTTGTTGCAGTTTTTTAAGTGGATCACCCTAAAATTTTGTCATTTGGGAAAGGGTTAATCCCTCTCAACACCAGTACTCCTACCGAATGTGTGGGCCAATGAGAAGCCAAGAACAACCTGCGCTACCGTGAATCAAACTAGGAACCTCATGATTGTGAAGCTGACGTTCTACCTCTCCACCTAATCCATGTGACCCAGTCTTCTGCGATCAAAATTCACTCTTTGATATTTGGATGTCGCTACTTACATCAGAGCACTGTCCCATTCAAAAACAAAAGAAAAGTCCAACACAAGCTATGTCACTTGTTCAACGTCCGATTGTTTGATTATCTTAAACGCTGTCCTTAAAGCACCTGATGATATATATCAATGAACAATCTATTGTCATGCCTGGTGAAAAATTTACTATCAAAAAGTATTGCTGAAAGGTTTCATAGGCAACTAATCTGGGTCTTCTCTGATGAAAATTCGCTCCTTGATATTTGGATGTCGAAATAAGGGGTTCTTGATTTTTGGAAGGTTATCAGGGATGTCATTATTACCTGATTGCCGATCAAAACCATCGTTTGAAATCACCAAAAATTGTTTGTTTTCTCTGGAGCTACAAAGGAAACATGAGGTACGCAGCCAAAATAAGAAAAACGCATCTATTGTTTTCCAAACTAAATCTGTTGCTTCAAAACACAATGACATCCCTGGGTAATACTCTACCAGCAGGCCCATTTGAATTGGAATTTTTGGTCATTCATGACAAACTAGAATGACCTGAAGGTCTTGAGTCGCTCCACAGGCCTGAATTTCTTTTAATATTTAATCCAAGTTTTGACAAGATTTTTCAATACTTGTGGTTCTTACAGCAAAAACAAAGTAAATAGCAGCAAACATGTGGCCGAAGCAAAAGGAAAGTAAATGATTGACTAATAATTTGGGGATGTTAGAGCGATTATAAAATTGAAAACTGTAATTTTGTCAAATTCACTCACACTCCCGGGTTTCATCTTTAATGTGCAGGGGTAGAAGCATGTTCCACGTCTGTAGGCTCCCTTCCAGATAACCGACTCGCTGCACGCATGGCTGTCTTCACACCTGCGGCTGCTCTCCATCTATCTTTCTCTCCAGGATCAATGTTGGTTAGGCTCAAATCTCGTCAGTCCCTCTTTGTCAGCTGTCTCCATGACATCTTGGGCCTCCTCGGTCTGCATGTGCCTGGGACCTGCATGTCCAGAGCTGTTTTAATTGTCCCATTTCAACTCTCAACATGTCCATACCATCAAAGTCTCCTTTCTCTTATCATATGATGGGTTCCAGGTCTTCGAGGCCAAGCAGTTCACGTAGCTTACTGGATCTTGTGTTTGGTATATCCTGGGGGCGTACGTTACAAATTTGTCTGATCATTGCACAGTCGTTACATTGAAGGCGTTGTAGGTTTGGTTTGGACAGGGGCCATGTCTCACTTGCATAGAGCATCAAACTTATGACACAGGTTGAGTATACCTTGCCTCATACCTGTCAACTTTTGGAAATTTCAAAGAGTGAGATTGCGCGCGACAACCTTTAAATGAGGAGTTTTCGCGGGTATTTTTCGTGCGGAGTGATTTAACCTCAACTTTTAGGAGTGAGATTTTTTTGCAGTGTTTCTTCAACTTGAGTCTTTAAACAATGACAGTAGCTTGTTCTCTAGGTCTTATATTTATCATTTTATTTCTTTACAAAAGCAGAATAGTTAATTAGCAAACTTCATAAAGGATTCTTCTTCTTCTTCTTCCCAATAAGTGCATCCTTTGTTCCAAACAATTCTCACTAACCAATCTGTTCAAACTTTATCTCTAACTTTCTGTTATCCCTTTTTTTTTTTAATTTTTCTGTAGCCTGTTCGCAGTTTAGCAATTGCCAAGTTCCTTCCTTTTTTTAAATGTTCTTTTAGTCTGGTAAATGTTGCAAAATAATGCCTGTGCGACCATATCGCGGTTATTTTGCGTATAAGAAAACCTTTAGAAGTGCAATATAGATGAATATAAGGTAAACCGCAAAACATAATGGGGCGAAACAACCTACGAGTGTGAAATACCGATTTTCTGGAATTTACAGAATCTTATCGAAGCGGTGGCCCACGATCGATCTGATATTCTCAGTGAAGGCTGTTATACTAGTTGATCATCATCCATTAAATCTTGTTAAATGGTAGAATTGCGAAGATAAACTCCATAATCAAAGTTTGTTTACAACTGAATGGGCAAGCACTAATTGTCATCGACAGATTATCAGAAAACTGCCCCTTCGATAATATATTGCGCATTTTGATTGGTTGACTTGTCGATATTAGCCACGCCTTACACTTACCTCATTTGTAATAAGTTGGTCCCCGAGATCGTCGAGTTTACGCATCGGCGCGTTTTGATTGTCAATCAAGGAAGGTGACGATAAACAAGGTAATCGCTAATTGAGCGAGTAAGGGTGCAATTTCACAATGATAAACAATAATGGCAGACGGAAATTGCAAGCGTGTGATTGCTGGAAAATCGTGTTTTATAGCGATTTTAGACCATTCGTGCGTGTGATGAACTCCTGCACTTGAAATCGTGTTAGTCACGATTTTTTCGTGAAAGTTGACAGGTATGTTGCCTCACGTTTGGTAGTTGAGGTGGTGTGATGTAAGTATTGGCATCAGTTCTTTAACCCTTTCCCAAACAAGACCTGGTTTTGACGTCCCTAATGGAATAGGCTTGGGAAATTATCGAGACAAAAGAAGAAACTGCTGATTACCAGCAGTTTCTCCTTTTGTCTCAATAATTTCTGTGTCATATCTTACACAAATTCTGTTTTTATAACTTTCATATTGTCATTTCTGGCAATTTTTGAAGTGGATCACCCTAAAATTTTGTCGTTTGGGAAAGGGTTAAACTTCTTCCATGCAGCTTTGACTCTTGTCTTTGTAGCTAAGTCGCATCCTCAGGCTATAGAAATCCTGTCTTCTTCTTTCTTCAGACGTTCCTTTGAACGTATTTATTTTACATCGATTGGGAAGCAAGTTTTTTCAACTTATTTTAATCCCTCTCGATTCAGTCTCTGAAGTAGCAAAATGATGCAACTACGTCTAGCTTGTCTTGCCCAACCTGTACCTCTGTCTGTGGTCACAGGTATTTGGCACGTAAACTAGTCACTACTACACCCTGCATCAATAAAAAAATATTTGAGAAAAAAAATTTTTTCGATAACTTATATTTTATAAAAGGTGTCCAACTTTCGTCGGATTTACGAACGAAAACATCGACTACCTTTACGCTAAGATCAAATACTCCGCCAATTTTCATCCAATCTCAACAAACAAGCACTCATGTATCAGAGAAATGATTTATCTACACATACATGCATAAACTAATGTTACCCAAAGAATATGAGAGCAAGATCGGTCGAAACACAAAGAAAAGTTGACTCGACGGTGATGTGACGGATGGATTCGTCACAAAAATTCCCCTGTAAAGCACAAATATAAGCCCTCCAGTCTATTTAAAACCACATGTATCACTTAGGCAAATATAAATAGTTACTTGTTTTGATTATCCTTAAGCGCGATATGTTTTGGTTAATCCGTAATGGTTTGATGTTTATCACAAATTCTCACGTCTAGCAAAAAGCTGCCATTTTCATTCCTGGTCAGAAAGCGCTTGTTGAAAATAGACTGGCACCTCATGGGTCGTACAACAAAAAGTGAACCACGGGGTCAACTCGGGCGGATTAACTAGCGTGATATCAGTTGAACTTAACAAAACAATTAAAGAACGCAAACATCAAAACATTGCACATGATAGGATGTTATTTATTCATTTTTGTGAGTGTAAGCCGATGTATAACCCCGTCGATGACAACTCTGATCTTCGGGTTCCTAATTGAAGAAAAGTATGGACTTGTAACCCACTTCTGACAATACATCCTCTTCATATTAGTGATCCGGCAAACTGCCGGCAGATCTGTCTGACTTGTATTATCTGCAAAACCCTGTAGCTACCCACCTATCTACTCACATTTCCTCTCATAGCACCATACATGAGCTTCAGCAAGAAGAAACGCGTCTATGTGAGATGCAGCTCATTTAGCTTACTGATTGTCTGTTCAAAATATATCAGCTGCAAAGCAAACTGACCCGGTACTCTTAGATTTCAGTAAGGCCTTAGATAAAGTCAGAAAGCTACTCTTCAACCAAAAGCTATTCTACATTGCCGTTGCGTAAAAACCAGTATTGGGTTCTGAAACGTACAAATACAGATACATTCTCCAAGAGTATGTCGTTTCTCGCCAGATCCTCCAATGGGGTCACTCTTTTATTGTTAGAAGCCACACTGAACAGTTGTTCTTGATGGAGAAAAGTCAGAAGAAGTGTCATTTATCTCAGGCCTCCCTCAAGGGTCAGTCCTAGATCCTCTATTCTTCATTGTTTTAACGTGACCCGAGATGAAATTGAAAACGAAGTCAATTGGTTTATAGTTTGATGTGCCTTTATATATAAATTTATAAAAGAAGCCTGAAATGTTATTTAAGTGAAATATACTTATCGTCTGATACAATGGGCATTTTACATATATATATGAAAAGAAACCTACCAGATTGTCAACGTTGCAATATCCAAGAAATAAGTTAATATATCATCTCGTCTAATCATTGACTGTCCCCTGTCAATGTCTAAGGGAGGAAAACTTGTAAATTATCACAAAATAAGCATGCAGGAATGCCGGGAAGTAAACACAATTCTCTCAATCACAATTTTCTCAATTTAATCATCACATCACTTACTCATAATAATTCATTAAATGATGAATGTATGCATGTAATGAAATGAAATCGTCTTTCTTACATATAACAATCAACTGACCCTCATTCCGTTTCAAAATATCAAGTCCCCCTCCTTGCAGACGACACTGTGATATTCCGGTATCTTACATTCAACTCTCCTTTTGATCATGAAGCTGTGATTATATGTCCTTTTTATCAAACTGCATGTGCTTTCATTTCTGTGCATTATATTCCAATTTCCATGTTTCTCCCAACTTAACATCTTCATCTAATCCCTTTTGGAGGTATGCAACATCATAGTCAGAGCTGATACAGTTATACAATTTGGAGTCAAAAGCGAATAGCTTTTTATCCACTGATATTATGTCGGGCAAGTCATTGATAAAAATAATAAAAAGTATTGGCCCAAGGTGACTTCCTTGGGGGATCCCACTTGTAATTAACGATTTTCTTTTTGATTTTTTAATGTAGGGTTTCATGAATAGGCTTGATGCCAGACTTCATTTGGGTTTATGTTTTATCGCATTTATTATGAAACAGTAGACTAAATATTTTAGATTGAACCACCTTACATCCATAAACTAATTAGAAGAATAACTAGACACATACATAACCGTCGTGATAAAAGAAGAATATCATATTATAACTGGGGATCATTTTGTGGAGTAAGTCGTGGAGTCCTTTTATCACGCTAACCCGCCCAAGTTGACTGCATGTGTTTTGTTGTCGGTCCCAGTTCAGTTTTTGTTATACGACCCTCGAAGTGCCAGTCTATTTTCAACAAGCACTTTCCGATCAGGAATGAAAATGGCAGCTTTCTGCTAGACGTGAGAATTTGTGATAAACATCAAACCATTACGGATTAACCAAAACATATCGCGCTTAAGGATAATCAAAACAAGTAACTATTTATATTTGCCTAAGTGATACATGTGGTTTTAAATAGACTGGAGGGCTTATATTTGTGCTTTACAGGGGAATTTTTGTGACGAATCCATCCGTCACATCACCGTCGAGTCAACTTTTCTTTGTGTTTCGACCGATCTTGCTCTCATATTCTTTGGGTAACATTAGTTTATTTGGCATGTATGTGTAGATAAATCATTTCTCTGATACACGAGTGCTTGTTTGTTGAGATTGGATGAAAATTGGCGGAGTATTTGATCTTAGCGTAAAGGTAGTCGATGTTTTCGTTCGTAAATCCGACGAAAGTTGGACACCTTTATAAAATATAAGTTATCGAAAAAAAATTTTTTTTTCTCAAATATTTTTTTTATTGATGCAGGGTGTAGTAGTGACTAGTTTACGTGCCAAATACCTGTGTCTGTGGTCTACCATCCAGTGGCCTTGCTTGACCCATGCAGTGTGTACATTAGAAGTCTGGATCCTCTTTCAGCTTTTTCAAGGACACATAATTCAGCATGTGAGTTTATAATCAAACCAAAAATTAAAATCATGCAAGATCTTATAGTCACCATCATTCTGTTTAAATTTTGTCTACATTAGTCAATATTCATGGCTGCAAGTGCGAAAAAAAGTGTCGAAAACTGGAATTTTGTCAAATTCAATGGCACATTATGACATTTATAACTCAGATTGTACCAGTGTGATCATGCTGAAAATTACACATAAGCAAGATCTTGTTGTCAACAAGATTCTTTCCAGGTATCATCTTGAATGGTTAACATTTGTGGTAGTAAAAAACCCATTTTGAGGTTTTTGGAAACCGTGGTAAAGGGTTAGGATAAATTCTAAGATTGTTCCTGGAAATTGGAATCCTGGAAGTGGGACAATTTCATCCGTTTACAATGAAATCAGTCAAGTTCACATGAAAGTTCTTACAGCATCATGCACAGCACATTGAAAGAATATTTCGGGCACGCAGAAATAATTCGGATGCAAGGAACCAACTAGGCTTAATGAAAAAATACACACCATGGGAGATCGCCGATTTTTTTTTTTCTGAAATCCTATTTCCGGGTGTTCATTATTTAGAAAAGTTGAACCCTCTCTTTACCTTTAAATTTCAAAAATGATTTTTTTATGATTGAAAATAATTTTAAGAATGATAATTAAGAAGTACATAAATTCAATTAATTATCTATATTTTCTAAATTACTAAAGAATAAACTTATTAGTTCTACACAAAAAATGAGCGATCCCCAGATTGGTTTGTTTGTGAAAACGCGAGTACGTAAAGCGGTTTGATTACCACTACAAAGTTGAACAAAACAAGAAAATTATGCGTAAAATTTAAATGTAACAAGTATTTTTTCATTTTGAATATAATTTTAAAAAGAGATAATTCAACAGTAACGGTGATATATAATGTAATTAGGTAGAAAATAAATCAGAAAAAGTATGTTCGATTAAATTCAAAATATTTTTGTGTCTTTTCCAAACCGAAAGTAGAAATGAAAGTAACGTTTTGTATGTGACCAAATTGTTGGCAAAATACTCTAATTAAAGGATTGGACGGTAAAATTATTGACTTAAAAATTGCAGAGCTGTAAAACGTATTCTATTGTATAATATGATCTTTGTCAATAATAATAATTAAATAGGCAACGGTACTTACTTTGCTGTGCATATAATTTGGTTTGAAAATTATACAGTAGGCCTACCCTTTTGTAGATATCATTTTTTCATTGTCAATTACGAAGACTTTTAAAAAGTATTTATCAATATGAAATTAATATCATTAATACTGGGTTCAATGAAATAGACCATGTCTTGCAGAAGTTGAAGGCAAATTAATCTCCTGTGCGATAATGGCTCAGAGAGGGATAATGCACAGTATTGGAAGAAGAAGATTTTGTTAGTTTGTGAGTGCAACATGCAAAGGCAGAAATAAAGCCTGTTGTGCGAAGCTTGAGCTCACACCAAGTTTATTTCCCCTTATTTATATTGCAACAAACCATCCTTCAACAAGCTGATGGTCAATCTCATTTGCATATTAAACTACAACGTTCCATGAATGTTACATTATTGCCCCAACAGTTTAATATTTGTAAAAATAGCAATTTGTCACATGCCATTGTCTGATTTTGGATTTAAAAGAAGAGAGATAGATATAAGTGTTTTGACTCTTCATGTCTCTTGAATACCAGGTCTACATCAATGACAAACAATTCAAATGTCACTTTCTTCCTTCAGATTATTTATAAGTTCGTAATGATTCTGCAAGCCATTTTTTTTATGTAAATTATTCAGCATGTGATTTTTAATGAAAAAAATTATCTTTTTGTACTACTTACAATGTATCACAATAGTAATTGCTATAGCTAATCCGAGTCTTCTCTGATGTAAATACGTAACGCTCTTTAATATTTTGATTTTTCGCTATTTTCCTGAAAATAGCGAAAAATCAAAATATCAAAGAGCGTATTTACATCAGAGAAGACTCAGATTATGCTATAGCTACCTACAATAGCAATACTATCGCAATATTGTCATTATGGTCTGCATTCTGCAATATGCATCCCTGGTGGGTATGCATTGATATGGTCTCATCGAGACGATTCCACTGAGTGGCCTGAATGCCCTGAACATAGGCTTTGGATTTGAAATGATTTAGAGTACCTTTACACTCTCCTATCTGTTTTTCTGCATTACAGATGAAATTGTGTTTCAAACATGGAACAGTAGGCTGTTCCAAAGTATCACTGTGTAGGGAAAAAATGAATGTTTAACCCTTTCCCAAACAAGACCTGGTTTTGACGTCCCTAATAGAATAGGCTTTGGAAAACATTGAAACAAAAGAAGAAACTGCTGATAATCAGCAGTTTCTCCTTTTGTCTCAATATTTTCTATGCCATATTTTACACAAATTCTATCTTTTATAACTTCCATTTTGTCATTTTTGGCAGTTTTTGAAGTGGATCACCCTAAAATTTTGTTGTTTGGGAAAGGGTTAAGTAGGCTGCATTTGTGTGAATCTGTCTGAAGGATGCTGTGTGCATATGTCGGGTGGTCGTCACTGGTCTTTCGAGATAAGCTGGTACGGGCACTGCAACAAAATTATTATAGATTTTATAAAACATGGTGATTCTGGAAATGTCTCGTCTGTATTGTAGAGTTTCTGCATGCAGGTAACACTGTCGTAATAAGAAAAATTATTTTGAACCCATCTTGCTTCTGTTCGTTGTACTTTTTCCACTTTGTTGATGTAGGTTTTTGTGTAGGGACTCCAAACTGTCGACTCATATTCTACCTGCGGTCTTACTAAAGTTTTGTATGCCGTTTCTCTGATCTTCTTATTTTTTTCTAGATGTTTCTGTAGAGAAAAACTAAAAGTCTTATTAGCATTTGAAGTTATATTGTCAATGCGTTTGTTCCAGGAAAAATCTCCAGATATTGTAACTCCTATGTACTTGGCATTGTCCACAGTCTCTAGTATTTGTCCATGTAATCTATAATCAAAGGAAATCTTTTTCTTCTTTTTAGTAATATTTAGGACAATGCATTTGCTGGGGTTAAACTCCATTTACAAATGATAAAAATAAAATGTAGATGTTTATTTTGAAAGTACAGTATTCTGGCCTTTGTACCTTTAAAACCCTCTCCCAAAGAACAAAATTTTAGACCGCTTCAATTTAAAACTGTTGATTAGACTGTGTATTTATGGATTCTTATTGGTCTTAAATACTATAAAAGCCAATTTCCCAGATCCAAGCTCCAATATATTCTTTTTCACGTAATATTACAGGTAATAATGGCAGGGCTAACCAGTAAAGTTGAGGAGTATGAGTTTACACATAAATACAGAGGACTGGCTTTGATATTTATACATGAGAAGTTTGATGACCCTCAAACAAAGACAAGAAAGGGGGCTGATAGAGATCAAGAGAAAATGTGTAACCTGTTCAAAAATCTGGATTTTAGAGTGAAGGTTTACAGAGACTTGACAGCACAAGAGATTAAAGACAAGTTAAAAAAAGGTATCTAGACTATAGCAACAGTATGTTACATGGTCCTTCTTGTTCCTAGATAAGTGCATGACTCCTCTTGAGCATCAACGCACAGTAAGACGCTTCCAAATGAAAAGTGTCTGTAGATAGCAAAATTGTCATTGATTTGAAATTTATGTACATTAATTATTGCACAGAAATTGAGGAAAAAGGAGTTGAAAGATAAGAGACAAAACTCACATAACACATGTATCTACAGGTCTATCACTTTTGACATATTTCTGTTGTAGCTTTAGTTCATCAGTCAAGGTCAAGGTCATTTTAAAAGGTCAATTTGATGAAAAATGTACACAATTATTTCTAAAACCGGTATCAATTTTGACCGAAAACATTTAGAATCTACATATTTCACATGTGTATTGAAAGTGACAAGGTTTTATACATCACTTAACAATCTAAAAGAAAATACATGTGTAATGCAAAATATGTTTTACTGACATTGAGGCTCCTTTGGACATATATGTGCTGCTTTGGGAAGCTCTTTATTTTGATACATGATTGACCATTGCATGGTCCAATTTTTTTTCGAATATTAAATTTTGTTTTGCAGGTATCCCTTATTTTCCTTTTTAACATGATCAGTAACAGTTGTGTAGAATTCAACCACTTCTGTCACCCCGACTCTATTTGTCATGTTACTTTTCTCTTTGTCTATTTTAGCTGCTGATTGCAAGTACAACGAGGAGTCTGACTGTTTTGTGTGTGTATTCAGTACTCATGGTACAGAAGAGAAAAAACAAGACTGGAAGCTACGGACAATCACATGGAGAAATGCCGTATATGGCAGGGACTGCCAGCCTATACTGGTGGATGACATCTTGAATATGTTCAGTAACAAAAACTGTGCAGGACTTGCTGATAAGCCCAAATTGTTTTTTATTCAGGTGAGAAGGTTATGTCAACTCTCTCCCAAACTACAGAATTTTAGGGTTGTCCAATTTGAAAAAGTGCTGCAGACGACAAAATGGATGATGATAAAAATAGGATTTGTGTACAATATAGCGTTTAGTCAAATAGAGAAAATGATTTTTAGCTCCACTGGCCTTCAGGCCAGCGGGCTATTGTCATGGGGCTGTGTCCGTCGTGCGTGCGTCCGTGCGTGCGTCTGTCCGTCCGTCCGGTCATCAACTTTTTCTTTAAAAATCTTCTCCTCAGAAACTACTGGATGGATTTCAATCAAACTTCACAGGAATGATCCTTGTGTGGTCCTCTATCAGATTCCTTCAATTAATGCTGATTGAACCAGAAACTCTGGAGTTATCTGCCCTTGAATTAAAAAATCGCTGTTTTGACTTTGTCTTCACTCTAGCACTTACAAATATTGACCAATCAAGACAAAACTTTGTCAAAATGTTGGTTACAATAAGATCTTTACTGAGTGCAATTTTCAGCTCGATCTGAATTTTATATCATGAATTATGTGCCCTTGAAATTGACAAAATTGTCATTTTCGGCTCAATTTTTACTTTGTTTCACTCTAGCAATTACAAATATTTACCAATCAAGACAAAAATTTTATAGAATGTTGATGACAATAAGATTTTGCCTCGGTATAATTTTCAGCTTGATCTGAATTTTATATCATGAGTTATGTGCCCTTGAAATTGACAAAATTGTCATTTTCGGCTTTATTTTGACTTTGTTTTCACTCTAGCAACTACAAATATTGACCTATCAAGACAGGACATTGACACAATATTTGTGAACATAAGTTCTTGTGAGAGTGTAATTTTCAGCTTAATCTGAATTTTACATCATGAGTTATGTCCCCTTGAAATTGACAAAATTACCATTTTTGACCTTATTTTTACTCAAACAGCCATAAATGTCTCCCAATCAATATGAAACTTTCACATAATCTCCCGGCCAAAAGATCTTGCATGGATATAATTTTCAGCATCATCTGAATCTTAAATCCTGTTTTACATGCCCTAGAATTTGACAAAATTGCTATTTTCGACTTTGTTTTTACTCTCTGTATATCTACAAATATTGAACAAGCACTTAAACATGATGTAGACGAAGTTAAGATCTTGCATTAGTGTGATTCTTAGCTTGATAGGAAGATAAATCCTCAGTTATATGCCTTTCAATTTGAAAAAAATACTAATTGTGACTTTGTTTTCACTATCTAATCAACACTTGGATTAAATATTAAAAGAATCTCAGGCCTGTGGAGCGATTCAAGACCTTCAGGTCTTCTAGTCTTCTATCATCTCAATGTTTTCCTAAGCGTTTTCTTTTACAGACATCACAACCACGTCTTGTTTTGGAAAAGGCTTTAATGTGAGTGCCCTGATAAAACAGTTTTCTTGTCCAAAGCAAAAAACTAAAACTAGTCTTTGTGGCAGTGTTTGACATTCAGATGACAAAATACCATAGATGTGAACAAAAGTTATCACATTTGAACATGACTTTTTACCTTGACCTTTGAAATTGGCCTACTTTAAAAAAACTTTTACAGGGCCTATATCTCTTGCCCTTTTACACATACAGCCTTATTTTTCACACATGGACACCTCCAACCAAGACAGTTCACTTTTGACAATGATTTTGTGACCTTGACCTTGGAGTTTGACCTACTTTTAAAAAACTTAAACTTGGCCTATATGGCATGTCATATTAATCATACAGCCTTGATATTTCACACATGGACACCTACCAAGACCGTTAACATTTGACCATGACCTTGGAACTCATTACCTTGACCTTGGAGTTTGACCTACTTTAATAAAAAAAACCCTAAACTTGGCCTATATTTTATGTACTTTTCCAGATACTGCCTTTATATTTCACACGAAGATACCTACTGCCAACACCTTTGACCTTGAACTTTTAGTTTGGTCGTTATTTTGCCAAGGATTTTCATTTTTAATTGTGACCTTTTACCTTGACCTAGGAAATAACTTTCTTTGTGACAAGCTCTCATTAGTGTGAGCTTCATTGTCCGCGGACAATTCTTGTTTCAGGAGTTATAGATTTAGATTTTTCATGCTTTCATAAACACCAGATTTTCATCAATTTTTGGTCTATGGAGTAGTCGTTCTTTGACAAGTCCTTGGTTTAGCATGCTCATGCATTTTAGCTAGAAAATATTTCATCTATCTTAGAGTTATTTCATTAATTAGAATGGATATGGAACAGTATTGCCCATTCGTTTTTCTTGTCATTTAAAGGCTTGCAGATCAAGACATGAGCAAAATGACCATATTTCATATGATTTTGGACATCTTGCAAAGCTAAGGAAAAATAATCAACAACGAAATCTTGATCATGGTGATGGGAACGAGAGTGATGAAGTTGATGAACTGGGAGCCAGTGGCCAGAGTAGTGTGGAAGGACTGACTGATGCCACGGTCAAGTTAGGCATCCAAGAGACTGGAGACCCTGGACCTCAGTATGATCCAACTGATTTGAAGTATGATGACATATATGCGGATTGGAGTGAAGGTATGCTACATTATCATATGAGGAAATTAGAGCTAGAAATAGGTGGTTAAGGATTATTCTTCATGTTACAAACCACCAGGCCTAAAATAAAACCCCAGCCACACTCACCAAAGTAAAGATCTATGTTTCACAGATGACCCCTTTTAACATGCTTCGACAGTGATAAGGCCATAACATTGATGTGTGAGAACAGGTCTCAACCCATTTCCATACATTGATACTTTTTGATGCTCCATAAAATTAAGACTTTTGTAACAAGCAATTTCTTCATTTCCCAACATAATTATTTTCTGTCAAAAAAGACCCAAAAATGTAAAGCTTGATTTACTTGGAATGCCGTTTGCAACACCTTTGAGTTGGGAAAATTGCGGCCACAATTTTGTTGTTTGGGAATGGATTTAGGATTTCAAGATATACAGGTAGGTAGCAGCAAAGACCTTTTCCATAAGCTGCTAAAATTATTGCCCTATCCTTGCAATCAGAGCTACAGATAAGAGAGGGTGATGACATTCCAAAATGCAATACTTCATTAATTGTTCATCAAACCTTATCTTATGGGTACCCATTAGAATCGTTTCATCAAGATGATTCAATTGAGTACCCAAAATATTAGGTTTGGATTTGAAATTTAGAATGCCTTTACCCCCTGTTGCTCTGCTTGCGCCTATTGTATTCAGCATGACAAAGTATAAACTTGTACTTGTTTATAGATGAAGACCCTGATGATATATCAGATTTCCAAGATCTACAAAAAGCACAAGGAGATGATGTTGATAATGATGTTGATGAGGCAGATGAAGAAAACATAGAGAGAGGAATGGAAGATGATATAGCTAGAAGCCCAGATAAGCCGGATGCAGGTGGTGGAGGTGACTCTAGTGCTCCACCAGAAAGAATTCAGGAGTTTACCCCAATTAACTGTCCTAACGACTTTCTGGTGCTTTATCCAGTTATGCCAGGTATGTTATAATTTAGAATATTCAGGGAAAAGGATAACCGTTACAGAGATACAGATAAGAGGGGTGAACACATTCTAAATTTGTTATTGTAATTCCAAACCCTATGTTGTATCACTTGAATCGTCTTGACAAGACGATTCCAATGAGTATCCATTTGGTGAACAATTAGTGAAATATTGCATTTTGAAAGGCCTTTACCCCCTCTTATCTGGAGCTCTGACTATTAGCCTTAAATCTAATGTATGTTTCTATTCTCTAACAACAGTTTGATCAGTGGACATGAAATGTTATCCATAACCAAGAAAGATGCCCTGTCATTTAAACCCTTCACCTTTCACATAAAAAATTCTGGTTTTGATGCCCCTAGTAGAAATTGTTGGAAAAAACCTCAAATGAAAAGTAGAAATTGCTGATGATAAGCTGATTCTTCGTCTTGTGCAATAATTTATATGCTTTTACTTACTAAAACTTTTTCTAATTTTGACACTAGTTATTTTGTTGTCTACAAAACCTTTCAAATTGTAGCAGTCTTGTAGAGAGTTAAGGTCACATTTCCATGATTCATCTCCAAACATTTTGGGTGTACATTTTGGTTCATGTCCACTGGGAATGGATTATTTTCCTTGGAGTATTATGTATATACCTTTATTCAAAACACATTTTTCCTCTTAGCTCTTAGTCTAAAAGATATTGACCCATTAGGTAACTAAATGCATAATTAACCCATTACCACACAGTGTCGCCTTTTGACTCCCCACAAGATAAAGGCTTTAGAAAACATTATGGAAAATGAAGAAATTACTTGTGACAAGCAATTTCTTCATTTCCCACAATGTTTTCTGTACAAAATGACCAAAAATGTAAAAATTTATCCACTTGAATTTGTCGTCTGCAACATCTTTGAATTTGGACTAGTTTGAAATTTCGTCTTCTGGTAATGGGTTAAAATTGTTAAATTTCAATTCATTTTTAAAAGACCTTTCCAATATTTACAAATTTTGATAAACTAAGTAGATCTATAGAACAAATTGACAAATGAAACAAAAATGTAGATCTAAGATAATCAATTTTCACTGTTGTAGCTAAATTTTCTCATCTACAACAAAATTTTAGGCTGGTCCAAATTCAAAGATGTTGCAGAAGTGAATGAAATTTAACATTTCTTGGTCTTTTTACGTAGAAAACAATGTGGGAAATGAAGAAATTGCTTGTCACAAGCAATTTCTTCATTTCCCACAATGTTTTCCTAAGTCATTATCTAAAAGGTTGTCAAAAGGCGTCAATGTGTGGGAACGGGTTAATTAATTCATACTTTTTGATTGACTTCACTTTGATTTACATTGCTGCATATGTTTAGCCAATGCAGGTAAGATATATCTATCTAATGTGATGTATGAATGGATAGGGAAAGGGGACCTGATGGCATGAGATGATCATGAATTAAAGTCAGCATTGGCATGCACACATTCTCGTCAGGATATATTTTGTCTAAATACCATTTCATCATAACTTGTATTTATTTTAAGAGAGCAACATCAACACAGATCAGAGGGATGTTTTTCAGACTATAATGTCCATTTTCATGGGTTTCAAAATGGTTAGAAGTGCCATGTGAACATGTATATTTGCAGAACCAAAGTCAAGGTCACAGTTAAAGGTCATTATGCATTTTGCATAACATGTACTTTGAAATTTATTCTTTTCTTTCCTTGTTTCAATGTTTCCATCGCAGACTTGGGATAACATTGGGGCAAAATTTATAGTAGAATATTGTCGGTGTAAATGCAAAACCTCGTATGTCGATTGGTGCGATTTTCAAAGTACAAACTTGTGTGCCCAGTGTAGACGATTCTTGCAGGTTTTGAGATATTTTTACTGATCCGTATTATTGACACATTATTTTTGAACAATATGTCCAAATTTCAAGTAAGACATTTCAATTTTGGAAAAGTTACTACACTTTTTCCCCTCCCCTTTGAAATTTTCCAAAAACGAGATACGAGGTTTTGCATTTACAACGACGATATGCTGATAACCAGCGTTTTCGTTTTATGCCTCAAGGTTATCTGAGCTGTACATAAATCCTTATTTTCATCAGTATCCATACTATTTAATTATTGTTGTTGCATCATATATCAAATTGTGACAGTTCAAAGTGTTGCCATTGGGGAAAGGTTTAAAAAAAGTATTTAGTCATGGTGAAAGGTCTACATATATATGATTAGGTCTATATGTAGCGTATATTAGGTATATTATTAAACACCCATAAATTTTTTTCATACCCCGCAAACCGAATGTTTTATTTTTTCGTGCCAAACAAATGTTTTAGTGGGTATACTGGAATCAGCCTGTCTGTCCGTCCGTGTACAAATCTTGTCTGGATCATAACTCAAAAATTATGAAAGGTATAATCATGAAACTTCACAGGTAGATAGATCTCATTGTGGAGAGGTACAGTGCTTAGAAACCATTACTCTGCTACTCATATTTTTTAGAGTCATGTCCCTTTCTGGAGTTAAATGCTTGTCCGGAAAAAAATTTTGGCGGCGGCATTTTATCACCTTTAGTGATACATTTCTAGTTAGCTCATGGATATTTTGTGTAACAAGCATGCTTGTAAAGTGTATAGAAATTATTTGAGCTGTTTTCTTGAATAAAAGCCTTATTGTCTTAAGGGGGAATGCTCCAGTTTCCTAATTTTTTTCCCAATAATAGAATTTATTCATATTTTGTATGTTGAAATTACATGTTATTACCAATTGAAAAATAAAATAAAAATGGAGGGTCAGCGATCTTGTTTGAATTTTATAGGCATTCGTATCACAAATCCCTACATCGAAAAAATGCACAATTTCTTGCACCTCTCCAAGGTCACTAAAATGCTAATAAAATGCTGTATATTCATCGTTTTGTCCCAAATACGGATTTAAAGTAACGTCTTACATTTAATAAGAACAGAAAACCCAAAATATGTGCTATTATAAACGCGTAAATGAATAAAACAGCATGCTCACGTGTTCGGTTTGATCAACGAAGCTGGAGTGTTTTATGTAAAAAAATTGCATATTTTTGGATATATTTCAAGTTCTACATAATAGAATTTGATAAAACTCCCTCATTGTATTAAGCAACATGTCCTGGTAATAATTCAAAAAGAAAATGTATAGGTCAGCGCACTTATTAATGAATTACAGCAATTTTTATCAGCTACACATGAATAAAATGACGCAAAACAGTGGTAACTGCATACACACTTACGACTGTCTTGCTCTAAATAATCGATTTTCATCTTGAGGAAATCAGTTTCGCATAATAAACACACTTTCACCGTCGAAAATGGTAAATTGTAATGATGTGTTATATTATGGAAATTATGGTAGCGAAACATATTGGTACGAAACATTTAATTTACTACAGTAATGACCGAGTGTTCCGAAAAACTGGAGCATTCCCCCTTAAGACCAACAAAAATCTAGATTGGTCTGTACATACTTATGTAGACTGATCAAGATTCATGCTGTTCTCTTAAAATTATAAAAGTTGACAAAGAAACTATTAGAGAACAACAATTAATCAGATAACATACATTGTACATACATGTATACTTGTATGCTATAGATACTGCATTGGAAAAAGTATGAATTTTTATCTATATTGTTACACAAATGTATCATTATGTTATAGATACTCTTTGAAATTGAAAGCTGCTGCAGAGGACAAAATTAATGTTTATAAAGATAGTATTTGTGAACAATAAAACAAAGAAAATATTGGGGCGAATGATAAAAATGTTGGTTCCCAAACATTTCTGATGTCAAACAAAGAACTTGTAAAAGGGCTATAATTATTTCTTTTGCTAGTTAACCCTTCTCCCAAACAAGACCTGGCTTTACTTTATTCCTTTCCCAAACAAGACCTGGTTTCGACGTCCCTAATAGAAAAGACTTGGGAAAACATTGAAACAAAAGGAGAAACTGCTGATAACCAGCAGTTTCTCCTTTTGTTTCAATATTTTCTATGTCAGGTTTTACACAGATCCTATCTTGGATACCATCCATGTTGTCACTTGTGGCAGTTTTTTAAGTGGATCGCCCTAAAATTTTGTCGTTTGGGAAAGGGTTAATGGATTACTGAATCTCTAAACATGTACTTACATATTTTGCTCTGCCATTACAGGAAGAATAGCTCTACGAAGTAAAGATGAGGGATCCTGGATGCTTCACTTCATGCACAAAAATCTGCGATTTTTACTACGCCACTTTCTTCTTATGCCGTATTTAACCAAAGTTTGTGCAGATGTGGCAGCCAGAACGTTTTACCCAGCTCCATTGAATAAAGGCATTGTTGATCCAAAGAGTTGGATTGAAACTAAGGCTGCAGCTCACATTGTTCATCGTTTGTCAAAAAATGTACGATTTGTTCCAAAGAAATCAAATACTTTGATGGCTCTTTGGTCTAATACTCTGTTCCCAGAGTTAAAGGCGAAATTCAGAAATACCAGCTTTGGTCTTAGTTAGTTATCCATAACTTGACTTTTTATCATTGAGAAACATTACCCTTTTCTAGTATTTTTTTTTACCTTTAAAGCTTTCCCAAACAGCAAAATTAATGAAAAATATATCAAAGAAATCATTGATGCAAGAGAGTAAAATGCTGCTTATCAGCCTTTTCTTCTTTTGTTATGTTTTTAAAGTCTTTTATATCAGATATCAAAACCAGGTCTTGCTTGGGAAAGGGTTCATACTTTAACCTATCAGCTATCTCTTATTTCGTAATAGTGCACCTGTGTGAAAGTGCTCAATGAGGACTCTAAAATTTTGTCTTTGCCTGTCTGTTCATCTGCGCCTTATAGGAAACAATTTTTCCAGTTAACCTTGACGTTATTTTGGACAGACAATGGTATTTCCGTAGGTGTTGTTATAAAATCCCGTAACTACCGCTTGATTCAAGTGGTAGTTACAAGATTTTATAACAACACTGACATTTTATCAAAACATAACTATTTTTAGCACAAAATTCATTGCCATTTGTTTCTTACTCTCTTGCATTTAATCCATTACCACTTGGTGACAGCCCACCAGATAAAGATTGTGGAAAACATTATGGAAAATGAAGGAATTGCTTGTGACAAGCAATTTCTTCATTTCCCACAAAGTATTCTATGCAGAAAGACAAAAAATGTAATATTACATTCACTTGGAATTGTCATCTGCAACATCTTTCAATTTGGACCATCCTAAATTTTTGTAGTTTTGGAAAGAGTTAAATCATCTTTTACTTTTTATGCCCCCATATCGAGAGATCGGGGGCATATTGCTTTACTCGTGTCTGTCTGTCCATCCATCTGTCTGAAAACTTAACATTTGCCTTTTCTCCAAAAGTATTTGACATACTAAGCTCAAATTTGGTATGTAACTTTCTTTCAATGATATCTATCTGTTCCATGTAATATGACCTTTCTCAAGGTCATCTGTTAACCCTTATCAACCCTTTACACGAAAACTTAACATTTTACAAAAATGGACATTTCTGGGACATTTGTGTTTGACAAACACATCTTGTTTATTTTCTTTTTTTCATCTAACTTTATTGAATGTCATCTGATTTAGCTCGGGTGTGCAGTGTTGAAGCACCATTTCCCCATGTTTGTACATACCTATTACTATTACTTATTCCTAATTGTTTAAAACTTATAATTTATTTCTTACTAATTATTACAATGTAAGTGTAACTTATTTCTCCTTTGTAATTACAAATAAGGAAATAGTATTGATTCTTTCCCTTACACTAATGCTTTTTGATGCGCCTCAAGAAAATAGTTGGGGGAAAATTATGACAAGCAATTTCCTGAATTTCCTAACCAGAAAGGCCAAACATTTCATTCATCGGAAAATATTGTTGGCAACATCTTCGACCATTCTAAAACTTTGTATCTGTTAGTAGGTTAAACCATTACGTACCTTACAGTGACACCTTTTTGACTACCAACAAGATGCAGACTTTGGAAAACATGGTGGAAAATGAAGAAATTGCTTGTAAACTTCACATCAAGCTGAAAATTATACCAATGTAAGATCTTATAGTCACCAACATTCTGTGAAAGTGTCGTCTTGATTAGTCAATATTTGTAGTTGCTAGAATGAAAACAATTTGTCAAAATAGAGCCGAAAATGGCAATTTTGTCAATTGCAAGGGCATATAACTCACAATGTAAAATTCAGATCAAGCTGAAAATTCCATGAAGGCAAGATCTTATGGTCACCAACATTCTGTAAAAGTGTCATCTTGATTAGTCAATATTTGTAGTTGCTAGAGTGAAAACAAGAGGACCAAGATGGTCCTATATCGCTCACCTGAGAGAGCCCTAAGACATACTTTTTAGCAAACGTTTTAATTCTCCGAGGATTTTGAAAAGGAGTCATATGACAATGGTACACACTAAATTTCAAAGCAAAATTTGGGAAAAGATTGTCAAATATTTTTCACTATATCTGTATTTAAAATCAGAAAACCCACCACATATTGCTGAATTTCCATTTCACATAGACAAATCGAAGCATTTGGAAAGAGGTCATTGGGCTATAATATTTAGAAACTTAAGGTTTGGAAATTCTAAGACAATTCTAAACCTGTTCCCGCTTTTTCAAATCTAGAATACCTCATGGTAGAGCTTATTTTCAAAGCATAATGATAACTTGAACTTTTCTGTTTAACAAAACAATACACAACCTCTATGCACTTTTTTCTGTACAAAATGCAAGAGCCTACAGCATAGGAATAATTTTAATAGTTATTAAACTAGGCAAAAAAGTTATCTTCAGGCCTTAACAACTTGAAAAGATTGTCAAACATTGCCCTCTATCATTTATATGGAACCAACAATATAGGGGAAATATTCTTTGAACAGTAAGGATTTGGTTATGATTAAACCTTTTCCAAACAACATAACATAAGTGCAGACATAATTAAAAGCTGCCGTAGATGATAAAACAGGTGTTGATAAAGATTGCATTTATGTATAAAACTGCAGAGAAAATGATGAGGCAAAATGAGAAATCAAGTTATCAACATTTTCTTCTTTTACCATAACAATTTGTACAAGCCTTTTCTGTCGGTGAAGCAAACCTGTTTATGGTAGAGAAAGGGCATAATGCTTTCCCATACAGAAAGGAAATAGACTGTTCCAATTTCAATGTTCAGAATACAAAATTGACAGCGGTACGAACAGGATTCATTTACAAAAAACTAGTATATCAAATATTGAGGTAAAAAGAGAATCGGCATTTTCTTCATTTGACTCATTAATTTCCCAAGCCTTTTCTAATAGGGACCTCAAAACAAGGTCTTTTCAGGAAAGGGTTAAAGTATTTAGTTGATCTCTTAAGTAAACAAACATTAGTGCCTCTAACAGCTCCATGCATTCTTTATCAGATATTATGATCTGCATAATCTGATCATAGACTTAAGGATATGATGTGATAAAATCTACCTGGTCAAAACAATTCCTCACTTGAAAATTTCAGAACCCACAACCTAGGGCTTCTTTCCTTGCAATGTAATGATTTTAAGTATTCTGTTAGAGGTTTATGAGATGTAAATTCAGGCAAAATTTCAAGACTCTAGGCCAAATAGTCTTTGAGAAAACTGTGTTTCTGTATGAAACCTTAAACCCAACAACATAGGGCCAATTTTTCTTTAAGCACTACAATTTGAAGTATGTTGGTAGAGGGCATTGAGACAATGCTACATACAAAATTTCAAGACTCTAGGCCAAATAGTCTTTGAGAAAACTGTGTTTCTGTGTGAAACCTTAAACCCAACAACATAGGGCCAATTTTTCTTTAAGCACAATAATTTGAAGTATTTTGGTAGAGGGCATTAAGACAATGCTACATACAAATTTTCAAGACTCTAGACCTATTGCTTTGGGAGGAGAAGATTTTTTTGTAATTGTGGACGGACGGACAGACGGACAGACGGACGGACGGACAGAC
Source organism: Fragum sueziense (assembly GCA_963680895.1). Taxonomy (NCBI): domain Eukaryota; kingdom Metazoa; phylum Mollusca; class Bivalvia; order Cardiida; family Cardiidae; genus Fragum; species Fragum sueziense. The sequence continues at coordinate 63,889,072 of OY804592.1, forward strand.
GGACAGACAGACGGACGACGGACATTGACCGATCACAATAGCTCACTCCGAGCACTTCGTGCTCAGGTGAGCTAATAAAGTCAAAATAGAGCCGAAAATGGCAATTTTGTCAATTTCAAGGTGACATAGCTCATGACATAAAATTCAGATCTAGCTGAAAATTATATCAAGGTAAGATTTTATTGTCAACACCATTCTGCTGAAGTAAAGACTTTGTTTAACAAGGCAGCACTATAGTGTTTTGTTCTATGCACAGATTAAACATATATTTTGATTTTAGAAAAAAATGAAATTATTTTTAAATGTAATATTTATACAAAACCAATAAAATTGTTGAGATTCCCCGCAAAACGTGTTAACTTATCTATCGATCTACCAGATTTTGACATTCACATTAGAAAATGTTTTGAAAAAAAATTCTATGATTATTGTACAGATGTCACATTCAATGACTGTACAATTTGTGGTTTGATTGTCTATGCTCCTGAAGTTTTATAAACCCATTGTATGTACTTCTGGATCAACCCGCCTAGTCCAGACAAAGAAGAGCAAACCTAATGTTTTCGCAATTTGATGCAAAATGATTGATGCAAGGTCAAAAGTAGGTAAAACGCTGCAAGTAAGGCTGAAACGTGTATAGATTTTCTACACGAAACCTGCCTGACAATTATCTGTGGGTAGGTACCAGCACAAATGGATATTTCGTGAATTTAGATGGCCCAATCCAGTTATAGTATAGGAGCAATCAACCAATGAGAACATGCAGGCGAGTTGACTCGACCGAGTCAACTCGTCTGCATGTTTCCATTGGTGGATTTTCAAATGAATCCCCTATTTTTGTGATCCTTGAGAACGTGTTGCACTCTAGTTTTGTCATTGCATAAGTTTTTGACTGTCTAGATACCGGTATGTTAAATTATAAATGCAAGTTCAGAGCAATAATTATAATCATCCAGTAACAGGCAATGAATTGGTATCCAGGTACTGGCAATTGACCAAACGCCAATCGACAGATCGCTTAATTCGGACAAACAAAATAGTATTTCGTAGGTATTGTTATAAAATTTCGTAACTACGGCTTAATTTAAGCCGTAGTTACGAGATTTTATAACAACACCGACGGTTTATCAAAACATACGCTAAACCTAGTCTATTGTTAGCACAAAATTCGTTGCAATTGGCATGTCCATTGTTTTGATTGTCAGTCGATAAATCGATACAATAACACGTGAAACGAAGAACAATTGGGGCATGATATTTTTCTGATCGCCCATTGGCTAATGGATGTTTTTGATTGACAGTCGGCGTTTGGTCAATTACTAGTATGTACCCTTCCTGCGAGACCCGGGTACTCGTTTCAGCCCTAGCTGCAAGCTCAACAGCTATCTGAAAACATGTCATGGTGTCGTCACAAGTATTAAACCCATACCAGCAAAATGTTGATGACAATTTGTCTTGACATAGAAAACATTGTGGGAAAATTGCTTGTCACAAACAATTTCTTCTTTTTCCACCATGTTTTCCTTATATCTTTTAGGGTGTCAAAAGGTGTCATTGTGTGGGAGTGTATTAACATTGGGCATCTTATATCCCATGTTAAACACTGCAGAATATGAATGTATATTTGTATCATCTTATCTGCATGTCCATCAACATCTTGTTGGTTGATTGATTGGGGTTTAGCATGTTTTCAAATGCTATGGTCACATTGTGGCGGCTGGAGCACCTTACCATGCATTCCTGTCATTTCTTTTACCAGTACTACCACAACATCCTGACAAAGCCTCCAGCTGCTCGCCACATAACAGTAGGTTAACAATATCAACCTATTGATGTGAGACAAGAGGATATTTGTCGTAACCAGGAATCGAAACCGGTATCCCACGAGCGAGAGTCTGATGCACTACCAACTGTGCCATTACGGCGGCTCCACATCTTGTTGATAATACCTGCATTTTTTTTTATCAAATTCCATGAATCTACAGCGTGTGTCTCATCACCTGGGACCATATTCACCAACATTTTTCTAATACAAAATTCCATAGCAAGCCATTTGATTGGACGAGATGTAATGTCTTGGCCAATCAGATGGATTGTTATGTTATTTTACAGTCATATATCAGGAATTAGACTAGTTGGTGAATACCACCCAACGTTGTGCATATTGTCAAAGTTTTGCAAATTTTTGCTGTATCACAGAAATAGGTGGTTTTAACTCATTCCCAACAAGAACTGGTTATGAGTTTCTCAATAGAAAAGGCTGGGAAAACATTGAGTTAAATGTACAAAATGCTGATAGCCAGCATTTTATCCTTTTGCCTCAGTATTTTCTCTTGTGTATTGTACAAAAATTCACATTCTCTATCACTAGAAATTTTGTCGTGTGGGAAAGGGTTAATGCAAATAAAGCAATTTTTCAATTCGCAATATGGCACTTTTGATGCCAAAATGATTAAGCTGTTGGGTTCCTCTGTACATGACACAATTACATATTATAAACAAGACTGATTTCTAATAAATCATAAACAAGACTGATATTAGTTAATAGATAATTTAATCCATCACAAACAATAACAACGAGTACATATATGTACATTCAGACCTCTCGTTATCTACATGTACAGATAAATGACTGAAATATTAGGGGAAATTCAATTTTAAATAACCCCTTCCAAAAGGGCTAAAATTTTAATATGAAAGTTATTGCAGATGACAAATTGGATGTTGATAGAAAAGATATGAGTACCATATTGTCCAGAAAATATTGAGACAAAAGAAAATGCTGGTTATCAGCATTTTCTTCTTTTGCCTCAATTATTTCCAAAGATTCCTCTTCTGTTAGACACACTGAAACATTTTGTTAAAGTAAAGTGAAGTTTGGTTTAAAGCATGAAATTATTATTATATTAATAAATGAACTGAATATTTTGCTGACTTTCAACTTTGCCCAATGATCATTGAGTTTCAAGTCAGTTATTTAAAGTTGGCGCCTGTGACAGCCACAGAACTTTGTCTTTCAACTCTCCTGTTTACCCATTTATACACCTCAGTGTGGAAGAGCAACATAGGGTACCTTTATTGTTCCGAAAAATTATCATGGCACTGACATGAATTGAACCCATGACCCTCTGATCATGAAGCCATTGCCCTGTCACTAGATCATGGTGGCCAAAATAAAGAGTTGGTGAACTATTATGACCAAGTAAGTATCGAGGAAAAAGACGGAAAAGTTTTTTCTACTAGTCTACATGTGTCAAAAGGCTTCACTATTTGAGATAGGATTCACCTCCATGTTTGTTTCAATGACTGCTCTACATACAATGAAGGTGAAAGCAATTGATATTTCTCTTCATCATCATGATAACCCTTTCCAAAAAAGTGAAATTACAGATCGGTCTAATGTCTTAACCCTTTCCCAAATACCAAAATATTAGGGTGATCCAATTTGAAAAGTATCGCAGACAACATAGGTGTTTAGAAAGATTGGATTTGTGTACAATATAGTACAGAAAATATTGATCAGTATTTTCTTCTTTTGCCTCAATGTTTTCTTGAGTCTTTTTTCTAATAGGGATGTAAATTCTTTCAGAAATATTTTCTGAATAGAATTTCAATAGACCTGTGCATTGTTTGGGAAAGGGCTTAATGTACATACTTCATTTAGTTTCTGCCTTATTAAAAGTTTCAAAGATTATACAAATAAAATAAAAAATATTTTGTAACAATTATAACAGGCATTTACAAACATTCACGACATAGAATTAATGATAAAAAAGATACAAAGTCATAATTATACATGTTGATCATTTAAAATTTAAAAAGAACCAAAATAAGTGAAGCTTACAACACAAATCCTGATTAAGATGCATCATAGTCCTGTATTATAAGTAATTGCTAACACAAAGCTAGGCTTTGGCAAAAATATTTTAACTATAATAAACACGTCAAATTATATGCATCTACAGTAATATTGAGATAAAACTTCCCTAACTGAAAATATAACTAGAAGAATTTAAACACATATTTCTATAGAACCTCATTATTTTTATTTCTAATGTAACAACAGAATTCATTTATGCACATGAGTTGGTCACAACAAGATTTTAGTTTTATTTTTCTTTTACTTAACCCCATTCACTTGTATTTTAACCCTTTCCCAAACAAAACCTGGTTTTGGCGTCCCTTTTAGAAATGGTTTAGGAAAACATAGAGGCAAAAGAAGAAAATGCTGAAAACCAGCATTTTCTCCTCCTGCCTAAATATTTCCCATGCTATATTGTACCCAATTCCAATCTCTATCAAAACCCATTTAATTATCTTCAGCAGCCCTTGAATTGAACCTCCCTTTAATTGTCTCATTTGGGAAAGGGTTAAAAAGGAGAAGCCTAGATACATATTTATTTCATTCTTTAAATGCACAGGCTCTAGCTTCGGACCTGTTCATTTTTTTCACATTTGAAAATAGCCAAGTATATGAGTATAACACTGAATGATTTATGGGGCTTACAACACTCTATTCTTTCGTGTTTATGAAATTGAATGTGCAGAGCCAGATGTTTAGTTTTAGTTTAATTCTTATATCTATTCCTTTACCATATGCTGAAAACTGGTTACAAAGTAGACTCTCATGGAATTATAAAACTACCATCTTAACCCATTCCATAACAATGATGCTTTCGGATGGCCCAAAAGATAAAGGCTTTGAAAAACATTGCAGAAAAAGAAGAAATTGCTTGTCACAAGCAATTCCATTTCCCACGATGCTATCTACATAGATAGACAAAAAAAGTTGTTTTTTGTTTGTTTGCTTTTTCATATGAAAATGTTGCATGCAACATCTTTAAATTTGGACAAGTCTCAAGTTTCGATGTCTGGGATAGGGTTAATTCATGGAATACATGTACTGCTGAATGAGTTGCAAACATATTACATTTTTTCTGAATTCTTGATTTTTCAAAATAGAGTCTACTTTTAAATTTATGGGATCAATTTCATTAACCCATTACCACACAGTGACTCTTTTTGACTCCCCACAAGAACATGACTTTGAAAAACATAGTAGAAAATGAAGAAATTGCTTGTGACAGACAAGCAATTTCTTTTTGGCCTGTGAAGGCCAATATTAACATACGGTATTTCTGGGGGTAGGTAGAATTAATAATGGGAAAACATCCAACGCAGTTATTCTTGCGCGATGAAAAGTAGGTCGGAACTGGATTAGATCTATACGACTTCAAGCAGATTTTGTGACCCATGTACATTACAAAAGAAGTAAAAATATACGTTGAAAGTAGTGAAGTAAAATCGTAAAATATCTACAATCGATTGCAACATACATTAATACGCGTAAATCGGCTTTGTTATAACCCGTTTGGCAATTCGAACAATTTTAAAATTGGCATATCCCCATTTTAAAATTGTTAGTATGATCGAACAATTTTACGATTGGTTCGTCGGGAAGATGAACACTAGACCAGATATATTTTGTTATTGAAACCTGTTATTAAAATATACAGAAAATTAAAAGAATAGCGAGTAGAACGCCTGTTTTCAACATATACTAACAACAACAAATTATAGCATATGTATGCACATGTTCACCATGTTTTTTTTTATTAACTTCGTGGTTCTAATTACAAAGGTCAGCTATTTACGACACAAGATACATTATTATGCTCCCCGAAGGGAGAGCATATAGTCGCCGCTTTGTCCGTCCGTCCGTCCGAAATGATTTCTCCATAACCCTTGGGCCAAATCAAATGAAACTTACCATGTGAACTCCCTATGACAAAATGCCGATGTACTTTTCCCGGTTTTTGGATTTGAGGCCTCGTCATGGGAAATTGGGACTTAAGGTAAAATGCAGTTTTTCTCTAATTTCTCCTACTCTAATGGTCAGAATTTGATGAAATTTCATATTTGAGTAGCAAATCAGATGCCCTTGACAATAAAGTGCTCTCCATGGCATACATTTATTGTGACAATGCCTTATTCGGGGAGCATTGTCGGTCTCTGACGGCCCTTCTTTTAAGTCTTTTTGGTCAAACTCAACAAATTTCAAATATATTTCACAGACTGGTGCACCTAACAATGTCTTCCCACAACCCAAAGATCGATAAAAGCATTACACCTGTTGATATTAGTACAACTCACAGGCCTTCAGCGCATTCAGCGCTTTGATTTTCCACAATGTTTTCTATGTAAAAAGACCAAAAGATGTAAAATTTCATTCACTTTTAATTGTCATATGGAATATCATTAATTTGGAACAACCCAAAATTTTGCCATTTGGTAATGGGTTAAAAGACTGATTTTTTTCTGAAAAAAAAAGTCAGTTGTGTAAAGTACAATTCTCAAATCACTGGTTCTTCTTTGTTGCGTCGTCATACGAGGGCGGTGCACTTGGATACTGTGTAGGTGTATAAACATTGTGAGGATTGTTTGGGTTGTAGTATCCACTTCCCGCAGCTTCCATCGCTTTGGCATCTAGAAAAGTAAACAGAACAAATTGTCTTCATACAGATTTTGAGGCATTTTTAGTTTAAGCCATTCCCAGACATTGACCCTTTTTGACGCCCCTCAAGATCAAGGCTTTGGAAAACATTGTGGAAAATGAAGAAATTGCTTGTCATAAGCAATTTCTTCATTTTCCACAATGTTTCCTACCCATAAAGTAAAATTCTTTGTAAAAAGTACAATTCTCGGATCACTGGTTCTTCTTTGTTGCGTCGTCATACGAGGGTGGTGCACTTGGATACTGTGTAGGTGTATAAACATTGTGAGGATTGTTTGGGTTGTAGTATCCACTTCCCGCAGCTTCCATCGCTTTGGCATCTAGAAAAGTAAACAGAATAGGTTGTTTTTGATTCAGTGTTTTAAAGAGGATTTTAGAAACAAAATGGACCTAGCATCCAGTGTTTCATTGATCCATTCCCAAACAGTGATGTCATAAAAGATGTAGGCTTTGAAAAATAAATAAATTGCTTGTGTGATATCTCTTACAAATACAAATTGCCTATAAATGATCTCTCATATACCTAACGATTTACTCATAAAGGTCTTGTGTTAAAGTTCTTTTCACTAAATTACAGGCAATTTCATGAATTTTGTCTGTGTTGTACAGAGCAACAGATAAGAGGGGTGAAACCATTCAAACCCTATATTGTGGGTACTCATTTGAACCATCTTGATGAGACTATTCCAACGAGTACCCACGCAATGGGATTTGACAAACAGTTATTTAAATATGCATATTAAAAACCTATTACCCTCTCTCATCTGCAGCTCTGCTTAATATGTAAATAAATCCTACCTGCTGAAGACATTCCATTCATCTGTTGTTGTTGTTGAGGGGGCGGGTATGCCTGCATGTTAGGATCCACCCCTGGGTAGGGGGGCGGGGCTCCACATGTATACACATACTCAGCTAGACGAGAAAAAAGTTATGGATAAATATTGGTAACTATTAAAGTAAAACAAAATGTATTTTAAAGAATTAAAAGGTGAACTTTATCGTGACAAAATTAAACAAGAGCTTCACAGAGGGGCGCATATATGCCCGAGAGGGGCTTTTCAGTAAAATTGTCCATTTATTCTATTCAAGGGCAGATAATTCAAACATGAGAAATTATCAAAATTTTGTTTGCACAGGCAGACAACATAGAGATTCATTGTTGAAGTTTGATTAAATTCTGGTTGAAACTGTAGGAGTTGCGCACATGAGAAAATGGGCATTTTTTATATAATGGGTATTTTTCCTTAAAGTGACATTTCAGATTTTTTTTGTAATAAATTTTACTTTTATTTCTATCTGAAAGAGCATATTTTCTTATAAAAATTCTGAAAATTTCAAGCCAAAATATTGCGCCGTTTACGAGAAATATGTATTTTTGTGTTAAAATTCAAAAAATTGTAGTGGACAACAGTTCGGATTTATATGGAATTTGTCGATTCTGTCTCAACTTTAAATGCTTGTTTCTCGCTTATCAGCAACAACTTAAAATTCAAGAACAAAAAAAGTTATCTGAATTCCGTAAGCAGTGTGCACAACCAGACGACATAGAGATTCATTGTGGCAAGTTTGATCAAATTCCAATCAAAACTATAGGAGGAGTTGCGCACACAAGAAATTGCTAATAGATGGACGGACAGACAGACGGACAACCAGGGCCATTACATAATACGACCCTTCGGGCATATAAAAACATGAGACTTTGTCGTTCTTGTTGAACTCTACATAAGATTACAGCAAAATTGTTTTTTTTCTTCTTTTACTTTGTGGTATGGAAAAGCATTTATTCATACAATGTGAAAATTATCAAATTTCATTTTTAGAGTGCTGAGATTTTCATTTCACCATTTATCTTGGTAGCACATCTGACTCTCACTTTTGAGGTCCCGGGTTTGATCCAGGATTGCAGCAAATATACTTTCAGAAAAACCTGTCTCCCATCAATGGTTTGATAAAAGTTAACCTATGTGGGCTGGCAGCTGGAGGCTTGGAAAGGATATTGTGGTAGTACTTGTATGAGAAATGACAGGAATCCACAATAAGGTGCTCCAGCTTCTGTGATAATACAATAGCAGTTGAAAGAGGTGTTTGAAAACCCCTATCAATCAATCACCATTTATCTGGAACCAGTATGTGGTATTAGCTTTATGTCCTTTCAATATGTATCAACAGAATCATACATTTGAGCTGTGATCTGCAAAAAGGTCCCCTATGGCTTTTGACCCCAACATGGTTCAAGATCAGCCTGCATATACACGCAGTCTGATCATGAACCATGTTGGTCTCCAATAGCTTCTTCATGGCCTGTAGCAACCATGAAACAGCAGCATGGATTAACCCTTTCCCAAACAAGACCTGGTTTTGACGTCCCTAGAAGAAATGTCTTGGGAAAACATTAAAACAAAAGAAGAAACTGCTGATAACCAGCAGTTTCTCCTTTTGTCTCAATATTTTCTGTGCTATAATATACACAAAATATATCTTTAACAACATCCCTTTGTAGTCTACAGCAGCTTTTCAATTAGGCAACCCCAAAATTTTGTTGTTTGGGAAAGAGTTAAAGTCATGCTGCACTTAAGCACCGGCTGGCCATGATACACAGCGGTCTAATGCTATAAGGGATCTTTTTCCTGATCCTGGCTCATAAAGCTACACTTACGTGGTGGAGCTGTAGGGAATGTTTGGTATGGTACCCAGGCGTAATATTCACCATGAGGGGCGCTGTAGGCAGGGGGTGGGGCCTGGTAGAATGGTCCCTGTGGGGGAGAGTAGGGTGGTGGCTGAGGAGCTCGGTTTCTGGAAGCTGGAACAAAACAATTTGACCCATTACCACACAAAAAGTTTAACGTAACAATTTGACCCATTACCACACTGTGACAACAAAATATTAGACTTGTCAATATTGAAAGACATTAAAGACGACAATTTCAAGTTGATGAAATCTTGAAAATCTTTGCATTTTTGAGTTAAAAACATTCGGGATAATGAAGAAATTTCTCCATTTTCCACAATGGTTTCATTTATAAGGGACATTAAAAATCACCACTGTATGGGAATGGGATAACTTTGATTATAGCAATGAGTTTTGATTAGGTCATCAACTTAACCTTTTTTTAATAGAAATTGGTATTGTAATGGAAAAGGCTGGTACATGAAAATTCCTATTAACCTTCTGACTACCAAGGTAAATGGTCTCTTATATACCAAAAGGCAAATTTACAAGGGTAATAATTTTCCCCAACATCGTTTTGGCAGATGGCAAATGTGTCATCCAAACACTAAAAAGTAGGCTAACATTGTAAACAGTGTCCATGCATATCATATACCAATCATATAGCACTGCAATATACCAGCATTACTTATGAGTAGTATAGCTGTTGCGACGGAAAAAAGACGTCTTGTATGGTACACACGGAGCACTTTTTGCGACAGAAATATCCGTCGCTATAGGTAGTTAAAAGGTTAACAGTGTTGCTATCAAACTTGAGTTGATGGCTATTATGTCATTTAACATTCTTTTCCAAACAAGACCTGGTTTTGACGTCCCTAATAGAAAAGGTTTGGGAAAACATTGAAACAAAAGAAGAAACTGCTGATAACCAGCAGTTTCTCCTTTTGTCTCGATATTTTCTGTGCCATATTTTACACAAATCCTATCTTTAAAACATCCATTTTGTCATTTGTGACAGTTTTCGAAGTGGACTACCCTAAAATTTTGTCGTTTGGGAAAGGGTTAACATCCTTTCCCAAATGGTAAAGCTTTGTACTATTCCAATTTGAAAGCTGCTGCAGACTACAAAATCAATGTGCGATAAAGAAAGGATTTTGCATTATTAACATAGCACAGAAATGTTGAAGTAAAAAGAGAAAATGCTGGTTATGAGCAAGATTTTCTCAAGCATTTTAAACCGGTCTTGTTTGGGAAAGGGTTAAATGACTTGGTATTGAAGTTGAGACTCCTTCATTTATTTACTATAACCCTTTCCCAAACGACCAAATTGTAGGGTCGTCCAATTTGAAATCTGCTACAGACGTTAAAATAGATGTTGGTATAAATAGAATTTGTATGTAATATAGCAGGGAAAATATTGAGGCAAAAGGAGAAAGTGCTGGACAGTGCTGGTTATCAGCAGTTTCTTCTTTTGTCTCAATGTTTTCAAAGGCCTATTCTATTTGGGATGTCAAAACCTGAGGTGCATTCTTTAGAACAAGATATTTTGAGATTTCTTAAGGTGTTTTAGATAAAACGGTTTTAAGACCGAGATTTTAGTATTTTTTACCAAGTTATTCCGAATGTTCCATACTTTATACAAATGACGTCATCATGACGTCATTTGTATAAAGTATGGAGCATTTGAAACACCGCGGTTTATAAATTATGGGGCGTTCGGAACCATTCTGTCAATTTTCTTTATATCCTTTCTACAGAGTTGACTGAGGGTTCCCCATGAAGTAATAGCGCCTCCCATTGATTGACTTAAAAATCTTGATCAAAAGAACGCTTTATCTTAAAATATCTTAAGAAATCTTGAGAAATCTTAAGAAATCTCACTCTAAAGAATGCGGCTCTGGTCTTGTTTGGGAAATAATTAACTGAGTTGCTATAAAAGTAGAGACTACTTCCCTAATTTACTATAATCCACCTACCAAGTTGTCCTGCCCTCAACATGGCCTGTCCAAACTCAATGGCGCCTCCACTTTTGAACCACATCTTAAACTTTCCTGTTCCTTCCCAGTTACCTGAATAAAGGTTAAATATTGCCAAATACATTCATTAAACCTTTCCCAAACAGAAAAAAATAAAATTTCGCGTGGTTTAATTTGAAAGCTGTTGCAGACGACAAAATGGATGGTAATAGAGTCAGGATTTCTTTACAATATGATTTAGAAAATATGGAGACAAAATGAGAAAATGTTTCCTTGTTTTGCAACAATGTTTTTGCAAGCCTTTTCTGTTAGGGATGTCTAAACTGGGTCTTGTTTGGGACAGGGTTAAACCTTCCCATGCTGATCTGAAGTAGGATTTTGGCATAAATAAATGCAGTCTGATCTTAGTTCGCATTATATGATTATCCAATTTTAGCTGGAACTAATTGGGATAGCAAATGTTGAACAATAACTCCGTTCTTCTGCTATTGGCCCTACAGAGAAAAGAATGTGTCAAGAGAAGGCTTTAACCCATAACCAAACAACAAAATTTTAGCCTGGTCAAAACTCATAGGTGTTGCAGACGACAATTTCCATTGAACAGAATTTAACATTTTTTGGTCTTTCTTGGAAGAAAACATTGTGGGAAATGAAGAAATTGCTTGTCACAAGCAATTTCTTCATTTTCCACAATGTTTACCAAAGTCTTTATTTTGTGGGGCGTCCAAAAGCGTCAATGTGTGGGAAAGGGTTAAAATGTTGATATATTTCATCTACATTTTGAATTTCACAAGTCTATAGCTACATGTTTGAACATATATGGCTTTAATTGTAGCAGCCTGAAGCTCTATGTAATTTTGAAGCATCATTTGAAAAGTTGTGTGTTAGTAAAAATTGTGGCATCAAAAGTAAATGAGCATTGATCTGGAAAAAGGAATTAACCCTTTCCTAAACAACAAAATTTTAGGGGGATCCACTTCAAAAACTGACACAAAATGACAAAATGGAAGTTATTAGAGATAGAATTTGTGTAAAATATGGGATAGAAAATATAGAGACAAAAGGAGAAACTGCTGGTTATCAGCAGTTTCTTCTTTTGTTTCAATGTTTTCCTAAGCCCTTTCCACCAGGGCCGTCAAAACCAGGTCTTGTTTGGGAGAGGGTTAAAGCATTTGAGCGCAACATGATCCCAGATAAGCCTGCTTATAAATGCAGTGAGTCGGATCAAGAACCATGTGTTTCTCCAATAGCTTCTTCATGATCTGTAGCATATGGAAAAGATCAGTATAGATAATCATCAGACAGCTCTTAGGCACAGGCCTATCTTGAAATATGGCTGTTTCAAATGCTACAAGGGACCTTTTTCCGGATCCTGGCTCATTTATTTTGTCAACATACCACCAGGTTCTGATGTCATGTTCCCTTTAATGTAATTGGCACCAAATATGGGCTGTTCCAACTCCACCCCTTTCATAAGAAGGAAGGGTAAACTGAAGGATTGTAGCATGTCCTTGTTACTCTTGTTAGTGAACACAACCTGAAACAGTATCAGAGCTCTACAGATAAGAGAGAGTGAAAGCATTTCAAATTGAAATGAGCCAGGATTTGGAAAAAGGTCCCTTATGGCTTTTGAGCCCAATATGGATCCAGATCAGCCTGTGCATACGCACAGTCTGATCAGGACCCATGTTGTTCTCTAATAGCTTCTTCCTGACACAAAGAAACTTTGAGATAGAAGCATGGATCCTGATCAGACTGCATTTAGACGAAAGCTGATCTTGAAGCTTGGCTTTCTCAGATGCTATAAGGGACGTTTTTCCAGATCCTGGCTCAAATATTCTTTTCATTGTTCACCAAATCCTATGTTGTGGGTACTCATTGGAATTGTCTCATTGAGACAATTCAAATGAGTACACACAACATAGGGTTGGAACTAAATTAACAAAGTTAGAATTCTTTCACTCCCTCTTATCTGTAGTATAGTAAATTTTATCATCCCTTTCTAAAACAACAACATTGATGAGTTGTCCAAATTAAAAAACAAAAACAAAAGCTAAATGTAAGTAGAAAGATTTGTTTAAGTTTTGCAAAAGAAAACAAAAAGAGAAATGATAAAAAATGCTACTAGTATTCACCATTGTATTCTTTTTCTTGCAATATGTCCCGAAACCTTTCTGGTTACGTGCTGTCAAAAGGAGGGCTTGTTTTAGGAAAGGATTAGGTCTAAATACTGAATTATACCATAATTAATTAAATGAATACTCTCAGTCTGTCTGATTGAAGTGTATGTAAATATGAAGACAATGTCTTGAGACTATAAACCACCTTTTTTTTTTTACTTTTTATGTCTTCAAGACATGTCATATCATATAAATAAACCATAAAACATATTTCATCGTTATTGTAATTGTCAGACATCTTTTTTTTTCTTCAAATTTATTTCAGCATGACAATAGTAAAACCTTTTGAAATGATAGAGAAAAGGTCCTCAGGACTGGAAAGGGTTAGATTTGCAGTTGATAGAACTCACTCTATGTGTTGTCAGATATACTGTTCCATTCTTGTTTCCCTTGAAGTGTGGCACTGCATGTGCATCAAACGCCATCTCAACTCCATCACAATAGAGTAGAATTCTGAAATAACATAAAAAGATAATTATTATTATATGTTGTCTTTTTCTACACGGCTCCAGCTGTATTAACATCATTCAAATTACTCTAAACTACCAGTCTACCACATCAGTATTAACATTCAGTATAATTAAGTTGAAACAGATATTAACACAAATTGATTTCCTCACTATTCAACTTTATAGCTTTTCAGTGGTAAAAGTTAGTCAACTAAAGTATTAATTGACTGATAGAATGTATACATAATTACCTACCTACCTACCTTTTGTCTTCTGGGGAACGTGGTAACCCTTTATGGGTTGTCATCCCCTTCTCATTACCATTTCTCCAGACCAATTGAGCTTAGTTTTATACTTAATACACATACACATTTGAGACATCAGAGTTTGTGTATCCACAATGTGTCCAATTTACACTTGAAACATCAACATTTTTGGAAGTCACAATGTATGCCAGAAGATTTTTCCATTCCTTTAGAGTGCACAGTAAGAATGAATGAAACGGAGGGATTTCTTTGCTCGTAACTTTTTTAGTTTTAAACAATGTCCTTTAAGGTGTTTAACACCATTTTGAACAGTATTTCACTGTATTTCATTTTTTCTACAAGGAGCTCCTAACATATATATAGAGTAAATGAAAAGGGTCTTTTTCTGTATATTTTACATTCAAAGTTCTCGCTACACATGGCTGGGGCTGGTACCGCCTATACATCCTGAGGAATATCTAAAACGCTACGTCCAAAACGCCAGATCAGAGCTAAGAAATACACTAACTTTGTCTCAAACAACATCATAGAGAGACAAGTAAACAATAACGACAGAGGATTCAAAGTGGGTCAGTGTACCACAGAACAATATAAAAACTCTTTTTTCGTGAGTACAACCATCGCATGGAACCACCTGGACAATTCCGTCGTGCATGCTTAGTCAGTTGAAGGGTTCAAATCTGCCCTTACCGAGTGCTACTTAAACACTACATGCTCTCTCTCTCGGTGTGTTATGCTGAACAGGCCCTACACCGTACACATACAGATACACATGAGTCAGGGGTCTCGTTTGCCAAAATTTGGGGCCGTTATTGGGACCCATTCCTAATGGCAAAAAGTATCTTTTTTTCCCAATTCTCAGGTGAAAATTCCCAATAAGGACCCAGAATGCCCCAATTTAAGACCTCATCTTCATTTACAAACATTCGGAAGACAGTTTTAGAGTAGAATCTTAAACAAGAGTATGTACAAATGCATTTAATATCACTACAGTCTGATTTGCAGCTGAAACTGAGTAACAGTATGAACACAAACTTGTTTTAGTTTTTCCCAATTGGGTTAAAAACATCGCTATTTTTCCCAATTTCACTGGCCCTTGGCCCCAAACAAAAATTGGTAGCAAGACCCCTGTGAGTGTTTATTTTTACCTCAAACCCTAACCAAATCCCATATAAAATAGCATAGGACAGAATTTGCGAGGACTACCCCTGATGTATACCACCATAAGAAAGAAACAGAAGATCACAAGAGGTTTACTGGTCATTTGACTGAGGTTTCATGTTTCAGTGAAATAGAAAGTTGGAACTTGGATCAGGCTGAGATGATCGTTGTCGAATGAATGTGAATTTTGGATAAGGTTAGTCAAAATACCTTTCTCCGGAGAAGATCAAAACCCCGTTGTTTGCGTGTGCTGTGTTTATTGACATTTTACGTATTTCGTAATTTTTTTAAAGAACTGTCAATTTTACCGGAAGTAAATTCTGTACGTCATACGATTAACACGCATCGTGAAATTCACAAAACTTCCTGATCAGAAAGGTGTCACACCTGTAAGTTTTTGTCCTCTATTTCTTTAAGTGTCAAATCTGATAATATCTATTTTAACTTGATATTTCGTTTGTGTAGAAGATTTTGAAAAATAAAAGCAGTCAATAAATTTACTGAGATTCTTGAAGTTTGATTTGAAATCAACAGATATTTTACCATACAAGTCAATCAATAACAATCGAGCCTTTTCAGGTCTAAGGGAAGTAAATACATTTGTCGTGACACGTGACAAATCTATAGGGAAGCTACGGTGAATTATTACGATCAAGGTGACCTGTGATTGGACAATATTTTTTACTGGAATTGAACATGATTTATTCATTTGTGACTGATTATATTCTATTTTCAAGTTAAAAGCAAAAAATCAATGATTTTGAATCATTTTGGCAATTTCTGGGCCATTTTAAAAGATGGGTATTATACTCTGAAATGCTTCTGAGACTAGCTCCGCAGTTAGGGTGATCTCAAAAATGGGGTCAAAGGTCATAGAGAAAAGGATTCATGCCATACTAAAATTCATTTTTTCGGGTGTATGAATGGATGTTCTAGAATTTAAGGTAGGTCAGATCATTGGTGCAAACTCATGGACTGAGCTATAAGCCAAAATGTTATAATGGTCGCCTATGTAAAACTATTTACTTCCCTTAGACCTAAATGTGGACCCTAATACAAATAGTAGACCAACCCAGGTTGTTGTTGTTCTAGAAAGTTTGACAGATTTAAAACTTCCGGTTTGATTTTTGTTGCAGACGATCAATCTGGGTAAGCAATTTACATGTTTTTCTGACCATATCAGAACATTTTGGCATCACTGCACCACTATCCACTTGTCTGCCTATCTGTGTGTGTGTGTCTGCAGCCAAATTAACATGAATATTCAATATTTCTCTAAATAACTCTCACATTATTTGACTTACAAAGCCCAAATTTGGTAGGCATGCACACCAGTACAACATGTATCTTTTATTATTAAGGTCAAGGTCATTCATCAAGGTCAAGGTCAAATCTGAAGGTCAACCTTTAAGAAAAAATGGTGTGATTTTTTTCATTTCTGCCCATACTACACACTCCTGAAAGCTGTAAGTAGTATCTTTTTGTAATATATCTACATCTTGTCAGTGTGTTTCTATTGGTACCAAGGTCAAGGTCATCCAAGAAGGTCAATGCCAAGTTCAAGGTCAAGTTTTCAATAAAAGTTGCCATTTTGAGGGGGGGGGGGGGGGTGATTTGTTTGTTCATCATTATCAATTACATACTGTTGATGTACTTTATTTGACTCATGGGTGTGTTTAAAAGCCTTTAAAGGGCCCTTTTATAATTTTCCTTGTTATTTTGAAGGCAACAGGCTGGTCTTGAACAAAGGTTTTCTATTCATTTCAGAAATTCAGTGTATAGTTTCATTATGTTGTAGTCATCAGCCCGCATGATTTTCATACTACAAAGATCAGCCCGATATATCTGATAGCTCATATTTTGACCAATCCGGATCATTGATTCACACTCTGAGCTTTGAAATCAATTATCTACCGGGTAATTCTGCCTTTTGGGAGTGAAGTTTGGATAGCTTGATTCATTAGTTTTGAGTTCTGTCAGTTTGAAATTAGTTTAGCAGCAAAGTAAAGTATATAATGCAGTTAGCTAATGCTTTTAACTATGTATTGGATTATAAGATCAGTGCAATAATGGGTTAAAGTGTCTGATCTTGGCCTGTTTGTTTAGAGTAAATACAAAAGGACTGATGAAAACCTGTTTTCTGTGAATTTTTGCTTACTTTTCACTTATAGATATTGCAATTTTAGGGCAATAATGATGACAGAACCCTCTTCCTGTGTCCCATTAAGGTGTGATTGTAAATTTTAAGGTATATGAAACATGTGAAACTCAAAATATAATACCAGAAATGGTAAATTATGCTTTTTGAATATGTCTTTATACAATGTTGAAGGAAAAAAACAAGATTGGACAGCATTTTGGCAATTTTGTAAGTGAGAAATTTCTGCTGAGTCATCATTTATAACTATTATGCAATCTTAATCATTTTAATATAACTTTTCTAAACATTTTTCACTGGGATTTGGTTTATTTTATTAAGATGTGCTATAACAAACAGAGTTTAACATTTTCCTCATCAAGAAATAGATTTATGAACAAAGAGAGACTATTTCACTACTAAATGGCTTCTTGTTTTTTGTGTCAATGGTGTAAAGGGAAATGCCAATTTCTCCATTATTTTTGTACCAAATGTTTTGAAATTCAACATAGATGCTAAAACAATGTTGTACTATTCATGTAATAACATTAAAAGGCCATTCTTAAAAAAATGTGTTGTTGGCACTTAAAAATGATAAGAAAATACAGATTTATTTTTAAAGGTTAAGGGTTACATCTTTAGAAAAATAATGAAAAATATGAATTTGAATTATTTTCACCTGAAATGGTGGCTAATATGCTCAGAAGTAATTGTTGCACAATACTAAATCAAAAGAATGTGTAAAATATTAATTTACAACCTGCCTTTTGAACATTGAAAGTACATGTTTTGATGAAGAACAAATTTCTGACATAGCAAATTTTTGGCTTGATTTTATTGTGATAGGGTAAAGGAAAACATGTTTCTTTCAAGATGCAAGGGAAAGAATGAACCCATTTTTTTTAAAATTCTGTTCAGAATTGGCATTTGGTCACAAAGACACTTAAATTTTGTATTATGCCACCACATAATCTTTTCTTTAGGTCTAAGGGAAGTAAATACATTTGTCGTGACACGTGGCAAATCTATAGGGAAGCTACGGTGAATTATTACGATCAAGGTGACCTGTGATTGGACAATATTTTTTACTGGAATTGAACATGATTTATTCATTTGTGACTGATTATATTCTATTTTCAAGTTAAAAGCAAAAAATCAATGATTTTGAATCATTTTGGCAATTTCTGGGCCATTTTAAAAGATGGGTATTATACTCTGAAATGCTTCTGAGACTAGCTCCGCAGTTAGGGTGATCTCAAAAATGGGGTCAAAGGTCATAGAGAAAAGGATTCATGCCATACTAAAATTCATTTTTTCGGGTGTATGAATGGATGTTCTAGAATTTAAGGTAGGTCAGATCATTGGTGCAAACTCATGGACTGAGCTATAAGCCAAAATGTTATAATGGTCGCCTATGTAAAACTATTTACTTCCCTTAGACCTAAATGTGGACCCTAATACAAATAGTAGACCAACCCAGGTTGTTGTTGTTCTAGAAAGTTTGACAGATTTAAAACTTCCGGTTTGATTTTTGTTGCAGACGATCAATCTGGGTAAGCAATTTACATGTTTTTCTGACCATATCAGAACATTTTGGCATCACTGCACCACTATCCACTTGTCTGCCTATCTGTGTGTGTGTGTCTGCAGCCAAATTAACATGAATATTCAATATTTCTCTAAATAACTCTCACATTATTTGACTTACAAAGCCCAAATTTGGTAGGCATGCACACCAGTACAACATGTATCTTTTATTATTAAGGTCAAGGTCATTCATCAAGGTCAAGGTCAAATCTGAAGGTCAACCTTTAAGAAAAAATGGTGTGATTTTTTTCATTTCTGCCCATACTACACACTCCTGAAAGCTGTAAGTAGTATCTTTTTGTAATATATCTACATCTTGTCAGTGTGTTTCTATTGGTACCAAGGTCAAGGTCATCCAAGAAGGTCAATGCCAAGTTCAAGGTCAAGTTTTCAATAAAAGTTGCCATTTTGAGGGGGGGGGGTGATTTGTTTGTTCATCATTATCAATTACATACTGTTGATGTACTTTATTTGACTCATGGGTGTGTTTAAAAGCCTTTAAAGGGCCCTTTTATAATTTTCCTTGTTATTTTGAAGGCAACAGGCTGGTCTTGAACAAAGGTTTTCTATTCATTTCAGAAATTCAGTGTATAGTTTCATTATGTTGTAGTCATCAGCCCGCATGATTTTCATACTACAAAGATCAGCCCGATATATCTGATAGCTCATATTTTGACCAATCCGGATCATTGATTCACACTCTGAGCTTTGAAATCAATTATCTACCGGGTAATTCTGCCTTTTGGGAGTGAAGTTTGGATAGCTTGATTCATTAGTTTTGAGTTCTGTCAGTTTGAAATTAGTTTAGCAGCAAAGTAAAGTATATAATGCAGTTAGCTAATGCTTTTAACTATGTATTGGATTATAAGATCAGTGCAATAATGGGTTAAAGTGTCTGATCTTGGCCTGTTTGTTTAGAGTAAATACAAAAGGACTGATGAAAACCTGTTTTCTGTGAATTTTTGCTTACTTTTCACTTATAGATATTGCAATTTTAGGGCAATAATGATGACAGAACCCTCTTCCTGTGTCCCATTAAGGTGTGATTGTAAATTTTAAGGTATATGAAACATGTGAAACTCAAAATATAATACCAGAAATGGTAAATTATGCTTTTTGAATATGTCTTTATACAATGTTGAAGGAAAAAAACAAGATTGGACAGCATTTTGGCAATTTTGTAAGTGAGAAATTTCTGCTGAGTCATCATTTATAACTATTATGCAATCTTAATCATTTTAATATAACTTTTCTAAACATTTTTCACTGGGATTTGGTTTATTTTATTAAGATGTGCTATAACAAACAGAGTTTAACATTTTCCTCATCAAGAAATAGATTTATGAACAAAGAGAGACTATTTCACTACTAAATGGCTTCTTGTTTTTTGTGTCAATGGTGTAAAGGGAAATGCCAATTTCTCCATTATTTTTGTACCAAATGTTTTGAAATTCAACATAGATGCTAAAACAATGTTGTACTATTCATGTAATAACATTAAAAGGCCATTCTTAAAAAAATGTGTTGTTGGCACTTAAAAATGATAAGAAAATACAGATTTATTTTTAAAGGTTAAGGGTTACATCTTTAGAAAAATAATGAAAAATATGAATTTGAATTATTTTCACCTGAAATGGTGGCTAATATGCTCAGAAGTAATTGTTGCACAATACTAAATCAAAAGAATGTGTAAAATATTAATTTACAACCTGCCTTTTGAACATTGAAAGTACATGTTTTGATGAAGAACAAATTTCTGACATAGCAAATTTTTGGCTTGATTTTATTGTGATAGGGTAAAGGAAAACATGTTTCTTTCAAGATGCAAGGGAAAGAATGAACCCATTTTTTTAAAATTCTGTTCAGAATTGGCATTTGGTCACAAAGACACTTAAATTTTGTATTATGCCACCACATAATCTTTTCTTTTCCACAATTTAGGTGTAGGGGAAGCAAATAGTTTTCCATAGGCGACTATTATAACATTTTGGCTTAAAGCTCAGTCCATGAGTTTGCAGCAATCATCCGACCTAGCTTAAATTCTATCTAGAACATCCATTCATACACCCGAAAAATGAAATTTAGTATGACATGAATCCTTTTCTGTATGACTTTTGATCCCATTTTTGAGATCAATCTTACTGTGGAGCTAGCCTCAGAAGCCTTTCAGAGTATAGGCCTAATATCCATCTTTTAAAATGGACCATAAATTTCCAAAATGATTCAAAACCATTTAATTTTTTTGCTTTTAACTTGAAAATAGGATATAATCAGTCACAAATTAATAAGTCATATTCAATTTCAGTATAAACATTATCATATCCAATCACAGGTCACATTGATCGTAATTATTCACCGGACCTTCCCTATACAAAATGTCAAAGATTGGGCTAATCCGAGTCTTCTCTGATGAAAATTCGCTTTTTGATATTCTGTTGACACTCATTTACATCAGAGCCGAGTCCTATTCAAAAACCGGAGAAAAGTTATGTCAGCATTTCATCGTCCGATTGTTTAATTATCTTAAACGCTATCCCCAAAAAGCCTTATGATACCGATCAATGTACTATTTATTGGCGTGTATGATAAAAAATTCAAGACCAAAAAGTATTTCAAAAAGGTTTATAGGCAATGTTTTGCAACAACCCTCACCTGAGCAGCCTTTGTTTACCATGACCTTCCATTTAAAACCACGTGATCAACGCGAAATCTCGCACATGGAATGCGGGTTTTCCCAGATTATGACGTAACGGTAGAATTTGAAAGAAAAAAGAAATAAGATTATTTTATTTTTCAAATTGACGGCCCTTCTGAAATAATATAACAATAACGAGTTTAAAAAAAACTGATAACATGAATAAATAAATAAATGAAATATATCAGAAACGTCCGGCAAACGTTTTAAAGCTAGTATTCGCACCAATAATGTTTGCTACTATGTTGGGTCAATTCCATAACTTATGAGCATGGAGAACGAAATAAACGGAATTTCTCAGGAAAAGCAATACCATTCAAGTTGCAAGCTGAACAGATCGACATAAATTGATTTCCACAACAAGAACACTCCATAATTTCTGAACAAAGGCTGTCACGTGACTTGAGAAAAATTCGTAATCAAAGGCGATCACGTGATAGTCACGTGGCGGTAAATTCCGCTCTATTTTTGAACGAGACCTGGTCACGTGATCTGCAATAACAATGGCGACGAAATGGAGTGGAAATAGGGGGTTGTTGAGTTTCGAAAGGTTATACTCTTCCAGCAGGCCGATTTGAAATGAAATTTTTGGTCAAGTATGACAAAAAATGATTGATTGATCTATACCCTATAGAATTTTACCGAGTGTTGGATATAATACACATAAACAGACGATGAAATGCCGCCTAACTTTAGGCGCTGTTTTCTTGCCTTTTCAAATAGGACCTAGTTCTGATCAAAATGAGCGTTATCCGAATGTCAAAAAGCGATTTTTGATCAGATATGATTCGGATTAAGATTGGGCAAGCACATTTACTTCCTTAGACCAAAAGACGATCTTTAAGATTGCGCGAATTTGAAAGTTACTAGATCTATGCTGGGAATACATAATACCGTTGATGCAAGGGAAATAATCGTGAAATCTTTTCTTTACCCATACTGGCTGTACAATTTTGTGTCTAAATTACTGATTTAATATCTCTTTGACAATTAATTAATAATTATTTTCAATGCAAAAAGAGCTTGTCAAATCTTTTATATGGTTCTTTACTCACGAGGCGAAAACTTTCATATGTAAATGAAAACACCGAATTACTGGCGATTTGGTTTTAGATAGCTTTTTTTTCAACCCAAATAAGGCAATCATGTGACATCATTTCACGTGAAAAAGTGTGAAGGTCATACATGTAGCAGCCGATAGATGTCACTGTTGTCAATTCAATATTTCTATATCCTTTTATGGAAGGTTTTATCGTCAGAGATCAAGAGAATCGTTTATCTATGGAATTCTTTGAATAGGCAGACCTTTTCCTTCTTCAATTTGGGTAATTTGCAGACAAAAATGGACATTGTTCAGCGATCCGTATCAAGATAACAGTGAACGGAAGTGGGTGTTTTCATTGGTGCACATGTCGGTTATTCGGATATTTCAACGATCACCGGTATTTCGTATACGGCGGTATTAGGTATACTCACCATATATAGACGACAAAATGAATGTTGATAAAATGTAATGTGTGTACAACTATATAGCGCAGAAAATATGGAGACGAAATAAGAAAATGCATGTTATAAATCAGTATTTTCTTCACATTTGTTTCAATTTTTCCCTAGCATTTTCTCGTAGTGGCGTCAAACCATATTTTATTTGGGAAACTTAAATCTTATTTCATATAGACCCCAATGCAGTTTAATAGCCTGTTTCAACCACCACACCCTTGCACATAAATATACTTTATCCCTTTTGGCTCCAGAGGAGTTCAATCCATGTAGAAAAGGAAGGAGAAGAAGAAGACCTTCTCTATTCTGGTTTGTCCATATATATTAGTCTACTCAGATACACATGACTGTTCGTCTTGAAGTTGTCATTCATGTCCAGAACGCCCTTATGGATGGAGCTGGACCATCGCCGTCGTTCCAGAGTGGAAATATGAATACCTGTAATATAGGGTTAATTCACGTTTTTGAGGTCGTTAACATTCTCAGAGGCCCAAAAAATGCGTTATCGCCTGAGACCGAAGGTCGAGGGCGATAACCCATTTTGTGGGCCTCTGAGAATGTTAACGACCGAAAAAACGTGAATTGACGCTATTATTGCATAAAATATGAATAATTTGCAAAGAAATGTAATAAAATAAGACGAATAACTAAAAAACTTAGTGAAAATTTAGCCACATTTACACCGACAGATACCAGAGTTTTCCGGCATTCGACTCGACATATATCGAGTAAGTGCGATATCCACTAGACGGGCCGTTAGATTTTCATCGTGTAGCTATATAGTCAAGTTTCATCGCATTTTTACTGACATAATCTTCATTTGGGTTGGCGAAATCCTAACAATATTCGACTTAGTTTTCTTTTGGAAACATGCTCCGGATATCATAACGTTCATTTCAGTGCGAGTAATAAATTAAAAGGTCGGAATTTCCAAGGTAGATCTCTGGACCGTTTGGTTCGTTTCAGACATTCGTTCATTTCAATAAAAACAAAGTTGTAAAGGAAAAATTGCAGTAACTAAAAGAAGAACAAGAAACACATAGGCTTACCACCACATTTGACCTAGACCACAACCACTCAATTCTAATTTCTATCCTTCCATGTCCACGAAATACACTTTTAGTTTAAAATCTGTCAGCTGCCCGTTTGTTTACTTTTTGATTCCAAGAATTAAACCTACGTCACTATAATTATTACGTCATCGTTATTACACTGGGAGACCTAGTTTATTTATTGGGATGTAAACTGGAAATGGTGTCTTACAAGAATTTACATCGCGGAAAAGGGAAATGACAATATTTCGGCTTTATTTTCAATTTTCTGAAGTACTCACAACAAATCCCCGATCGAGGATATTTGAGTGCAAAACTGGTCCGATATTGCACGCGAATCTGCCGATTAATGCACGATTTCTCTGGATATCCGCCCGCTTTCTGTTGGTTATACAATGCCAATAACAGACTGAAAACACACATTTTAGGCAATAATAATCGATGCTGACGAATAGTACAAGAAAGGTCTCTTGTATGAACTCCAGCTGGAATAAGGACTTGTTGTGCAGGTATGTCGACAAGTTTGTTGAGTATTCGGGGGTGGTATTCACCAAAAATCTTACTACAAGTTTATTTGTAAAAATGATTTACACAACAACCAATCCGATTGGCCGAGACATAGATCTCGTCCAATCAGATGGCATGTAGCGTAATTTGGGTTGAGACGCTCAATTTAGAAAATAGAGTAAAAACTGCCCGGAATATCGTAGCGACTTTGAACAATTTGCTTACATCTTTCGAGAGTGTCTCACTGGATAGTATTTAGTTAGAATGGCTGTTACTCTGCTGGTGTATATGTCTTTTCTGGAAAGACAAATGCTTACTTGTCTAGTCCAAATTCAAAGGTGTAGTAGGAAATAGATACATGCGTTTCTTACGAGAAGTAGAGAATCGACAATTTACAGTGTAGAAATTCATAATGTGAAAGAAGAAAATGTTGATTACCAGTATTTTCTTCTTTTCTTACAGGGATTCGTACACTTTCTAGACAAACATCTTGTGTGTTCGTGAAAGCCAGTGCTTGTTTAAGAAACTTGTTTGTAAAATAAAGTCACGTCAGATACCGTGTGTGAAGATCGTTCGTCGGACATTTCTGAACAAATGTGTCCATAAACCCAACTTAAAATCCGACACAATCAGCGATTTAGGACAATAAAACAAATTACAGAGCACGGATTTAGGACGTTTTATATTACAGAACTATTCAGAAAAGAAAGGGAAACAACACTCCTTGTATCATTTTTGAGCGATTTGTAACAAACGTGCTTCGTTCCCAAACAGTGACAGTTTTGGTAACCACGAGAAAAAAATACACCATTTCACTAGTATTAGTAAACAAGAATTTGTATCAGGGCAATATATCTAAGCTCGCGCTGCGCTTAAAGGCTTCCGGATGTAAAACGGCACTGTAAAATATAGCATGAATGGCACTTTCCGACATAAGTGGTAAACCGTGCTTTCTTTTTCGTTTATTGTGTTCTACCGTTTTGAAGTTTCGATTTCGATTTTAGCACACTTAGGTGAAATGACTGATCCTTTGCCCAAACTATACCAGTCAAAAGTTCTAACGGGCCACTTGAAGAACCAAAGATATTTGTTCCTGTAGTGATTGGATTTTTATGAACTTCGCTTAATCGCTTAATGATTTTCTAAGCGCTTTTCTTGTTGACCCTGGCAAAATGTAATCTCTAAATTTGTTTTATTGAATGTAACGCTTAATTTGGCATAGAGCTCCAGATGTAGCCATTGTAGCCATTCAAGTCTCACAGATCGCTGAATTACTACATACATATCTACTCCATCAACTGGGATTAAATTTATATTGTATATATGTAGTATCTACTATACAGCCTCTATCTAATACGTAGATCTGCATATCTTTAAAATGGCGATCCTGTTTTTGTTTATTTTAAACAATTCTAGAAATCTCAAAATTAATATAGGTCATAATTAGGCCTATATGCCTATAGACAAAATAGACCCACGGAACTCACAACGAAACACACACATGCAATATTCGAACCGAAAATAACGAACACTTGTGTTTCGTGATCTCTAATTAAGCATTATCATTGGTCTTGACGACGGTTGGTTTGTACAACATGTAAAGTTTGGCACCGGTCTTTCCATTGGCTATTCATTATAAGTCGAATTTTCATAAAGTATCGGTGGCTACTTCAAGGATTCTGTAGTGAAAATGTGAGAAAGAGCCATAAATCTGCAGCGTCTAAGTGTCTGGGACAGCTGTCAGGAAAATCTCTGTTCCATTACCAGTCACATCTGTAGTCAACAGACATCTTATATAACAGGGTGGTGGAGAGATTTATATCTACTTCAGAAAAATCTTCAGATTTAACCCATTATCGCACAGTGACTCTTTTTGGCTCCCAACAAGAAACTGACAATGGAAAACATTGTGGAAAATGAAGAAATTGCTTGCGACAAGAAATTTATTCATTTCACATGATATTTTCCATACAAAATGATTAAAAGAAATACCTTTTCATTCCTATCTAATTGTAGTCTGAAACATGATTCAAGAACTTTAAGGTTTGACATTTGAAAAGTGCCAGTAATTCCTACAATGTGTTACATTTCCACTCCAAATACAAATTTTATATAAACATTTTCTATGGTTTAGAATTTTGAATTAACGCATACTTATGGAAATATTTGACAAATATATTCAAAATTACCCCGTTGCATATGAATATACAGTAAAATGATATTTGTAAATAATTTTCTTCTTGAAGCATACTCTTGAAATCCGGCAAGGCGAATCAACTTATGTGAAGTGTATTTACAAGGGTGTATAATTTGATGCATTTCGTATAACGAGAAAGTGGTGTTTTCATTCTCAGTTTATAAACCTTTAGTCGGTTTTTCATAAAATATCGGTGGCTACTTGAAATATTCTGTAGTGAAACTGTGAGAAAGAGCCATAAATCTGCAGCGTCTAAGTGTCTGGGACAGCTGTCAGGAAAATCTCTGTTCCATTACCAGTCACATCTGTTGTCAACAGACATCTTATATACTAGTCAAAACTTCTAACCGGCCACTTATTTTCCATCACAAATGACACATTTAGTGACGAGATAACCACAATCATTGTTAGTCATTGTATAGAATAATCATTTTCGAACTAAAAGAGAAGAAAACCTTACCAGTATTCTGTTTTGAATGTTTTCAAATTGACACAAGTTTCACTATACCTCTAATTTTGATTTTCATCGATTTTAACATTGGTGGGTGGGGTATTTTGTAGAAAATCGGTTCATATCTGGGCAATATTGAATAGAATTAAATTCTTTCTTCGAAAATAATGTTTCTTTGTCGATTTTCAAGATATGTTGATAGAAAAAAAATCGAGAATATCAAGATTTTATTTCGTCCTAAATCTGAATTTCTGTCGAATTTCTCAGGTTTTGTGATTTTCAAAAATGGGGGTCCTTGTCTTTCTCGTAATGTCAGAGAGTCACATTAATTTTTGAACACGCAACGTTTGTGCGAAATGATCCTCAAACGGCCACCCTTTCCATAAAAGAAAACTTCTTTCCAATCAGATATTTGTAAACATTTCAAAAATTCGAAAAACAAAGTGGCCGGTTAGGAGTTTTGACTAGTATATAACAGGGTGGTGGAGAGATTTATATCTACTTCAGAAAAATCTTCAGATTTACGAGGGGCGTTCATTAAAGATTTCCCCTAACCTACTTCCAATAAGTATAGAGAATTGAAACTTGGCACAAATATCAATCTTTCTCTACATGGCCTCTAGCAAGAGAGACATACTTCTGCCATAGTTTAATGCAGTTTTGGTAACCTGTTCTGTAGAATACCATAGATTGTGGTCGAAACCTTACATTGCATTTATGGTGACATCATCAATGACAGACTGTGGGCGCCCAGGATTCGGGCTGTTTCCACAGACTTACGTCCACACTTGAACTGAGTGTACCAGTCTTTGACAAAGTCATATGATGGGACATCATCCCCACAAACTTTTTTCATGTCATCGAATTCTTCCTTTAGAGTGCGACCTTCCAAATACAGGAATCTGATGACTGCTTGCTCCATCACGCTACCTTACTTAACTCCAGCACTCAGAAATGAGAAACAAATTACATTTCAGAGCTGCAATTTTTCATGTGACCTATAGGGGTATACGGTAATGTATGTGTACAATTTCAACTTTCTACCTCAACTGAAAGTAGGTCAGGGGAAATCTTTAATGAACGCCCCTCGTAATCCATTATCACACAGTGACACTTTTTGACTCCCAACAAGAAACTGACAGTGGAAAACATTGTGGAAAATGAAGATACAATGAATTTGTTTCTTTGTTATTTTCTTTTAAATTTAACCTCTTGTGCACCAAAGATTGTTAAAACTGCGGGGTAGCGTGATAAAAGGTTATTTTGCATCGACAATGTAAGTGCTGAAGTTTTAAATTGATTATTTGAATAATTTAACCCATTATCACACATTGACTATTTTTGACTCCCGACAAGAAACTGACAATGAAAAACATTGTGGAAAATGAATAAATTGCTTGTGACAAACAATTTTTCATTTCCCACAATAATTTCCATACAAAATGATTAAAAAATGTACTTTTTTCATTCATATTTAGTTGTAGTCTGCAACATGTTTGAACTTAAGTCGAATTTTCATAAAGTATCGGTGGCTACTTCAAGGATTCTGTAGTGAAACTGTGAGAAAGAGCCATAAATCTGCAGCGTCTAAGTGTCTGGGACAGCTGTCAGGAAAATCTCTGTTCCATTACCAGTCACATCTGTGGTCAACAGACATCTTATATAACAGAGTGGTGGAGAGATTTATATCTACTTCAGAAAAATCTTCAGATTTAACCCATTATCGCACAGTGACTCTTTTTTGGCTCCAAACAAGAAGCTGACAATGGAAAACATTGCGGAAAATGATGAAATTGCTTGCGACAAGCACTTCCTTCATTTCCCACACAAAATGATTAAAAATGTACTTTTTTAAAATCATATCTAGATCTAGTTGTGGTCTGCAACATGTTTGAACGAAAGTCAAATTTTCATAAAATATCGATGGCTACTTCAAAGATTCCGTAGTGAAACTGTGAGAAAGAGCCATAAATCTGCAACGTCTTAGAAGTGTCTGGGACAGCTGTCAGGAAAAGGACTCTTTTTGGGCCCAAGCAAGAAACTGGCAATGGAAAACATTGTGGAAAATGAAGAAATTGCTTGCGACAAGCAATTTCTTCATTTTCTACAATATTTTCCATACAAAATGGTTAAAAGGGTACTTTGTCATTCATATTTAGCTGTAGTATGCAACATGTTTAAACTTAAGTCGAATTTTCATAAAATATCGGTGGCTTCTTCAAAGATTCCGTAGTGAAACTGTGAGAAAGAGCCATAAATCTGCAGCGTCTAAGTGTCTGGGACAGCTGTCAGGAAAATCTCTGTTCCATTACCAGTCACATCTGTAGTCAACAGACATCTTATACAACAGGGTGGTGGAGAGATTTATATCTACTTCAGAAAAATCTTCAGATTTAACCCATTATCACACAGTGACTCTTTTTGACTCTCAACAAGAAAATGACTATGGAAAACATTGTGGAATGTGAAGAAATTGCTTGTGACAAGCAATTTCTTCATTTCCCACTAAATTTTCCATACAAAATGAATAAAAATGTACATTTTCATTCATATCTAGTTGTAGTCTGAAACATGTTTGAACTTTAGGTTTGAAATCTGAAAAGTGCCAGTAATTCCTACAATGTGTTACATTTCCATTCCAAATACAAACATAAGCATTTTGTATGGTTTAGAATTTTGTATCGTTTAGAAAGTGGTGTTTTCATTCTCAGTTCGTAAACCTTAAGTCGACTTTTCATAAAATATCTGTGGCAACTTTAAGGATTCTGTAATGAAACTGTGAGAAAGAGCCATAAATCTGCAGGGTCTAAGTGTCTGGGACAGCTGTCAGGAAAATCTCTGTCCCATTACCAGTCACATCTGTAGTCAACAGTCATCTTATATAACAGGGTGGTGGAGAGATTTATATCTACTTCAGAAAAATCTTCAGATTTAACCCATTATCGCACAGTGACTCTTTTTTGGCTCCAAACAAGAAGCTGACAATGGAAAACATTGCGGAAAATGATGAAATTGCTTGCGACAAGCACTTTCTTCATTTCCCACACAAAATGATTAAAAATGTACTTTTTTAAAATCATATCTAGATCTAGTTGTAGTCTGCAACATGTTTGAACGAAAGTCGAATTTTCATAAAATATCGATGGCTACTTCAAAGATTCCGTTGTGAAACTGTGAGAAAGAGCCATAAATCTGCAGGGTCTAAGTGTCTGGGACAGCTGTCAGGAAAATCTCTGTTCCATTACCAGTCACATCTGTAGTCAACAGACATCTTATATAACAGGGTGGTGGAGAGATTTATATCTACTTCAGAAAAATCTTCAGATTTAACAGAGCCACTTCGTGTAGATACGATTTTGCCCGAAAAATCGGTCTGTATTTCCGAATTCCTAAACTTTCTGTCAACGACACAGGGCTAGATGGGTGGAGAAGTTGATATTCTTACCTGAAATATTTCGATAGATCGTCTGCGTAGTCTCCATTTGTTGTAATTACACTTTGAAAATTCGCATGCTGTATAGTAGTGTGCAAACCGAAACTAACCCGGTGTATAGTTGGGTGAAACTGTTTTTCTGTATGTGTGGGTGCAATATATAATCCCAAAACACTGTATGTTTGGGTTTTTCAAAGTGTAATTACAGCAAATGGAGACTCGTACACAGACGATCTATCGAAATATTTCAGGTAAGAATATCAATTTCTCCACCCATCTAGCCCTGTGTTGTTGACAGGAAGCTTAGGAATTCGGAAATACAGACCGATTTTTTAATATCTATCGCTTCGGATTTCAAGGTCAACACAACACTGTGTTCATTCAAACATTACAGTCAAACGAGGCAAATTCATAAAAAGGGGGCTATATGCATTGGTGCTCCAACCAATTGTCTTCACGTTGATATCCGTCAAGTTGCATGAAAGTACATATTCAATAGTATGTGACCAAAAATACATGACACCTACCTTGTAAAGAAATCCCGTCCGCCATTTTTATTTTGAATTCGGTGAACCCAACTAACTTCGCATACAGTAGTTTCCATACAGTGAAAACGGGATGGGGAAAAACATCAGGGCAAAACAACAAAATGTCGATAACTTGCATTGTATTGTCTAATTTTCCCTCGTTAAATCGTACACAAATCCTACATTTATCAGCTTTTCAAAATTGTATCGATTGTAGGAAAGGGTTCATAGCCTAGGCATGAAATATTATTCTGTCATCTTCGAGGGGAAACAAGACTAGAAACTCTAGACATTCAAGATGTCTGTGGCTGACAACCTGTATTAATTAATCCTTTCACAATTGGCGAAATTTTAGACCGTGCCTACTTGAAAGGAGTTGCAATCAATTGGACAATTCATATTAAAATGTTTTTGCAATATCATCACAATTATTGACGGAAAATAAGAGATTTCCCAGTTTCTTCTTAACTTCAGTATTTTCCCAAACTATATCTGCCAGGGATAGCAAAACAATGCCTTGTTTGGGAAAGGGTTAACATAGATCCCCTCCTTTTTCAAGTAAGTCCGTAGACGACAGAGAGGCTTTCTGTTTTATCCTCTTCAAGCCGAACACACAGCAAAAAGAAAAGTGGCTGTAAGTACTTTCAGAAAATCGACGCACTGTAAGTTTGGCTTTTCAAGACATACACACATATTTGACCATTTGGACCATGTTCCATACATTTCGATATATCGAACATATTTTTTGCGGAAGTTCTGTAGCGCATGCACGAGTTTTAGACCAGTTACCGGCCATGATATAGTACTTAGTATTTGGTGATATACGAAGTAGTATCAGGGGCGGTGACTAGTGCATGTATAAGCACGCACATGCGCTAAAAGGCTTCCGGAGGAAAAAATGATACTAAAAAAGCGTGAAATCGTTCATCCTTTGCATATTGCATTTCTTCAAAGCTTAGTAAAACACCAATAAGAACGTAGAAGTCGCGTTCAGGCAATGTCCCTGTAGACAATCAACGGCGTAAAGTATGGAGTCTGGTAACATGTGATTTCACTTCCCAATGAATTTGAGTGGATATATAAATAATGATGTTTTTGTGTGCAGAGCGCGTAGCAAAGGGTGCGATAGACCATGATTATGGCTTATTCATCGATGGAGAACAAACGTTCTTATGTATTGAATTCTACAAAGAAAAGGGGCTTTAATAGCACCAAAAGCTTCGACAGATTTCCAGAAAACGCAACTACCCTTCAAACCCTGTCATCCGACAAGGGATACTAGACGGTATGCCAGTCTACAAAGGTTGCAGCCTGACAGCACGTAGTGCCACCGGACCATCAATAACCTGCGCCAGTAGTTCGCATTTCAACAAAAATGCATATTAATATTTTTACTCTTATCTGCATACAGAAACTTCTGGAGATAGAAGGATACCAAATTCAAACCAGAACTCCTTTTGCGGACTATGACCCGGTTGCCATTCCATTATGGACTGTCTCAAAGTTTACACGCCCGAATCGTCCACGGTCTCGCCGAAATGTTTCAGTCAACATACAACAAATCGTTGACCCAGTATTAAGGTGTGATGAATTAGTTCATTAGTACAACAGACACGTCTTGTCTATTATAGGAGCCCTTGGAACGCCTATGATCAATGTTATAGATAACCCATGGCTAAACTGTTTTCGCCGTTTGCTTTACCGTCTTGATTTTTTTAACCATTTCCATAGACGGCCTCCTCAAATGGCCTCCTCTTTCGCCCCTAAGGTTGTCCACCCCTAATGAGATTCGCATGATGACGTCGGAATTATTCGGGCGCGATCGAAAACATTCGGCGGTGGAACTCTCCACCGCCGAATGTTTACGACTGCGCCAGAATAGGTTCGGATATGTAACGACGACGTTCGAAAAAAGCCGATGTTTTGTGAATCTCAAAATGGCGACATTACGGGTATTCTACCTTAATAGAAAAAGCCCCATGTTCGCAAGTCAAGTGTGAAATCCATGTAACGTAACGTCGTGTCTGTATTTATCCCTGGATAATCCGAGTCTTCTCTGATGAAAATTCGCTCTTTGATATTTGGTCATCCACATATCAAAGAGCGAATTTCATCAGAGAAAACTAGGATTAATCCCTGGAAGGATGTAGTAGAAGTTCTCGGTGCCGGGATGAGCATTTTCATTGGACGCCATGGGATCTCGCCGGTTCCAATCAAATGGCTCTTTACACCTTTGAAGCAATGGAAGAAAATGTTGATTACCAGGAATTTCTTCTCTGTCTGCGTATTTAGTGTGGTTAATTGTACACAAATCATACCAATGGATGATGCTGTATCTTTAGTTTAACCCATTACCAGACGGAAATTTTTTAGGCTGTTCCAATTTGAAAGATGTTGCAGACGACAATTTCAAGTCAATGAAAATTTAAAAATCTTTCCATTTTGGAATTAGAAATCTTTGAGGAAAATCACAAGGAATTTCTTTATTTTCCACAATGATTTTCCTAGCATTTTCTCGTGAAGGAGTCAAAAGGCGTTACTGTGCAGTAATGGGTTAACAATATCTATGTTGTCGTATGTAGAAGCCCCCGACAGTCCATTTTCGCGGTTTTGGGAATAGTTAAGCAGGCTTAAAGTGACATTTCACAATTATTTTTACATAAACTTTACTTTTATTCTATCCGAAAGAGCATTTTTTCTTATGAAAATTCTGAAAATTTTAAGTCAAAATATTGAACCGTTTACGAGAAATATATATTTTTGTGCTAAAATTTAACAAATTGTTGTGGACAACAGTTCAGATTTATATAGAATTTGTCATTTCTGTCTCAACTTTAAACTTAAAGGCATATTTTCGCTTATAAAAAACAACTTCAAAAAGCTGATAGCATTTCTACGCAGTACATGTAGAATAAACAATCTTTGCATCAAGGCATACTTTTAAAAAAATGAAGTAAATGTGAAATGTCACTTTAACCATTGAGGCACAAATTGTGACCCCAAAAAATCATCCCCCAAAAAACAAATCAATCATTACAAATGACGGTATTTAAATGTGATGTTTCACGTTCGTCTAGATGTTGAATTTTTCAAAAAAGGAAAAAAAAACTTTTTAAAAGATATCTTATAACCCTGTATCACAGGAATGGAACATTTCAAAATATGTAGAGTGACAGCTTGCAGATTCGTACAGCTTGCAGATTCGTACACTCGGCGGTTTCTGGCTTCTAGTGCATTGAATATGCTAAGCAAAGCTGAATGGTTGCTCAATTAACTACTTTTGTATGTCCCCTGATTAATTTTGGTGCCAAAAATTGTGTGTTTGACACCTTGTGCGCGTTGCAGACGATTTTTATCGTACTTACGAAGCTAAATTTTCACCGAGTTGCAGTTATGTTTATTCAAAATAAGCTAGCCGAGTCGTTATAAAACCTAACCAGGGCAGTATAATGTGAGAAAATTATCCTATTTTATATTCCAACTGCTTTAATTGATGTCATTTGCTCCAATGTTTACATTTGAATCAATCTGCTGACCGCTGTCATTCCGGCGACGAAAGAGTAATTCCCCTTTACAGGGTGTACAACGTTCGAACTGCATTATGGGTAATTTCGGCTCCGCCGTGTAGAATTTTGTTGAAAATTCCCTCGACTCAGGTAAGTGTTTATCAAATATTTCCGTCAATTCACGACCGATTTTGAAAAACTAACGTGGAGTGCCCCCGCCTTAACGAAAGCAATCATCGGATGTTAATTTCACGTCCCTGCACACAGTAATTAAAAAGTTATTGAAGAACGAAAAATGGAAAATGCGTTTTCTGATGGCACCACCGTGGAGAAATTTACAAAGTTTTTGAAGAAAAGGAGCTAAAATACTATTCTCCGAGTATGAAAGCATGCTGTGTGTTATCAGAACGAGCCTGACTGCGGTCCGCCTTACCATAACCCTCAGAAATCTGATTGAAACCTTGAAATTTAAGCAGTTTGCAAAATTGCTCCGCCGTGGATAGTGCAATAAAAAGTTCCGCCGTGGAGTAAAAACATGTTAAAAGACATGCATTGTGCTTTGCCACCGATAGGAAACGGATCTAACCATACAAATGCATCTTTGTATATCACATATGTATTATCTTACTTAGATCATGCCTATGTACGTTGTGAGACCGTAAAATGTACACTTGACGTGCCACAGTTAACGTCCGATTGTTCTTATGCTTTACTCGGAGAGTACTCCTAAACGCATTTAAAATAACTCATCATTTAGAATTACTTTATATGCCCGCCATGACAAAATTCTGCGTATTTGGTATTTCCGTTGATTTTCATGCGTCTCCGTAATTGTACAGTTTAAGTGGTTCGCCGTTAAAATGGGTTTGTTTTTAATCTTTTCATGAACGACCCAAGTTTAGACTGTCTCAATTTAAAAAGAGTTGGAAACAACAAAAAAATGATATCATAAGAATGAAATGTGTATATTACAATATAGAAAATATTCTTGGAAAATGATAATCAGCAATTTCTTCTTCTCCCCGAATGTTATCGAAATATATTCCTACTAGGAACACCAAAATCATGTCTTGTTTAGAAAATGGTTAAGGCAGCTCACACAATTTTTATAGCATTTTACAATCTCGTTGATCATATACCGATGTCCATGTTTTCATGTATGAATATGTTAGTAGGGGAGACCTGGTCTATCTGTTAAACGGGGCAAGTTGTTACACCTACAGTTGCACGACAATGACCTCACGCACAATGTTCTAACTTTGATGATATGGTATCTTTTATCTTTTATTTTTCTTTTATATCAACTTTTCAAAAGTCAATATTGGAGATTTAAATAAGAATGTAAATTATAATTGAAAATCTGAAAAAAATCGTATGAAAGTAAATTATCTTTGAAAGGGGGTGTCTCAAATCTGCCCACGCATGAATTTTCTTTAATTCTGCATGGTGATAATGGACCATTTACAAGCTATGAAAATGCAATTACACACAATGTAGTATCGTAGATAATCAAAACTTGATTCGAAAAAGGCACATTGACTTATTCCCACTATAACACGAAACATGTCCCCTTTTTTCATGTGTCCCAAAACCTTAGTTTTGTGAATTTTCAAGATATGTCAATTGAATTTGCTCCGAAACACATAAGGCATTACATTCATACCAGAAAAAGTATCTAAGGAAATTGTTTTGAAAGTTTTTTTTTTTTATTTTATTTATTTTCTTTTTTAATTAATCATTAAAATGTGCATATTTTTCAGTAGAATTTGCGACAAGAGTAAACTTAAATTCCAAAGTTAAGTACGTTGGAGTCTTTGTCAAGATACCATATTATCACAAAAACACACAACATATTTTCTCTTACTTTGAGCTAAATTACATACCGGTAACAATGTCATTTAATACATATCACTGATGAAGGGGATATTTTGATCCAAAACTTGTTTCCAGAAAAACTTTGACTGTGCTCCTTAAACATATTTATTCAGTAAAATTAACAGTAGCATACAGTACAAACTTAAAGCAGTATTCATGTCCAAAAATTCATTGAAGAACACAAAACATGTCCCCTTTTTTCATGTGTCCCAAAACCTTAGTTTTGTGAATTTTCAAGATATGTCAATTGAATTTGCTCCGAAACACATAAGGCATTACATTCATACCAGAAAAAGTATCTAAGGAAATTGTTTTGAAGGTTTTTTTTTTATTTCATTTATTTTCTTTTTTAATTAATCATTAAAATGTGCATATTTGCAGTAGAATTTGCGACAAGAGTAAACTTAAATTCCAAAGTTAAGTACGTTGGAGTCTTTGTCAAGATACCATATTATCACAAAAACACACAACATATTGTCTCTTACTTTGAGCTAAATTACATACCGGTAACAATGTCATTTAATACATATCACTGATGAAGGGGATATTTTGATCCAAAACTTGTTTCCAGTAAAACTTTGACTGTGCTCCTTAAACATATTTATTCAGTAAAATTAACAGTAGCATACAGTACAAACCTAAAGCAGTATTCATGTCCAAAAATTCATTGAAGAAAAATATAGATTTAATGTAATTATTACTTTTATTTACAAAATTACATATATGGAAGCCAAAATAGGTATACATGTACACATTGCCAGTTTTATTTACTACATGTATTTGGTCATATTGTCTATACACCATCATTAGTGACACTATGACATGCAACAAAGGTCAAGCCAAATGTTATGAAATAGAAAATACGTCTAGAACCCATACGGTAAAGAACCCAAAGTTGCCCTACCAAGTTTTAACCAATGTAATGTTTTTGCTCCAAGAGCCACTAATGAATTTACATGATGTGCAAGGCCTCCAATGATAAGTAAAAGATTGTTACAGCTTTATATTCTTTTCAATTACACAGTTGAAAATGTACTTGTTTATTTGGAAACGTTTCCCTATCGGGATAAAACAGGGTGCAATTACTTCTGCAAATTATTTTTCTAACCATAGCTTAACCAGTATTGATACACATTTTATACATATTTCACAGCAATATATTCAGTTTTATATGATAATCAAATCCCACCAAAGAAATTGGTGCTTTTTCTGATTTGCTTTTTCATTTTTCAAAAGATCTATAAAAAAAACTCGTGCTGTTAGCTCTCGAGAATCATGGCTAACTAGAATAATTTTAAAGGATTTTTATATAAAATTTCCTCTCTTTTTTGTAAAATAGGTACACCTGGCACAAGACCTAATGTGACCCTGGACGAAAATATTGTAACCAACTTTGAAGTCGTAGATCGTGACATTTTCAGGTATATGGCATCCGGAAGGCAGTGATATTTGAACTTGGGCAGCCCGGGCGGATCCAGGATGACCACAGAGATAGATAGAATGACCATTTCATGTTCAGCAATTTATTATAGGGCTAAACGTTTCGGATCATGGGCAGTTCGTCCTACCTGTTAAGGTCGGTGTCTTTACTATTTACCGTCACAATCCTATTCCACAATGCGTTTCATATATCTTGGACCTTTTTATTACGTCCAGAGGAGAAACTTGGTTAATTGTGTTTGAAGCACAAAACCGCTAGAAAGCATTGTAGTAAAAGAAGAATGTGCTTTGTATTACGAGACCAAACAAATTCACAATACTACTGTATCATTACAATGTAACAACTTGCCCAAACCATATGTAACAACTTGCACCATTCGCATTTTTGAACTTTCAATTAATCTCATGGGTAAACAGTGTGGCATTTGTAGAAAAGATCGATTTCAAAGAAACATAGATTTATTTTTTCTGTGAAAACACATAATGTAGGATGAGCTACCCGAGTGAACGGAGTCAAATGGAAATTTCAAAGACAATTTACTTTCATACGATTTTTTTCCCGATTTTCATTATAAATTGCATTTTTATCTAAATCTCCAAGATTGACTTTTGAGAAGTTTATATAAAAGAAAAATAGAAGAAAAAAGATACCATATCATGAAAGTTAGAACATTGTACGTGTGGTCATTGTCGTGCAACTGTAGGTGTAACAACTTGCACCGTGTAACAGATAGACCCGTACTTACATATTCATACATGAAAACATGGAAATCGGTATAGGATCCATAGAGTTGTTGCATTAGAAGAATGGATCGCAATTTTTGAGACACCATGTATAGTTTTTATATGTTTTTATAATGCATAGTTGATATACAAAGATGCATTTGTATGGTTCGATCCGTTTCCTATCGGTGGCAAAGCACAATGCATGTCTTTTAACATGTTTTACTCCACGACGGAGCTTTTTATTGCAGTCTCCACGGCGGAGCAATTTTGAAAACTGCTTAAATTTCAAGGTTTCAATCAGATTTCTGAGGGTTATGGTCAGGCGGACCGCAGTCAGGCTCGATCTGATAACACACAGCATGCTTTCGTACTCGGGCAATAGTATTGTAGCTTCTTTTCTTCAAAAACATTGTAAATTCCTCCACGGCGGTGCCATCAGAAAACGCATTTTCCAATTTTCGTTCTTCAATAACTTTTTAATTACTGTGTGCATGGACGTGAAATTAACATCCGATGATTGCTTTCGTTAAGGCGGGGGCACTCCACGTTAGTTTTTCAAAATCGGTCGTGAATTGACGGAAATATTTGATAAACACTTACCTGAGTCGAGGGAATTTTCAACAAAATTCTACACAGCGGAGCCGAAATTACCCATAATGCAGTTCGAACGTTGTACACCCTGCTTTAGCTGGTACACTAGTTCGTTCATCCCAAGGTCCTTTCATACCCAACATGCGAATCTTATATAAACACAATATACATAATACTTTTTTGTTAAAATGTTATTCTATATCATATGTTGATGTTTAAAATTAGCCAACTGTTCTATTCTGTTCGGTCCATATCTGTCGTCTTCAAAACCTTGAAAGTCAATTACTTTTCCACAAATCATGCTGAAATTTTGCATGCTGTGATAAAATTGGTTATTTTTTAGATAGATGGTGATTTTCTATCATTGCTCAGTGTAATTTTCACAAAAATGTGGTGTACGAATCTGCAAACTGTACCAAGTAAAATTTTATGACTTTTATGATGGTTGAATATTGATTGTTCCCTGACAAATCGTAAGTGCTGAAATCGAAAGTAGGTCAGCAAAATAATCAAGAAATGTGTATTATTTTGTCTGAAGAAAATGAAAAGAATATATTGCAAGTGTAAGCGTTATATAATTTAAAACGCTTCAAAACTGTACGAATCTGCAAGCTGTTATTCTAAGCTTTAAGTAGGGAATACGATAACATATCGTGTCTTTTCAACGAAAACCTCGTATCTGCACCTTGTTTTAAGCTGCAGATACGATGTTTTCGTTGGGAAGCAACGATATGAGAAATCCATAGATGGTATGAGCTTTCAAGAATCTTGACCAAAACAAAATCATTCGGAAAATATGTCGAGCATTAGCTTTCAGGAATTTTGTGATTGCTAATACATAACTCTTTTTCCAAGCGAGTTAGTAACATAATGATTTAACTTGACAGAGATTACGTTATCGACTGTAGGGCCTACGCAACTTAAAAGTAGACTTTCACATAAATAAAGGAAATATTGAGGTATTGCAGGTCAGCAACTTTTTGTCGATGTTCTTCCTTGTGTTCTGGCACTGAATCACATAAATGTTGATAAAGGATAAAAAGTGTTTTCTTTATTTTTGCACACCATGAGGTGTCTGTAATTTGTGCAGCAGTCTATTTCTAATTTATTATTCTGTTTGTTGATAACGACCTCTCTCAGTTGGTCTGTACAAAACGATCGAATATAACGGACGCATTTTACCCCTACACGATGATACTGGTACTGTCATAGTTTCGAAAACTATGATCCATATAAAAAACCCCAGTAGACAATCTGTACTTTTAAACAATTACAATAATTTTCTTCAGTAAAATATCCCAGCATTTTGTTAACCCTTTTCCAAACGGCGTTTTTCTATGAAAGCTCTTGCAGACTACCTAATTGATGTTAACAGACAAGGGATGTGTGTGCAATATAGCAAGAGAATATATCGAGACATAAGGAGAAATATTGGTACATTCACTCTCTCTTGCATCAATGTCTTCCCAAGTCTTTTTTTTAAATTACGGACGTCAAAATAGGTTTCGTTCTGAAAAGGGTTAATGCGTTTTGTTCTCCTTTCAGACAGATTGTTTCCTATGTAAATATTGTCCCTGTATATTAGACTTTGTTGTATTATGTTACCTTTATCAATCTGGCACAGACACATTTATGTACTTTACGTGGAAGTATTCAAGGAGAAATCGCCCTCTTCTAACAATACAAATTATTCAAGAAAAAATCATTTACGCAATGGCATATATCTGATGTTAGAAAAAAAGCTTTCTGGTTTAAAGTGTCCGATGATTGGCAAAATTAAAGTCTTGTGCCGAAAGAACACCTTACTATTAACCAAATATCAAAGTTTCTACAATTTTCCAACATTAGAAGTGTTTTTATTTCGTCTTTTAAATTGGATATTTTGGTCTTTCCCGATCTTTGCCGAAGAAAATACGCTAAACTTCCGACTTGAAATTATGACCTCATACTGGCCACTGAATGACGTCATGGCGGGAAAAACGGGCAGTCATGGGTCATTTCCCGGAAAGTCTGAAATTTCTGAAAAAGTTAAATGTCCGACTTTTCTGTCATAATGCGACTTCCCCAATCGATACTCAAAACACGGAATTCGTCCTCAGTAAATGTTAGAAAAAAATGTTAAAACAGTCAAAGAATATGTCGTAAGTGAATTAAGGAATGTGCCAAAGAACGGTATAAGTTTGTCTGTATTACTCTTACGATCGAGAAATGGATAAAAACTGAGACTTCGCTATATGACAGAAAAGTCGAACATATTATCTTTGTCAGTCACCTCATGCTCTAGAGTGGGGGCGGAGTCAAGCCATTGATGACGTCAATCCGTGGCAATTTTACGGAAATTGCCGATCTTTATTTTCTCGAAAATCAGTTTTTCAACGATGTAAAGAAAAGCAAATAAAACTTTTAAAACAACCGAGTGTGGCGGATCTTTTATAAAACACGTTAATTTAATGATTTTCTTCCAATATACGGTGCAATAAACTGCCAAGCTTGGTAGCCTTTAACCCTGTCACAAACAATACCTTGTTTTGACGCCCCTAATAGAAAATCTTTTAGAAAACATTGAGACAAAAGAAGAAAATGCTGATAACCAGCATTTTCTCCATTTGTCTCAATATTTTCTGTGCTCTGTTTTACTAAAATCTCATTCTTTTTGATATCCATTTGTGTTGTCTACAGCAGCCCTTTAATTGGAAAAGTTCAAATTTTTGCTGTTTTGGAAAGGGTTAATAGGTTTTGATCGCCCACCGACGATCTGTAGATCTATTTTTGTGGGTTTGAATCTGTTACAGTAGATTGTAATTTTCAATATGCCAAAGGTCGATTTTTCAAAGGAATAAAACTAACTTTAATCGAGTCTTGTTTCAGTCTTTGTACTTAGTAAATTGAATGATATTTTTAGAATTTCTGACATTCAGAATAGTTAGATTCCCACCATCATTTTCTTTAACAACGTGGATATTGTTACTTTAAAGACAAAGACTGAACGAGTTTGAGGTCGATCAAACCTACGCATTTTACTCTATTTAAACGACAAAATTTTGCATGAAGGGTCAGACACTTGCTTGGTGACACAAAACCAGGGAAATGGTATAAAAAAATAGCCAAAAATAAATTGCTATGGTGTAATTTTCAGAGGATAAAGTGTTCATTATAAATTCATTGAATGTAATCTAGTAAACATGTTGTTGCTAATGTTTGGATATCCCTAAAAAAACTACAATATTGTGATGTTTTTGTTTGGCATAATTATATACTGTATACATAATTGGGCGCTCGTGGCATTTCAGTCCGCATTTTTCCCTTATTTTGCCACATTAGTTTTCGGTGCTATGTTGCAGGCCCAAACACCAAAATTTAAACAATATCCATTTTGTCGTCTGTAGCAGTTTTTAAACTAGTGCAATCTATTTTTGCCGTTCGGGAAAGGACGAACTGTCTCAATATGAAAACTTTTACAGACAACAACATGTAAAAAGGAATCGAAATTGAACTTGAGAGGTTGGGAAGTATTGTTTGAAAAAGAAATAAATCAAAAGCTACTGACAAAGGACTAATCTCTTCCCAAAACGTTTTTACTCACATGGGCTCGTGTTAATTTGTCGAACTTACCAACAAATAAAATATATGTCCAGGAAATATAATATGATTTGATCAACCTGAATGCGTAGATCATTTTTGTGCAGCAACATTTCGCACTAAATTCATCTATTAGTCCTTCTAAACCAAGTCGGAATATTTTTACACGCAGTTTTTATTGACATTAGTGTCAGTGGAAAATGGCCATAAAAGGAAAGTTAAAAAATGTACGAGCTAGGTTACTATTCCTCTCCTTTTGCTCCAAGATAATGTAACGTACTGCACGACTACACAAACTCTGTCCCCACAGTGTTCTGATGACTGAAATATCTAGCACGGAGCCTCCTATAACCCATTAACCCATTACCACTCAATGATTCTTTTTGACTCCTCACAAAATAATGGCCATGCAAAACATTTTGGAAAATGAAGTAATTGCTTGTGACAAGCAATTTCTTCATTTCCCACAATGTTTTCCATGCAAAAAGACCCAAAGATGAATCGGTCTGTTCACTTGAAATTGTCGTCTACAGGATCCTTCAATTTGGACCAGCCTAAAATTTTGTCGTTTGGTAATAGGTTAACACACACTCAGACTGGTGCCTTTAGATGGCACAGAAGGAAATGCTTTGAAAACATTGTTGAAAATGAAGAAATTGCTTGTTACAAGCAATTTCGTCATTTTCTACGATGTTTTCTATATAAAAAGACTAAAAGTGTATAATTCCGTTCAATTCAAATTGTCGTCTGTTGTCTGTTAATTAATGGGTTAAGTTTCCAGAGGAGTGCTTGCACAAAGTTCCTTGATTTCAAGATTATAAGTGGGCGAATAATATCCGCCCCGATTTAAGTCTACATGTTTTCTTGGTTAATTTAAATTCATTCAGCAGACTTATGTTCCTGTTTAACTGAGGCTTAACGACCAAATTATCCACAGAGCATCTCTTTTTTGTTAAAAAAAACCACTGATACAATTTTACTGATTATTTTGTACACGTACAAAAAGAACCGAGTCCTGCAAGCATATAGCATTTTAGATCAACATTGATCTAGATCAGCCTATGCATATGCACAGTATGATCAAGATCCATGTTTATTTTTATAATAGCTTCTTCCTATTCTGTGGCGACCACGAGGCACTGTTGATCTAATTCTGGACCTAAGTATAAGTCGATCTGGATCCACGTCGTTTTTAAAGTGCTTTCAAAATTTCGACTTTATTTCGCGGACATCACACATAAAATTTTAGCCTACATCATGCGAACAACAGCAGACTAAAAATATAAACACGCATTCTATCATATCTTTCTCTATGAAATACATAGGTAAATATATCCATTATCGTTATTTTTTCAACAAAAACCTCGTGTCCGTCTAACGAAAATCTACATCAAGTTAATTTTGACATAGTTAATGTCCGTATATGATATTTGACCTACTGGCCCGTAGGAAGCAATTTCATATGGGGTGGACTAAAGCCCTTGTCCAGAATATTGGGGGGGGGGGGGGGGGCTAATTTGGATTGTCCCAAAATTTTCAGTGTAAAATTAAGAAAATTCGGCATATTTGGCCAACATGCGGGACTTAGCCCCCCCCCCCCCCCCCAGCCCCCTGCTTCTACGGGCCTGACCTACCTACCATTTTCATTTATAGTAATGATCATTGGAATAGGTTCTCAACAGATATAGTGAAAATTTTAGTACTCAAG
The DNA here is from genome assembly GCA_963680895.1 of Fragum sueziense. Taxonomy (NCBI): domain Eukaryota; kingdom Metazoa; phylum Mollusca; class Bivalvia; order Cardiida; family Cardiidae; genus Fragum; species Fragum sueziense. Next base: position 63,933,797 of record OY804592.1, read on the forward strand.
CTATGATATCTTGCTATTAATATTTGCCAGAGATGATATTATGCAATCAGACAACCGAAAAATGCACAAACTGTTCTTACTTCGAAACCTTTATTATATAAATTGTTACATATATATGAGATATAACCGACTTTATTTTTGCTATTAGAAAATACAATTGATTGTTTATTCGAAATGTCCCGATTTTGTATTCACGACCGTATTTTCTGTGGGAGAGAAAGACAACTTTTAACGCGTCAATTTATTCATAAGCAAACGCAAAACTTTGTTCTACAGAAATTGATGTCTGGATCAACATTATCGACGTTTTATTTCGGTTTCAACCCATTACCAGATGGCAAATTTTTAGACTATTCCAAATTCAGAGGTGTTTCAGACGACAATTATAAGTTGATGAAATTTTAAAGAATTCTATTTTTGCTCAGAAAACATTGTGAAAATGAAGAAATTGCTTGTTTTGCTCAGAAAACATTGTGAAAATGAAGAAATTGCTTGTTACAAGCAATTTCTTCATTTCCCACAATGTTTCCCAAGGCTTTTTTGTGAGGGAGTCAAAAGGCGACATTGTACAGTAAATGGTTAAATATCGTCTCGCTAAATTTGGTTGAAAATATATACACTACGGGGAATCATGTGACACAACATTTTCGATATCTTATTATAATTATTTTGATATATGACCGATTTGAAAAAAATGAATAAAATTGAAGTAGACAATGTGAAGAAACGCCAAAGAGTTGCTGACTTTAATACATCACGTATATTAACTTCCAAAACTTTGGTCACAACAGGGATATGATCACGAACAAGTTTTAAGATATTACCACACAGTGACTCCTTTTGACTCCCCACAATATAATGGCTTTGGAAAACACTGTGGAAAATGAAGAAATTGCTTCTACCCCAAAAGCTATAAAATTTTGAAATTTCTTCACATTGAAATGTCGTCTGCAACTTCTTTCAATTTGGACTACCCAAACATTTTATCGTTTGGTAAAGGGTTAAGACACTTTCCAAACGCCAAAATATGGAATGGTCCAATTTGTAGGCTGCTACAGACGACAAAATGGATGTTGATAAAAGTAGGAATTGTGTACAGTCATCTCAGAAATTGTTGACGCAAAGATAGAAAACAATTATTGTTCTATTTTTTTTAAAAAAAAACATGCTCTATTCTGTGTTTGTCTTTTTTTGGAGGTCCCAGATTCTAGTTGATCTTATTTTGTGCCTAAATTGGTAATATCGAATGCATTAGATCTACTATTAAAATGTTGCTTTGTACAGTTTTATGGATTTTGACTTATTCTCGGCAAAGACCATTCCTGTTATAACAACGACATAATTTCGAGATTTTTTAAATAGAAACGTGAAATATTTTCTAATATCCCATGTACAGTAAACAAAAGAAAATATTATGTCCATTAAAGGGCGACGGTAACAGATGGTCTAATTGCAAAATATGAAATTTTTTGAAAAAATATGCAAAACTTTTGTGTTGACAACCTCGGGATGGTTAATAATATGCGATTCAGACAGAGAATGAGCCGAAATTACAAGACAGATAGCTGAATTTAGGCAGGGTTGCATCCAGAAATTCGCAAATTGGGGGGAAATGCCCCCCATAATTTCTGAAATTGGGGGGCAATGACCAAAATATGGGGGGCATGCGTAAAATGACCATTCTTTGTCATTTTATGTCTTTTGAAAATTGAATGCATTTTTCAATGTTGTATTCAATAAATTGTGAAGTAAACTGTGACAAAGGTCATCTTAACTAGTCTAGATCCTAACGAAATAACAATACATTACCTTAACAGCTATGAAATAGAGCCCAATCAAACAGTAATGTAGGATGGTCCTCTAGGGTACCACGGTACTTAATGGCGTCCAGAAAAATCAATAATGAATGGGGACATGAAAACATTCCATGATTTCTCTTTCTAAAGTAAATCAAATGCAACCGAAATTTTATTAAAAGTAATCACCAATGATCAGAGTCAATGATTTCGCTTTTAATTTTGCTAATGCACGCAGTTGGTAGGTGATACTTCGTTCGCAAATGAACACTGTTTTGAATACCGCGGTACCGTAAAAGACGCGGTACCGAAGCGGACTACTATAATGTTTTTCCAACTTTGTGCCTTTCAAATACACTCGTTTTCAGTATTTTGACGTTTAAAGTAGGAAGATTACATATCACTTCTGGTTTACTACCTATCTGTTCACGAGTGGTTGCATGGCAAGCCTGTTTGAGCGAGTGTAGTCCGAAAGATCTTTGAAATTTATCTGTCACATTGTAAACAGCCGCCATTTGCAATTTTGAGTGACGTCATCACTATAGTGTGTTTTGTAGATCAAAGTGCCCAGAGTATTTCAGGACTGTTCAGAGATCGATAAACTTATGTATTCTTGATTCAATGTTTTTGCATATTGATTTACTTCTTTCTTACCGGTTATCTCGATGAAAGTTGCACTTAAAACAAGTAATTTTTCATGGACTATTTTTCAGATCGATTATGGAAGTCAGGCGGAAGGATTTTCCAGTCATGACATCCTGATCATTTTTTTCTTTTAGTTGTTTGTAAAGCCATAATTTTCACCATCCTTGTAGTTCACCCAGATTGCGTTTAAGTCATTTTCATATGGAATGGTCTTATCTTATGTACCAACTATCCTTGTTTTTCCACGCTATCTTGTCTGTTTACAGCCGTGGGAAAGTTGTCAAGCGGGAATTTTTACTATCAACTGAATTTGTCATTTGATTGGACAACCTCTTTTCCTCGAACGATGTGATTGGTCATTTAGAGTCTCGTCAGAATTGGAAGGATATTATTTAACAAGGCAATTTTTCACTTAACAAATGACATTTGTTAAGTAAACCAAAGCCAAAAAGATTTTACTGTAATTGAAAATTACAGCTACTAAGGGAGTTTATCGACGTAAGTAGATGCCAGAAATGCTTTTTTGTACGGGAAAAGTACTCTCAAATGACTTCATAGGAATGCAGGTCATTTGTCACTGCGCGTATAATCGCGGGTCTTTTTCGTAGTAATAGTAACCATATTTGGAACCGATAAACATCTATTTAGGTCAATTGGGCGGAGTCATGTGGCCATGGCGCACGCAGAATCATGTTTTCTTCCGATTGGCAGCCTGTTTTAGTTTGCATGCACCCTAGTGAAAAATCAAGTATACTAGCTGTTTATGTTCATTGAAAGACATATTTTTTGTGTTTAACCCGTTTCCAAGGCACCGTTCCGCGATAAATCAGTCCCCTAGTTACTGTTGCTATCCTTCACAAACAAAATCCAATATGACCGCCGCGGATGCTGAGCGACCGATTATTTATCTTCTATTTCGGAGAATATTTCTATATTTTATCTATCTGACCACAAAAAACATGCTGGTCGAATTTTAAAAACAGGACAGAATTACTACAATCAAGGTTATATATTCATAACACCAAGATTAATCCGGAATCCAGGCGTGAACGTGGCGCTAGTTGCTGGCTGCAAGTCGAAGCTCAAAATGAAAGTAGGATATGCATTCTTTCCCAGTGAAATGAGGGATGAGGAGATTGTACAGTCACGTTGTACTTGTTAAGTATGGTAAGTGATTTCATTTTAAATCTCAGAACTATAGAGTTTACATCTAAGCAGTTTTAACCAAGCCTTTCCAACGCCAATGATAAAGTGAAAGTGAAAGTAGGTTTCAATGAACTTTCCTTCCATCCAAGCCAAGGTAGCAAATTGTCAATATTTTCTGTGTTTTATTCTACCAGATGTAAAGAAGATAAAGATCATATTTCACAAAAGAGGCTGATCTTTGTTTGTACTTATTGCCAAATGAGATTAATCAGTTATTTACCCCTTTCCCAAACAATTCCTAGCTTGCATGAGTAGTATGCAGGATGTTTTTTTAAGAATAAAAGTGTGTATTTGTATACATACATGTTACCGGACTAATTGCCTGTACTCTGCTAAAAGCTATAAATTTATCCGGTCCCCGGACAGATTACCTATACACAGCTGAGTTTTGTTTGTTCAGAACCAAACAATTAGCCATTAATATTATAATTCAGAGGTTTCCTTATGTTAACAGCTCTATATGGCTAGTTATCCGGTTCCTGACAGATAATATAAATGACTTATAGTCTGAACCAGACAAATAGCTACTGCCTTTAAAAATCATTTAGTGAAAAGAAGAGATTTCTTTAATTCAATAGTTTTAAATGTGAATGCACTCTGGTCTTTCAACCTGGATCAGTTAGTTTGATTGTTGTTTGGGATAGGGAGAAGTGATTAGAATTATATGTTATAATATTCAATCTTTATGCAATTCTAGGAGTATTTTTCAAATCTTTGTTATTGGAGGTCAGGATTTATCTTTTTTCAATGATATTTATTGCCATTGTCATAATAAGTTAGGATATTGTGACTAGATAGATAGTATAATGTGGAAAGCATTTGCATGCACAAATACAAATACCATGTATATTGAGAATTATCTTTCAAATAACAGGTGAATCCATGCTGAAGAATTCAAGACACTCTCATGCTCACTTCTCGGAAACATATTTATGGATTTCCAGTTCTTCCTGAGAATCTATTGTTTCATTGGTAAGTTGTAAACATTAATATTAATATCATCTTGATGAAAGTCTCTTTGTAGGAAGCAAGATATGGCCAGCATAAGGTTCTACATTTTGGTGTCAGTGCATAAAAGCATGAACAAAATTTGAAGGAAAAATGCTATTTGTGAGCTAAATATTAATTTAAGGTAGTACACCCCGAATTAGATATATATGTGACATCAGATTTTTTCGCGCGTCACATTCATTACATATCCAAACTTATTCGGTCAACGTAAATTTTCAGCGGTGAACGTTCCCCCGAATGTTTACAACCTGGACCAAATAAGTTTGGATATGTATGAATCTCATTAGGGGTGTAGTACCTTAATGACCTTTGATATAACCTGATTTAAATCCTTTTCCCAAAATATTCTATTAAGGTTGGTGACCAAATTACCCATAAAGCTACAAAGGAGTTTGTGGTGCTTTGTCAATTTATTTTGATGTTGAAAGCACACACAAAACATTAAACCCCATGCTCCTGACCCCAAATCATATGACTTAGGATTTGAAATAACAAAAGATTTTTATAATTACAAATGTATTTTTGCTGTTCATCATATGCATTGCTGTGTTTGCCACATGTATCAGTTGTTTTATCATCAAAATTTGGGATTAAAGTGACATTTCAGAATTTTTTGTCATAAATTTTACTTTTATTTTTATCTGAAAGGGCATATTTCCTAATGAAAATTCTGAAAATTTCAAGCCAAAATATTGCGCCGGTTGCGAGAAATTTATATTTTTGTGTTAAAATTGAACAAATTGTTGTGGACAACAGTTCGGATTTATATGCACTTTATCGATTATGTCTCAACCTTAAATGTGTGTTTCTCGCTTATTGGCTACAACTTAAAAAAACTAATAGTATTTATACCCAATAGAATAACCAGTCTTGGCATCAAGACATTCATTAAAAAATTGAAATTGGAATGAAATGTCCCTTTAAATGGCCCCAGTGTGTTCAAAGCAGTTCTTGTTTACAAATAAATATACTTTGTGAGTATGTTTATTTGCAAGTATTATTCTGAAAAGGGTCAAAAGTTAGAAAGTTTAGTGACTTTTTAATGAATTAACACTCATACTAACTGTTTTGTGTGTGTGTTTTTTTTTTTTTTTTTTTCAGATTGATCTTCTATCAAAAGGAGTTGAATGAAGGTTTAACCAATTCATCAAGTAGACCAAACAGTGAAATGAAGCACATTGACTTGAATTGTTTTGTGCATTTTTATTTCAAAAAATAAAACAAGTGTATGAAAAAGCAATGGTGGTGGTACTTGAATCAATGGCAAAATTATCACACAGCTTAAACCAAGGGCGGATCTAGGGATGGGGTCAGGGAGCCATGACCCCCCTGGAATTGATCAAAAATTGAATTTTGACTATATAAAACATATTTAACACACATTTAAGCCATTGTTTGGGCTTTGACCCCCCCCCCCCCCCCTGGAAAAAAATCTGGATCTGCCCTTAGCTTAAACCTATTTTGTTAATCCTTTCCCAAATAATACCTGATTCTGAATAAATGTCATTTTGAAAGGCATAGAGAGAAAAGAAGAACATGCTGATACCCAACCTGTTTTCTACTTTTCTTTGAAGGCTATTCATGTTAGTAGATTTAGATCTACATCCAACTTTCTACACTTAGTAGATCTAACACTCTCAGTAATTTTATGCCCCGCGTCCATTTACAGTGGCGGATCCAGGATTTCTAAAAGGGTGGGGTCGAATTTACATTTAGGGGGGTTCGTTTTGCTATTAATATACAATTTTGACTGAATTTCTGCATGAAAATGAAAGAATTAGGCTTCAGAGGGGGTTCGTTTGACCCCCCCCCCCGAACCCCCTCTGGATCCGCCACTGATTTACAACTAACATTCAACTTGATTTCTACTCGGGATGAGCAGCTGGAGGCTTGGATTGGATGTTATGTTCGTACCTGTATGGAAAATGCAAGGAGAATGATTTTGAGTTAACCAGTTGCAGCATCGTAACAGAGAAAGTGTTTCACCTTTTCCCAAACAAGCCCCATTTTGACGTCCCTAATAAAACAAGGTTTGCTAAATATTGAGACAAAAGAAGAAATCCACGTTGAAAATCCACAATTCTTCCTTTTGTCCCAATAGTTTCTATGCTGGGTTTTCTATCAAAATCTAATCTGCTGTCTTCAAAGCCTTTAAATCTGCTAAATGAATGGGGTCAAATGCGTTATACAATCAAGCGTAAACAGCTCTTTTGCTTTGTTTGGGGCTTGTGAAATGTAATGAACCTTGCCCCTTTCATTCGTTTTGGATACCTAAATCCATGCAAAAGTTTCCCAAATCGCATTTTTGCATCAAAATGCTAGAAATGTGTACAAATTTCGTATTTAACCGGCGGCCTTAACTAGAGCGTATACGTTGCTAGGTAGTGTTTGGGAAGCGGAGCAACAAGCTTATCGGCGGTGAATAAATGACGCGCTCTGATTGGATGAAACTATCAGTAGCGGAACGGTGCAGTGATTGCTGGCATCAGAAATGCATATTCTTTACTCTGTTTTTTCTTCTTTTTTGCGGGATTTGCCCGCGGCAATTTGACAAATAGGGGGGCATTCATGAAAATTCGCGGCAATCCCGCAATGCCGCGCTCTAGATGCAACCCTGTTTAGGGAGAATCCAAACCTAAATTCAACCCCATCACTGATGGGGTTAGAATTATTTTGAAATTGTTGCACATGCGCATACAGCGCGGACCATGATTCAAACGAGATTCATACTTGAATTTCAATATGACGTCATCATGTATGTTGTGACGTCATTTAAGAAAGTCGCGTGTCCTACTGTTTTGACCTACTTTCGATATCGCTTCATGAATTTGGTATCAAATTGCGAAAAAATGAGTCGTTGCTTCAATAGTTTGTCGTAATCATTTAATCAGGTCATATAAAGCTTAAAAAGTGTACATTTCGTTTGTATTTGACAATTTTTGGGTCCAAATCTGGGAAATAGTAGTTTTAAAGTACAAAAATGTATGTACAGTCTTAAACATATGTTCAAAACAACTGTAATGTATCACGATATTTTAACATAAAAGTGCAGACTAATTTGTCGTCATCCGCAGGCCTATTTTCCCTTTAGTTTATCCAATTTGCTTACTTTGATTTCCTTCCCCTGCTTCCGGAGACTGTTTACAAAACTTTCCTTTTCTGGAGGAGATATGTCTGAATAATAACAAATTGTATAATCAGATCATTTATCAGACAAACCTTTTATTCATGTCTTGTTTTTCGTTGTTTTTTTTTTTGAGACAGATGTAAGCTCCGTACAACGAATTCTGGCTCCGTCTGTATACAGAAAGTCCGTTTTCTGGTCCAACGCATGTTGCCAAGCGGTGACAATGCACTTCTTTATTGTAATTCAGTTTTTTCAAATATAAAATAATTGATACACGTTTTGCAATATCAGTTGAACCAAATAGCCCTGAGGTAGTGAATACACACTATTGTCATGCCTTATTAAAATTTTGCATTTTTCATCTGACAAACGCATTTCCTGTGTTTCTACAGGACAAAATGAGGACACCCGAAATATTGGCCTCGTGCATTCCTGCAATTTTAGGAGATAAGATATAATCATGAAAAAAGGCGGATTTTGATTTTTCATGATATTCATTTTCAATCTTCAATTCAAAAGAATGACTAATACTGCCATTAAGAACTAAACATCCTAAGACAGCCCAGAGACATGACCGGGATTTGCCATTATCTGCCTCTATATAAATGCTTCCCTCAGGCATCAAATTGATGCTCGCGGCGGTGGCTTGACCCCGCACTGAAGACCCGAAAACACTTCTCCGATTGACCTTACAGCATGCGACGTGAAACCATTACAAAGAAGTCGTGCGTTTTTGCAAAGAAACCATTCCCCATTGCATGGAAACTATTAGACTCAGCAGTATCTTCGATTTTGTTACTATACAACCACATGTACATACATCACGCCTGTTAGCCAATTCGAAATCAAACAAAGAGATATGCCCAATTAGGATGCACCCCAGTGTTTTATGACGTATAAACTTTCCGATGACGTGACGTCCCTCCATTAGGATCATTGTAATTATACTGGTTTAAAGTTTTATGTCCGATTCTAATTTAGATATCTACATGTTACTTTCCTGTTTGTGTAAGAGACGGAAATGTATCTAACAACTTCTTTTTCTTCATTTTGGGATAATGCTATCGTTCATTGACACAGAGAGCACTTGTGCCTATTTAACGTTTGTCAATGTCTTCTTACTTTTAAAGCAATGTGAGAAATTTCGAGTTTTATTAGTCAGCATAGCAAATAATAACATTTACATTTCTTTTACTTTGATTCTCTAGTTTTCTAAATGAACATTTGTCATATACTTATTAATATAGAATTGCTGTTTGAAAAGTGGCAGGCTTGGGGAAGCCGTTGGCTTATATACATATAGTTACTCAGTCATGCGGTAAACCCACGACACAATAAAATAATGATTAGAAGCGATTCAAAACACTACAAAATGTAAAAAAGAAAATATTTCCCACTCTTTACACATCGATATATCTGTTTTCGTGATAGCACCTGCTCACGTGATTGCCGATAATAGGTTGCAAAGCGGTGCTGTAATTTTATGGATAACAAATCGACGGGTAAGGGTATTTACGTAAATCAGTCAGGTTGTATCTACAATGGATAGGTGCCATATTTATATGGTATATTTTCTATCATTGTGACACATTCACTCATATAATCGTTCTGAGATATATAAAAAACAAAAATTCGCTTATTTTTTATCAATGAAAATAATATAAAAGTACATACATGTCTACGAACCCGTTAGTACGAGGGTTGTTTGATAAATTCGCGGAATTGTTCTGTAATCAAAAATTGTGAATGAATATCAAAATTAAATCTGTTTCGTGATAAACCTTAACTATTTGTCAGTAAATATGCAAAATATCATTATCATATGTTTACAAATAATTTCTACAGATACCAATTAATAGAGGCATGTCTTGCCGGTTGCCTTACGCCAGAGCGTCACGTAACGTAACGCCGCCGTAAGTGACGTCAGGTCTGTGAAAAAAAAAAATCAGAAATGAACGACTCATTGACTCGTTCGATATAGTCTCTAGCAGCCGCTTTAAAGTTCCTGTGTATGCGATTTAACTCTGATCAAATGTTTCCTTAACTCAGTCACTGATGAATGATAAATGACATGATAAACTTCTTGAGATTTACTTTAGTTCGTCGGAAGTTCGATATGCTGGCCAATGAATTATGATATTAGTTCCGTACTGTTTAGGCATGGAATGTGCCTAGCGTTTTACGAACATACACTTATTTCTTTCTTTGTTTCGGGATCATGGTAACGAAGCCGCATTTTGCAAGTCGTTACAATTTTATCTAAGGAATTGACGCAATCAGACTTATACCGCATTAGAAAATCACAAGAAGAGTTAAAAGGCTGAACATGGTTTTGCTGGTAAACGTCTCGTAGAAGACGAGAAGCCAAGCTACCGGAAACTTTTGACATGATTTTTCAACTCCAGTAAAAGTGCGATTAACGACGTAATCAAATCGAAAAAGACATCTTTACAACAACAACCCTTACAGTCAAGCGCCTATCCGCCCAGACAAGATGCCCTTCACAAGCACTTGTACCCTGAATGACCGAATGGTTTGATCTACCTGGCTAGTCATCATCATGTCTGTCTTTAAGCGTCCATGTCACTTCAAAGTAACTGCTTTTCCACCTATCGACAAATTCATCGACTCGCCCATTTCTCTCGATGTATTCTGTATGCAATTTCTCTAACCAAACACAAAGCATAACGACGGCGCGTCATAAGGTTTCAGATGACGTCAGTTTTTTTCGACGATTTGCTTATGACATGATCTTGAAAACGCTGTGTACATGTCAACTTTTGAAATAAAAACGGCAAATATTCAGAAAATCACGACACATTGCCAACCAAACGCAAGCTGAATTTTCATGGTTCTGGCGCGCAATGTTATGATCCGCCGGCACGATTTTCATTTACACAATTGTTTCAAAACTGACCAAAGGCAACGTCGCGTATATGGGTTGCTATGGAGACCGAAAAAGGTGATAAGAGTTGGTAGATTTTATGTCCCCTAGTTTATGATATGATTTTCTATACGTGCGTGTAATTTCATAATCTTTAAACACAAAATAAAAAAAATGAGAAACAAATTCCGCGAATTTATCAAACAACCCTCGTATTTATCTATAAAGACATCTTTCTGTTTGAATACGCGAATTGGACCATAAAAGATGTCTTGACATTGATTATAGTTCTGTTTCTATTTTCAATACGCCTACATCAGCTTACAAACTAGGCATCCGCCTCTACATTAACACATATAAATCAAATGTCAGATAATATCTCCATATCTCCTGAATAGATGTTAGTCATAATTAATTTAAAAAAAGAGTTTGTTGTTCAACAACAACAACAACAACAACAACAACAACAACAACAACAACAACAACAACAACAACAACAACAACAACAACAACAAGTTTCATCTCTTTCTCTTTCACGAATGTGACCAGCTCGATCTAAGAAATAGACTTGACTAGTTAACGCAGTGACGAACACCAATTTAGGCCTATAAGTCATTGCTCCCGCAAAAAAGAAAAATTGAAGAATAAATAATGAGCATGTATAAATGAGTCAGGATCTGGAAAATGGATTTATAGCATTTGAGACCAGCATGAAAACAGATCAGCCATTGTATTATAAGTGTAGCCTGATCAGGATCCATGTGGCTCTCTTACAGATGCTACAAGTCGTTAACCCTTTCCCAAACGAAGAGTATTTAGAGTGATCCAATTTAAAAAAAAAACTGCTCTAGATGACAAAATGGGTGTTGATAAAGAAAGGATTGGTGAACAATATATCACAGAAAACATTGAGACAGAAGGAGAAAATGATTACAAGCTTTTTCTTCTTTTTCTCAATACCTTTTCCTTAGGGAAGTCAAAACCAGGTCTTCTTTGGGAAAGGATTAAGAAGGTATTAGAGACCACAATGGACCTTGTCCATAATGTGCGCACAGGCAGATCTCAAACCGTTTTGGCCTCAAAAGCCATTTTGATCAACTTTCCTTATACTGCCAGAAATGATTATCATTGAAAAATGGGTTTAATTGTTCTTTACACTATCAAAGAATTACCGGATGAATTATCGGACTTTGTCTGTCAATCTCCTTCGCAGTTATCTCCCCTGAATTTGAATTGGGGAGATCTCTGCCGGCACAGCTTGAGTTACCAAGATTTCAGGTAATTGATTTTTTTATTTTGATTTTTATCTAAAAAAAAATAAACATGCTTAAAGTGATGTTTTAAGGATATGAATCCCAATAAAAATATAATTGGATTTAAAAATTGATTTCAGAAATATAAATAAATTTCCGCCATTTTTACGATATCACGTGATATTCACCATGGTCACATGAGTTATATGCCTGCAGTGATAATGCAATGCATTGTCGCTGTGTGGAGTTTGTATGTCTGTAAGCCATTATTTGGATCCATGTCGCCATCTTTATTTTGATACGATTGATAAAGAAGTTGAAGGAACACAATATGGATATTCATCAGACCGTGCGAACGCAGTGGTTTGGTTCAGTTGTTTGTATCCATATTTTGGGTAACTGTTGTAACGTTTATAAACGATTCAAAATCTTTTACTAATAAGGGGCTATACCGATAACCCAATACGAGTATAGGGGAATCATGTAAGTAAAAGTGACCATCGAAGTGTGTAAGTTGTTTCTATAAAATTTCATGTTTTTTTCAATACGGCTATCCTACGTAAAACAAACCAAAACAGCTGTAACGATTCTCCTTTACCTTTGAACGCGTGATAAAATATCAGTCATTTGTTAGTAGCCCCAATATTATCTTTCATATAGTATATGAAATGCATTCTTTGTAAATTCAAATTTAATATTAAATGGTTACTTTGTACAGTTAGATTTCGACTTATTCTAGACAAAGATCATTCCTTTCACAACAAGAACCTACAGTACTATCGTGAATTTCGTTCCGAATAGAAAACGTGAACTATTTTTGTACCATATTTACAGTAAATAGAGGAAAATATTATATTCGTTAAAGTACAGAAATAATAAACGTATGTTCAAAGAACTATAATGCATCACGATATTTTAACATAAAAGTGCAGACTAATTTGTCGTCATCCGCAGGCCTATTTTCCCCTTAGTTTATCCAATTTGCTTACTTTGATTTCCTTCCCCTGCTTCCGGAGACTGTTTACAAAACTTTCCTTTTCTGGAGGAGATAAGTCTGAATAATAACAAATTGTATAATCAGATCATTTATCAGACAAACCTTTTATTCTTGTCTTGTTTTTCGTTGTTTTTTGAGACCGATGTAAGCTTCGCACAATGAATTCCGGCTCCGTCTGTATATAGAAAGTCCGTTTTCTGGTCCAAAGCATGTTGCCAAGCGGTGAGAATTTAACTGATATTCAGTTTTATAGTTGTAAAATTTGATTTTATATTGAATAAAACTCAGTTGTTTTTATGCACCCGTATTGAAAGATCGGGGGCATAATGTTTAACTCGTGCCCGTCTGTTTGCCTATCTATCCGTCCAACTGTCCGTCCGTCTGTCCGAAAACTTAAGTATTCGACACACAAAGCTCAAATTTGGTATGTAACGTTCTCTCAATGGTATTTATCTGTTCCATGCAACATGACCTTCCTCAGGGGCACCTGTTAATCCTTATCAACCCTTTACATGAAGCATAACATTTTAGAAAAATGGCCATTTCTATTCGGGGGCATTAGTGTTTTACAAAATACATCTTGTGTCAATATTGAATGATTGCTACAAGTTTTGCAATATCGTCTTAACCAAACTGCCCTGATGTGGTCAATAAACACTATAATGATGTTGTTTTTCCATTAAAGGAACCTACATTGACTCATTCTTTTTCATTTTACAAACGCATTAATGATACTTTACAAGTACATGTAGACATATATAATATATAAGTGCATCACGCAAGTAAGCCAATTCGATATCAAACGAAGAGATATGCCCAATTAGGATGCACCCCAGTGTTTTATGACGTATTAACTTTCCGATGACGTGACATCTCTCCATTAGGATCATTGTAATTATACTGGTTTAAAGTTTTATGTCCGATTCTAATTTAGATATCTACATGTTACTTTCCTGTTTGTGTAAGAGACGGAAATGTATCTAACAACTTCTTTTTCTTCATTTTGGGATAATGCTATCGTTCATTGACACAGAGAGCACTTGTGCCTATTTAACGTTTGTCAATGTCTTCTTACTTTTAAAGCAATGTGAGAAATTTCGAGTTTTATCAGTCAGCATATCAAAATAATAACCTTTATGTTTCTATTACATTGATTCTCTAGTTTTCTAAATGAACATTTGTCATGTAATTATCAATATAGGCCTAGAATTGTTGTTTGAAAAGTGACAGGATTGGGGAAGCCGTTGGCTTATATACATGTAGTTACTCAGTCATACGGTAAACCCACGACACAATAAAATAATGATTAGAAGCGATTCAAAACACTACAAACTTTAAAAAAGAAAATATTTCCTACTCTTTACACATTGATATATCTGTTTTCGTGATAGCATCTGCTCACGTGATTGCCGATAATAGGTTGTAAAGCGGTGCTGTAATTTTATGGATAACAAATCGACGGGTAAGGGTATTTACGTAAATCAGTCAGGTTGTATCTACAATGGATAGGGGCCATATTTATATGGTATATTTTCTATCATTGTGGCAAATTCACCCATATAATCGTTCTGAGATATATAAAAAACAAAAATACGCTTATTTTTAATCAATGAAAATAATATAAAAGTACATACATGTAGTACTCGTTATAGTATTTATCTATAAAGACACCTTTCTGTTTGAATACGCGAATTTGACCATAAAAGACGTCTTGACATTGATTATAGTTATGTTTCTAGCTTCAATACGCCTACATTAGCTTACAAACTAGGCATCCGCCTATACGTTAACACATATAAATCAAAATTTATGTTAGATAATATCTCCATATCTCCTGAATAGATTGTTAGTAAGAGTTAATTAGAAAAAAGAGTTTGTTGTTCAACAACAACAACAACAACAACAACAACAACAACAACAACAACAACAACAACAACAACAACAACAACAACAACAACAACAACAACAACAACAACAAGTTTCATCTCTTTCTCTTTCACGAATGTGACCAGCTCGATCTAAGAAATAGACTTGACTAACGCAGTGACGAACACCAATTTAGGCCTATTAGTCATTGCTCCCGCAAAAAAAAAAAAAAAAAAAAAAAAAAAAAAAAAAAAAAAAAAAATTGAAGAATAAATAATGAGCATGTATAAATGAGTCAGGATCTGGAAAATGGATTTATAGCATTTGAGACCAGCACGAATACAGATCAGCCATTGTATTATAAGTGTAGCCTGATCAGGATCCATGTGGCTCTCTTACGGATGATACAAGTCGTTAACCCTTTCCCAAACGAAGAATATTTAGAGTGATCCAATTTAAAAACTGTTCTAGAAGACAAAATGGGTGTTGATAAAGAAAGGATTTGTGAACAATATATCACACAAAACATTGAGACAAAATGAGAAAATGATTACCAGCTTTTTCTTCTTTTTCTCAAGACCTTTTCCTTAGGGAAGTCAAAACCAGGTCTTCTTTGCGAAAGGATTAAGAAGGTATTAGAGACCTTGTCCATAATGTGCGCACAGACAGATCTTAAAGGGGGAATGGCACTTAAAATCATGCAAATTTTCAGAGAACTTCGTACAAAATAAATATGTATTATGAAAATATGGCCTTTAAATTGTATCGTTGCCAAATCTTAGCTTTCTATCTTGTGTTTTGGCTATGATGTCGACGGATTTAAAACCCCATATGTTCCATTATTGTAAATATTATCCCCGGGACAATAAATCATGGGGTTTTAAATCCGTCGACATCTAAGCCAATACACAAGGTAGAAAGCTAAGATTTGGCATCTATGCAATTTAAAGACCATTTTTTTAATAATATATATTTATTTTTTTGTACGAAGTTCTCGGAAAATTTGCAAGATGTTAAGTGTTATTCTGCCTTTAAACCGTTTTGGCCTCAAAAGCCATTTTGATCAACTTTCATTATACTGCCATAAATGCTTATTGAGTAAGTCGTCTATTGAAAAATGTTTAAACTATCAAAGAGTTACCGGACTATGTCTATAAGCCATTATTTGGATCCATGTCGCCATCTTTATTTTGATACGATTGATAAAGAAGTTGAAGGAAAACAATATGGATATTCATCAGACCGTGCGAACGCAGTGGTTTGTTTAAGTTGCTTGTATTCATATTTTGGGTAACTGTTGCAACGTATAAACGATTCAAAAACTTTTACTAATGACAAGCAATTTCTTCATTTCCCACAATGTTTTCTACCCAAAAAGCTATAAAATCTCGAAATTTCATCACATTGAAATGTCGTCTGCAACTTCTTTCAAATTGGAATACGCCAAAATTCTGTCGTTTGGGAAAGGGTTAACACATATAAATCAAATGTTAGATAATATCTCCACATCTCTTGAATAGATGTTAGTCATAATTAATTTAAAAGAAAAGTTTGTTGTTCAACAACAACAACAACAACAACAACAACAACAACAACAACAACAACAACAACAACAACAACAACAAGTTTCATCTCTCTCTCTTTCACGAATGTAAGACTTGACTAACGCATTGACGAACACCAATTTAGGCCTCTAAGTCATTACTCCCGCAAAAAATCAAAATTGAAGAATAAATAATGAGCATGTATAAATGAGTCAGGATCTGGAAAATGGATTTATAGCATTTGAGACCAGCACGAAAACAGATCAGCCATTGTATTATAAGTGTAGCCTGATCAGGATCCATGTGACTCTCTTACAGATGCTACAAGTCGTTAACCCTTTCCCAAACGAAGAGTATTTAGAGTGATCCAATTTAAAAACTGCTCTAGATGACAAAATGAGTGTTGATAAAGAAAGGATTGGTGAACAATATATCACAGAAAAAATTGAGACAGAAGGAGAAAATGATTAGGGTAAAGAGGGGCAAAACGCCCCCCTTAAGGAAAGAGCGCTGTAGCACAAAACATGCAAAGTATAATGTAAATGTTTTAACGTGAAATTAAACTTTGCCCTTTGTCCCAAATGTCTATACACAAAACAGCTTTGTCATTTGATATAAAAAATGACTGTCGTTAAAACAATTTTTCTCGAAATTTGGCCTTCTTGCCCCACCCTCGGGGCAAAACGCCTTTGGGGGTGGGGCATGAAGCCCACCACTGGGCTTTATGCCCCATATAAAAAATAAAAAAAATATTTTGAAAATATCTGGGGGGAAATAGGAATATAATTAGTTTGTAATTAATATACTAGGAAAAATATATTTTGGATGGGTTTTATCAAATTTTCAACATTTTTTATCAAGCGTAAAGGCTAGATTTGGGCATAATTTACTTGTCTATAAAAGTGGTTACGTGTTACTGTCCTTTGTCTGTAGCATCTTCAAATCAGTCAAATTAAAACATACTGATATTATGTTCTTTAAAAGGCCCATTTAAAGTAGATTAAATGGTCTTATTGTCTCATTTTAACACAAAATCGACGTTTCATGGGCGTTTTGCCCCACATGGATCCATCAGGTGACATAAAAGTTTGATATATTCGCGAAAAATCGGTCTTTTTTGCCAGTTTTTCTTTTGTAGACAACGAAATGTAAATGGATTTCGTCATATGTACCAACCTAAGTCATTCTTTGAGTTTAAAGGAAAAATTTAGTACTTCTGAATACCTACTTATCCATACAAGGGGCAAAACGCCCACTATTTAGCCCTTGGAAGGGGCAAAACGCCCAGTCTGGGCGTTTTGCCCCAAAGCAGCATAGGCGTTTTGCCCCAAAGGGGGTGTGTGATTTAATTTGGCCAGAGAAAAAAATGTGTTGATATTTTTTTCTTTTTATCTTTTTGTGTAGGCGACCAATTGGACATATAAATATAAAATGCATTTTGGTTGATTGAATACTCGGACTGAAATAAGATACACATGAAAACCCATTACCCAAATATTAGATCAAACATATGCAAAATAAACAATTATTCGCATACTGATAATTGAATGACGTTTAGATGTAAAAAATTCATGGGCATCTTTCTAAAAGAATACTTCAAGTGTAAAATCAAGACAAATATCAATTGGCATAATGAGTGACGAAATAATAGGGGTGGGCGTTTGACCCCACCTGGGCTTTTTGCCCCTCCTTACCCTACAAGCTTTTTCTTCTTTTTTTCAAGACTTTTTCCTTAGGGAAGTCAAAAGCAGGTCTTCTTTGGGAAAGGATTAAGAAGGTATTAGAGACCACAATGGACCTTGTCCATAATGTGCGCACAGACAAATCTTAAACCGTTTTGACCTCAAAAGCCATTTTGATCAACTTTCCTTATACTGCCAGAAATGCTTATCATTGAAAAATGGGTTTAATTGTTCTTTACACTATCAAAGAATTACCGGATGAATTATCGGACTATGTCTATAAGCCATTATTTGGATCCATGCCGCCATCTTTATTTTGATACGATTGATAAAGAAGTTGAAGGAACACAATATGGATATTCATCAGACCGTGCGAACGCAGTGGTTTGTTTCAGTTGTTTTGTATCCATATTTTGGGTAACTGTTGTAACGTATTAACGATTCAAAATCTTTTACTAACGAGGGGCTATACCGATAACCCAATATAGGGGAATCATGTAAGTAAAAGTGACCATCGAAGTGTGTAAGTTGTTTCTATAAAATTTAATGTTTTTTTTTCAATACGGCTATCCTACTTAAAACAAACCAAAACAGCTGTAACGATTCTCCTTTACCTTTGAACGTGTGATAAAATATCAGTCATATGTTAGTAGCCCCAATATTATCTTTCAGATAGTGCGTTCCAATATTTCAGGATTGAAATGATTTATGTATCACTATCAGTTCAGTAAAAATATAAAAATAGTACTGTCTCAGAAGGAGCTCACTAACAGGATTTGGTAAGATTATTTCAATCCCTGTATGCGTCATTCCAAAGACCGTAGCCTAGTTGAAATTCAGAACAAGTCTATTTAACCCTTTCCCAAACAAGACCTGGTTTTGACGCCCCTGATAGAATAGGCTTGAGAAAACATTGAGACAAAAAAGAAACTGCTGATAACCAGCAGTTTCTCCTTTTGTCTCAATATTTTCCTTGCTATATTACACATAAATTTCATCTTCCACAGCATTTGTTTTGTCGTCTGCAGCATCTATTGAATTGGATCGCCCTAAAATTTTGTCGTTTGGGAAAGGGTTAAAAACATAGAAGCTTATTATTTTGCTTGTCAGGAAATACCAAAGCTCAGTGCATTGCATACTTTAAATCTTGTCTGAGGTATTGATCAAATACTGTAGATTATTTGCCGAACAAAGAAAACCAGAATAGATTCCCGTTTTCGATTGGAATGGCGGATTCTGTGCGGTTTGTAGCCCTCTATTATATCACGGTAGAGATTGTGCAAATTGGATGGGTACCGACTACGGACAAATTTGTACCGATTCAGGAAAGAAATTATGCAATAACTTTCATATTTCTGCGGCAATTTTCAAGCGGTTTGTTGCGTGTACCCTGCCCTATTGAGATCTTTCCTTAGATATATGACTTGTTAGTGAAATCCTTTTACTTATTCTAAAAATTGATCCCAACCGACAAGAAAAACGACAAAAAATTCAGATCGTTTTTGTGGTTGGTTTGGATCAATTCTGGGAAAAGTTCAGAAAGTGATGCTTTAAAGGAAAGAGCTCAGTAAGGCGTTAAATGCAACAAACCGCTTGAAAATTGACGTCGAATTAAGAAAGTTATTGCAAAATTTCTTACTATACCTGAAGCGGGGCTAATTTGGCAGTAGTTGTTATCAGTTTGCTTTCTGGTCGGTTGTGACAATATTTTGGGGAAAGTACAATGAGTTTTCTAATAAGTCATATATCTGATGTAAGAGCTGAATAATTCGGGGTACATGCACACAAACCGTGTGAAAATTGATGCAGAAATAAGAAATTTATTGCAAAATATCTTACTGGAATCGAGATTTTTTTTAGTCCGTAGACGTTATCCATCCCATATTGCACAATCTCCACTATGTATATGGTTTGTTATTTTGATGAGGACTGTTTATCAAGGCGCTCCTTCAGGGGTGGATAAAATTAAAGTGACTATACACGGTAAAAATTGCCTTTTTGATTAGAAGAACAGTATGATTATAATGTTATATCGCTGTTTTTTTTTTTATCAAAACCTCTTAACTGCAGCTTAAAACAAGTTGTAGTTACAAGTTTTTTTGTTGAAAAATGACGATAAACGTTGTACATGTATGTTGTTTTTCATGGATCAGCTATGATGTGGCATGAATCAAGTTTTTCTTTATACTAAATACCAATTTCGTATGCCACGTCGTTCTGTTAGAGATAGTTGTCGCGTAATTAAATATGATTCCTTGTCTAATTGCCTATCAGGTTTCAATTATGAGTAAATAATACCCCAGTTGACATTAATTGAGTATATAAATTTGACGAATCCCGTCTAATCGCGAGATCAATACTTTGTGGCAATGTGCTTTTTCCTCAATATATCCACCATTAGAGACCTAGCACTTCCTGCAATTTCGGGCGTCGTCCTTGGCAACGGATATTGGCTAGGGTACCCTCTTTTAAGGTATAATGCCCGTAATGTGGCCATTTTGAGATTCGTAAAACATCGGGGGGTTTTCGAGCGATGTCGTTACGTATCAAAACTTATTCGGGCGCGGTCGTAAACAATCGGTGGTGGAAAGTTCCACCGCCGATTGTTTTCGGCATCGCCCGAATGATTCGTCGCGCGAATCTCAATATGGATGGACTACCTTATTTTCCAAACGTCATCCGTGACAACGTAAATTGACAATGGATATCATCGTTAATTTCCGTTGCTACAGATGACGTCCGAAACACAAAACGTTTGGTATCTAATGATGGATGGAATAGCTTAAACTCTGCTTAAGTGCAGTGCACTTTTTATCCTTTCACTATCTAAATATTCTGCCCGATAACAAGGGGTAGGATAAACTTAGCTTTATCCTACCCCCTGATCACGTGACATGCTTTATTATGCTACATGATCACGTGATCTGCCGAAACTACTTTTAATTTTATCCGGAGGTTGGGCAGGGTCGATCTCGAAATCCCCGTTTTTATGACAAAACTTACACAAAATGTTCGCAAAGTCTCCTGTTTTGAATAACAAAAATCATCCCTATCAAATAATTCTGCGTATTTAATCAATATTCTTGCACCGAACTTACAAAAATGCTAAGTTTAAGTTTACTCGTAATCCGAGGCAAGTGGTCTACAGAAAACGAGAAATAAAAAGCACAAAAGAAACTTTTCCATTCCCTTGTCTAAACAATGGACTAAATGCCCCACTAACAGAATCCGCCCCTGGAATATTGACCTAAATCTTAGAAATCGATGACGTAGATTAAAGTTTGGATGACGTAATACACACCCGTTGTTGTCTGGGAATCGAAGCGATGTTTGTTTACAACAGGACAGTGCAGGAAAAAACAAGGAATGGTTTGGATTTACATGAGGTGGAGATATTTGTGGTTTGTTATCGTATTTCAAAACATCCGTAGTACCTGTTTTTACACGTCAGGCTATTGTTATTTTGAAATAATGTCTTCATTACCACGCACAACACAAGCTTGCTTCGTTGGAGACTGTCTGAAAATGGACGACATCGGAGAAAGTGCAAAACACGTTAGGACTGAGGAAATTAAAGTTGGGACGAATAGTGAACTGAATCATTTGTGGTATGCGCTTCATGTTCTTGTTACAGTTTGACCTTTTCAAGTTTTAATTTAAACGTTGACTCTGTTTTTGTTAAAACCGATACGGATCCTTCCAATCCCAATCCAAACACAACGGTCAGGTCAAGACACAGTCGTCGACTCGCATCACTTTCTAGTTCTTTGCTATTTGAATTTACACTGCATGGTTATTATATTTGAAAATTGAAATATAACTTGCTTGTTTTTACTTCGGTAAAATTATAAAATGTTGATGGGAAAGGAAATTTTCCACGCGGATTACTTTCTGACGCTCATCAAACGTGTGCGCATTCAAACATTTTGAAAGGGTGACATCGCTTTAGTATATAAAAAATAATAATCCATTGATTTCAATGAATTATGAATATGTTTCTGTAATTCTAAATCGTTTTAAGGTTGTAACAGGATAAATAGAATAGATGTTTCATGTCTTGGATGGGTCAAGTTTATTTGGCTCGGCTGCGGAATTTATCTTGTTCGCCTTCGGCTCACAAGATAAATTCCTCCGCTCGCCAAATAAACTTGACCCATCCAAGACATGAACCATCTATTCTCTATATCTGGTCAAAATTCGTAGAACATAAGCTGAGAAATTAGACAATAGAACATCATTAAAGCGGGCGAATTTTTCCATGTGAACGCTTCCCAAAAGTCACGTGGGTTACCCACCGTGTATTACACAATATGACAAAACAACTGTCGTTGGAATCTTTTTATTCTTATATACTCAGCAAAAGAGCTAACGCATCACTTTTTAAAATTGCATATCTTCGTTATTGTTAAGACGTAACGTCAAAAGTTGCGGACCATCGTTGTAACACGCATATCGACCGTTTTCCGACGTTAACGTTACGCGAAGGTGTAAAGAAAGTTATGACTTTCCCCAAAATATGAGAAATGACAAATTTTCAATGTTGGCCAAAAGAAAACATTTTCACAATAATACCAATACATGCATACATGAAAATAGGAGCTTACACAATTAATAATATCAACTACCAGTAAATAAACAACAGAATTATTTCGTAAGTATTGAAAAATCAAGCATTTTTAAGACGCTACAAACGCAATAAAATAATGATTTTCTTCAACTCCAATCAAGACAAAAAATTAACAACAAAAACTAGAGCTCAGATGTATGTCCCAAAATTTTTTATATTGATTTCTAAACACTATTGGAAAAATAAATTAGATTTAAAAAATTAGACATACCGAAAAAATCAACATGACGTCAAATCGTCAAAAACGCGTTTTTGTGACATTTTTAAGACGCTACATCACACTCTATATCTTCGCTAGTTGAATAGATATTGACAAATGCATTTATTTTTTCAAATTTTATCCGAGATGTATGTCGAAAATCAATTCAAATTCAAAACATTTTGATTTTCTTAGAAAAAAAAGCTATATATGAAAAAATCACCCTTGCATTTGGGACCGTTTTAGTGAAAATGTGACATTTTTAAGACGCTACAAACACAATAAAATAATGATTTTCTTCAACTCCAATCAAGACAAAAAATTAACTACAAAAACTAGAGCTCAGATGTATGTCCCAAAATTTTTTATATTGATTTCTAAACACTATTGGAAAAATAAATTAGATTTAAAAATTAGACATACCGAAAAAATCAACATGACGTCAAATCGTCAAAAACGCGTTTTTGTGACATTTTTAAGACGCTACATCACACTCTATATCTTCGCTAGTTGAATAGATATTGACAAATGCATTTATTTTTTCAAATTTTATCCGAGATGTATGTCGAAAATCAATTCAAATTCAAAATATTTTGATTTTCTTAGAAAAAAAGCTATATATGAAAAAACACCCTTGCATTTGGGACCGTTTTAGTGAAAATGTGACATTTTTAAGACGCTACAAACACAATAAAATAATGATTTTCTTCAACTCCAATCAAGACAAAAAATTAACTACAAAAACTAGAGCTCAGATGTATGTCCCAATTTTTTTTATATTGATTTCTAATCGCTATTGGAAAAATAAATTAGATTTAAAAATTAGACATACCGAAAAAATCAACATGACGTCAAATCGTCAAAAACGCGTTTTTGTGACATTTTTAAGACGCTACATCACACTCTATATCTTCGCTAGTTGAAGAGATATTGACAAATGCATTTATTTTTTCAAATTTTATCCGAGATGTATGTCGAAAATCAATTCAAATTCAAAATATTTTGATTTTCTTAGAAAAGAAACTATATATGAAAAAATCACCCTTGCATTTGGGACCGTTTTAGTGAAAATGTGACATTTTTAAGACGCTACAAACACAATAAAATAATGATTTTCTTCAACTCCAATCAAGACAAAAAATTAACTACAAAAACTAGAGCTCAGATGTATGTCCCAATTTTTTTTATATTGATTTCTAATCGCTATTGGAAAAATAAATTAGATTTAAAAATTAGACATACCGAAAAAATGACGTTTTTTTAACAGCGTGACGCTACTTATCTCTTTCTTTCCATTCCTCCATAGTTTGTTTACACCATCCAACTGCCGTAAGATTTACGCTATATCTTCTGTGACATCACTGACGTAATTTGCCAAAGTTTGTGCGCTTTAAAAAGTCTTACTTTTTATTCTATTGGGATTCTCGCGAGTTTGTTTGGTAATTTCTGTTACACGTGACGACGTCATTTTCTGCGTCAGAGTTTATTTATTTTGTTTATCAAATTGTCTGTATTCAAACAATGTTGAAATTCGACATATATTAATAAATTACAATTCAATATCTTTTATATGATACCAAATACATGTGTGTTTTTCAATTAAAAATAACAAATATGCGGTTTTAAACAGAAGTGCATAGCCAATTTTGGCTTGGTCCGCAACTTTTGACGTTACGTCTAAAGATTTAGATTTATAATTTGGCACATGATTATCCTATAAGATTCTGCACTCATCCATAAAACTACTTCTAAGTTTTCTCTCTTATGTGACCGCGTCATACGAAAAGGGGACCAAAACAGTTTTTCGGCTCGTGTAACTTGTGATATTTTTCAATCATTTTTGTTTGAATGGATTTTGAAAGCTGGTTTATTGTGGGATTGAAGTCTGAAAAAAGAATTTTCTTATCTAACGTAACAAGGGCTGTTCGCAGACAACTTAGCTCGCATTAACGCACCTTTTTAAAAGAAAATGTTAATTTTTCAAGGTCAAGGTCACAAGGTCAAATTTTATGGTCTCGCGTGAAAGGTCTTGGTGGGACCTGTCTATGTGTGAAATATCAAGACTACATCTCATACAGTTCACAAGATATTGACCGATACGTTTTTGTCTACTTAACCGACGTCGCCGTCGACGCCAACAATGACACCAACGACACTAGTGATGTAACATTACCTCTGCGGGAATAAATTACGCAACCACAAAAGTGTTAAAGTCGTCGGTTTGTTTAAGGAAGGGTAACTTTTCTACAAAGGGACTCTTTCAGCCAATACAAAAGGTTTGAAAGTTATGCGTGAATTTCCCATTTTAATCAAAGTTCAGACTTTATGAATTTAAGAATTAAGGGTGCCCTTATTAAAAGTTCAATATTTCAAAACAGGCTATAGCATTTACTATGAAATTTCATAGGCTTCATATCAAATGGTGGTAGTCGGCATGTGCAAATTTTGAAGGTATTTTGTACATTCATTAAAAAATTGTTAACAAAAATCTGAGTGATGCGTTAGCAGTTTTGCCGAGTATATATTGAATTGATTAGATTCTTCACGAAAATTGGCAGTGTGAGAGTCCATGCAGCCTTGTTCATAGAGTATAACTTCATTTTGAGAAATGCAAGCCAGCCAGCTACTCATTATATGTGACATGTCTGACATGTGTCTTGAAATTTACTTTCTTTGCTGACATTTTCTGGAGTCGTATATCATATTTTGCATTAACCTTTTCTCAAATAACAAACCTTTGACAAATATGAATAAAAACAACATCAGAATGCAATAATGATGTTTCAAAATGTGCGAAATGTATATATTAAAGCACAGAAAGTAACTAATTTAATCAGAAAACGCTTGTAAGACTTTTTCGCTATCTGTTTGGTTCACATCGTATATTTCGTATAGCCCACGATAGATGACATAGCAGAGCATGTCTATCGTTTTACTAGGGATGCTTGGTCGGGTCATTTAACGTGAGCTACAATCCAATTTGGTATTATGCTTTCTTGCCTATTGGTTACTTGTGAATCGAGGCCGCTTCTAGATTGTTGCCTCTCCTTTTCTTTCTGTTGCTGTCCGCTTATATCCGGCCCAAAACAGTCGGATGAGAACTAAACTCGATTTACTTATTCGGATATCATAGTACAGTTTCCAGGCTATGAGTATTGGCTTTGTTTGATTTTTTTTTGGAAATGACGTGAAATTTTCAATGCTATGAGATCTCTAGATGGTACCTACGCTAGGATGTTATGTAGACACTCAGCATTCATTGGTCTACCAATATCACCAACGCAGTGCTTTACGGAAAGCTCCAAAGAGTAAGCGACAATATACGTATAGGAGGGAGCAGCTAGCAGGTCACATTACCGCCATCCAAAGCTCAATACACAATCGTTGGTGCTTTGGGAGACAAGTCATGGACATAAAGACGCAGAAGACGGAGGGTGACATTCTTAGATGCTCTGAGAAGGGACAAGGACGTCAGAGACTCGATAGAACTGGCCTCACTTATGAAAGACAGAACAATATGGCGTGGATGTGAGGTTGGTCGCCTACGAGCGACTAAGTTTTAAAGTTCGCTTGGAGCTATTTCATCGCAGGACATGAGTATTCGAAGTCAGCTCATGGCGTAGTCAAGTATTTCGAAAGATATACTTTATGCTCTGGTCATACTCGTACTAACTAAAACAAAATGTAAAAGGAAAATAACTTCATATCAAACTAATGACTCCTCGTCTCGTGTATGATTTTCTTTGCAAGTTTAGGACACTAAGCATCAATCTTAGGACTGCTGTTGATGACTTTGAAAAAGAAAATGGACAGTTTATTTTCAAGCTTTACTGTCACACGTTTCTCCATGCTCTAGGCATAAAGCGGCCCATACACGATCAATATCATTGACAATATTATTGAGTCATAATATTGACAATATTTTTCTAGCCACCCATACACGATCAATATTATTGACAATATTAATTTAGAGAACAATCAACCATGGGTTACATAAAGCGGCCCATACACGATCAATATCATTGACAATATTATTGAGTCTTAATATTGACAATATTTTTCTAGCCACCCATACACGATCAATATTATTGACAATATTTATTTAGACCATGGGTTATACTTCACTATAAGTGACCTGACAGAGCGGCCCATGCTAATCGAATGGAATGCTCTGCCAGGTCAATTCTCGTCCGCTATATGTAACGTCAATGAAAATATTGAAGAAAATATTTCAGCGATCGCAGATATTCGTCAATAGTATTGACAATCCTTCAATATTGCCCATCCACGGTCAATATTATTGTCAATACCAGATATTGACAATAATATTGTCAATAATATTGATCGTGTATGGGCCCCTTAACATCTTATTGGGCATGAAACGTAATACGGTGTCGTAAAAGTTCTCCTTCAACAACAACACTCAAAACGTCTTTGGAATCGAACGAACGAAGCCTCATGCATAAAAGATATCCTCTGTCTTATTGCATAACCTCGTAACTCCAGCTTAAATCAAGCTGGAGTTACGATGTTTTGCAATAAAACCGAAGACATACTACATTACAATAATTATACAGCAATTTACTTGTCACAGCGTCGCCCAGAAGCTGTTTTCATGATGAATGTTTTGTTAGTAATTTACATATGACATCAAATACGGAACACAGAGAAAAATAGTGTTCCTGTGACCCGTCATTTTAAAAGGAAGATTTGCTTTACTTAGAAATGTATCGTCCCTGGTCAAATTGCACTTTCCGCGACAGTCGAATCTCATTATTCACGAATTTGTTTTGTGTACAACTAGGAATGACAGCTCATGCACTGATCCAGGGGGCTCCGTAGACTTTACTGCCCTCCCCTTGTTTTTTAAAGGGGATAAAAATAGCATTGATTGTTAATGTATCATCCTGTAAAGGTCGGTTCACATTGACGAATTTTCTTACGATTCCTTACGAATTGGACATTCGTAATCACATTGCCGAAAGGTACACGTATTGTTACGATTTGAGCGAATTTAACGGATAGTTTACGTATTTCTACGACTAGTTTACGGGCTGGTTACGGATTATTTACGAATCAATAGGAGTATTACCGACTTAGTTACGAATGTTAACGAGTCCTTTGTTATTATTTTGTTGTTGTTGTTGTAAGAAAGACAACCTCGTTATTGAAAATCTGACATTCGACAAGACAACATGTCTTACGAACGAAATAAACTTAGGTTGTACCAACAATTCCTTCAAGACAATTAACCCTTTCCCAAACAAAATCTAGTTTTGACGTCCCATGGTTTTGGAAAATATTGTGAGAAAAGAATAAATTGCTGAATAATCAGCAATGCAATTCTTTCTGTTCACTCAGAATTTTCTATTCAATAACATACAAAGTTTCCACTTCTTACATCAATTAATTGTGTCCTCTGTAACTCCTTTCAAATTGAAACAATAAAAATCTTAAAGACCCTAAGTGTTTCTATTGTATTAACTCTCATGTTGTCCAGCAAGATTAACCCGGGACATCTGCATATGTAATGACCCCACTTCGGCAATGTTTTGTTAAGACGCTCAACTAACGGACTTTGCACACGAAAATTAAGTTGTCCCGGGTTAATATTGGTGGACAATACATAGTGTGGGGTCATTCATAACCCCAGAAATATATTTATGCTTGCTATATTCGAAGTTGTTCTCCGATGCGCGTTTACTTTTGTACTTTTTCTATCTAATATTCGTCGATAATAAGTCAAATTGTCTTGAACATCGAACAACGTTTGAAGGACTTATCGTCAATTTTGAGCTGGGATAAAAAAAAAAATGACCCCAGTGCATATAAACGCATTTAAAAAAAATGGGCTCTTAGTCCTCATTTTTTGCAAATTCAATTAGAAATCATTTGACGTTTAGCAAAACATTAAATAGTATACTAACCCAAAGAGCCAACGCAACACGAACTTTAAGTTACAATATTTGATTATTGAAAATGTGAATTCGTTAATATTGACTTCATTTTGACCACTGACCATTCTGAGACCACCAGGAAAAAACAAATGGGTCTAAATCGATTCCGTAACGCAAATAACGTTACAAACGTAATGCCGGGGTGTGTTTCAAAAATGAAACCAAGAACAGTATCTCGTATGTCCTCCTGTAGCATTGAACACAGCACAACATCTCTGTGACATCGAACGTAACTAACGTCGACAAACGTTTATAGGAATATTCTGTCACTCTCGAAATAATGGTTGCCCCATTTGACGCAAGGTCTGTGGTTGAACTGGGCGTTGACGTAAACGTGTGTCAAGCAGGTTCCATAATTTGTTCAGGTGGTCAGATTACCACTTTTGGGCGTTGCACCACTGGAGAAGGACTCGTGTGTGCATGAGTAGTAAATTGGGACCCACATAAGGACGTCGATGTCGGAACCCATGTTTACGTAACCTGTTACGTGTCTGTGCACTTATACGGCGACCGTGGTTCCCAGCAGTTACAGCAGCCGAAGCCGGTCTCTGCGGTTTTGGGTTCTCAACCAGTCGTCCTGTACCTTGGTAGTTACATGACTTCTGAAGGCTCTTGGCATGTCATAAACATTACCAGAACGTCAAAACAAACGTAAGCAAAAAAGTAAATGACTTAGAAAATAACAAAAAAAGGATTGTTTAACCCAAATGGAACTTCTAACACATTCAGACATGATTAATGAGTAAGATGAATTGAACATACTGGTTTGCTGGAACTTCCGCTATATTCATGCTATCGTAGACAACGCCCTATCCGATAGCCGTGTAACCAAAGTCAGCAAGGAGCAATCCAATCACCTGCGCCTTTCGGGACAATGCTAAATTGCGACATTTTTGTCTATCGCCAGACAGTTTTTTTTTTACCTAATCTTATCGGGTTATCTTGTGACTTTCCAAAAATGCACGTGCGCTGGTTTATTACACGCACTGTTGCACGTGCAGTGCGGAAATAGGGTTGTGAACCAAGGACTCTGTGTTCAGCCAAGCATAACAATTCTAAGGTTTTTTATGTGGACAATAAAATCACTATATAATATAATGAAATCTGAAGTTTCGTTGTTTCATCTAATCTCATTAAAAAGTTACAACAAAAAATCTTGTTGCGTTGGCAGTTTGGGTTAGTATATTTCATCTATCATTAATTTTATTTGTCAACAATTTTGACATACTCAATCAAATCAAATCAAATATTTTTTATTGTTCACATCATGTACAAAATGATATACGAACTATTCACACATAAACAAAACATATAACAAACGATGACGTTCATATCTGTTATAATCTAGGATGTCTATCATCATAAGACTCTGCATATACACAAGGTCTTACCAGGACTCACACTGCCCTTTTTTCAGCTTCTCTATCAAAGATAACCCTAATCAGGCCTTTTGCGGAGCCTGGTCTGTTTTAGTACCATTCTCGGAATCTCATACCATAAGTGCGCTTTTTTAAACATCCCGGCTCGTTTATATTCGTAAAGTTATCGTATATATTCGTGAATCACACACGGATGATTTGCGAGTGATTTGCGATAAACTAAGAGTCATTTACGAATGAATAACGGGACGTTCAATCCGTGGACATTCGTGAGAAAATTTTGGACATGCCAAAAAACTTCCCCGTATGAACACGAATCATTGGGATAGTCGCCGATATATTGCGAGTTGTTTACGAATGTTTAAGTATTGTTTACGAATACTTACGTATGCCTTTCCGAATGGACCACTGAAAACGAAATATATGAGTATGCACGATTTTTTACAATGCCATTTAATTCTTTTTGTTGTAAACGATAAGATATTATCTCTACATCATCATTCAGTAGCTGACATTGAGAAAAAAGGCATTTCATTCTTACGAGTTACTTACGGATGCTAACGTATTGTTTAAGAATGTTCACGAATGGCCTACGAATGTCCAATTCGTAAGGATTCGTAAGGAAAATTCGTCAATGTGAACCCACCTTTAAGGTTGTTGCTTTTATTTTGCGTTTCGATTTATTGGTGGGGTGGTGTCAGTCCCCCTTTTATTTTGGGAGAAATGCTTTGATCAGAACATGCAGTTATTTCAAGACTAATAATTTGTAGAGTTGGATTGAACTGTGCCATTCATGTAATTCAGAATGATGGGAGACGGTCCTTTTTCGGATGATCATTTACATGAATATCGTTTCTACTCATGATGAATTGTTTGTAACGTATTTACATATTATACGTCCGCATGAAGACAGTGAGACGTCCGTAGTACTTTTACGGAATCATGATGTTTATTGATGTTTGACAGAGATATTGTCCAGCAAGATTAATCCGTATATGTAATGACCCCACTTCGGCAATGTTTTGTTAAGACGCTCAATTAACGGACTTTGCACAAGAAATTTAAGTTGTCCCGGGTTAATTTGGGTGGACAATACAGATAAGAGAGGAATTATTTTTTCAGAATACAATATTTCCTTTATTGTTCATCAAACCCTATGTCGTGGGTACTCATTTCAATCGTCTCAATCGTCACAATATAGGGTTTGGAATTTAAATGAACATAATTAAAATGTCTTTCACCCCTCTTATTCGTTGCTCTGTTGGGATGGGATTGAATTTAGACATGTTTGTACTCCTCTCGGCCATCAATAAATCAACCACCTTCTAGTTGATGCCAAAGCTTAGAAAAATCATATTCATCGGAAAAAAGTCATGTGACTATAAGCTAAATGAAAACAATATGGATCTTGATGAGACTGCGAGAGTACGCAGCTTGATCTGGATTTGTGTTGTTCTCACACCATTAATGAATCTCTCCAAGATTCGGGCTCTAATTTACTCTCAATCGGATGAGAAAATCTTATAACCGTTGGTATTTGCATCACAAAAAAACCCATCAAGAGCTGTTTGCCCTTTATTTTGATAATTCAGAGACCAAGTAAGGGAATGGAGATATACACACGATGGATAATCGCGTGATACAACACTTTTAGATTTTTTTTATTTTTGTTAATACAGGATCGATTTGAATTTGGTTTCAAACAAAGAAAGTGGACAGACGTAAGGCATTAGATGGACGTGGTATTTTTTTGTCTTTTTTGTGTGAAAAATCAGATGAAAAAGGCTTTAGAAAACATTGTAGAAAATAAGCAATTTCTTTTAATTCCACAAGGTTTTGAATTTCTTCCCCATAAGACAATAAAAAGTAAAATAGCATTATCTTGTAATTTTCGTCTGCAACATCTTAGACTTAGGACGAGTCTAGAATTTATCCATCTGATAATGGGTTAACCCCCCTTTCTAGAGGTGCGTTCTTTAGAGCGAGATTTCTTTAGATATCTTGAGATTTCTTAAGATATTTTAGGATAAAGCGTTCTTTAGAGCAAGATTTTTAATACGCTCAATGGAAGGCGCCATTATCCTATACTTCGAGCGGAACCCTCGGTCAGCTCTGTACAAACAATACACGGAGATACGGTTTGAGAATTTGTTTCTAAACATAGTAACACATCGACGTTATCAAAACGAGGCTCCCAAAAAATTTGGAGTACAAACAATGACGGCGCACGTGAATTCAATAGGCCTATACAGCGATATAGCGAAGTTTGAAATGGAACAAAAATATAAAATAGAATGAAAATCAATGAAAAACACCCGTCATCGCACAGAAAAATGACCAAATTATATGACTGTTATGATAATCGACGTTTTCCGATGGCTAGAAGAAATATATTCGTCCAGCAAAATCTCTGCTAAACCCGTTACACATAGAGGGAAATGATCACGTGACCGGTTTGTTTACTCCAGGTATCCGCGCGGTTTGTGGTTTAAGATGGCGGATTGAACCACATTCTCAAACCGTGTCTCCGTGTATATAAAAAATGACGTCATGATGACGTCATTTGTATAAATATGGAGCATTCGGAACAGCTCGGTCAAAGTCTCGGTCTTAAAAACGCTTTATTCAAAACACCAAATCTTAAAAAATCTCACTCTAAAGAACGCGCCTTAGGACTCATTTTAGATCTGTTTAACTTGTAGGCTAATGTTTGACGTCAAAGTAAATGCTGCTTAAATTTTTATGACTTAAAATAAAAACAATGCACCAAAAAGCGACTATGCTTGTTGTTAGCATGTTCTGATACTGTTTTCAAAGCGTTGAATAATAGGGATGCCACAATCGGGGACTTTGAAAAGCGGTTAAATATGAATTCGTAGTATTGTCTGTATCTGTACTGTGTAATTTTCGAGTGTTTGGGCCATATTTTATGCTATCAGGAATTTACATGTCACGAACATTCAAATGTTGTACATTTTTCGAAATTATAGGGATTCAGTACGAAATATAACTGTTATTTGCGTAATATTTCTTTAAAATACAAAAGTACTGCAGAACTTTTAGAGAAACTCTCGTATATAATAGCTCTTTCCCAAATGATATCGCATATCAACTTAAGTCCGTAATAGAAAATGATTGTGAAAAAAAATGAGTCAAAAGAAGAAAATGCTGACAATCAGCATTTTCTCCTATAAACTAAATATTTTCTGTTCATAATTTAAAACAAATTTGTACTCTAACAACATTTAGGCCTATGTGGTCGTCTAAAGTACATTTCACGTTTTAGCTACATTGTCGTTTGGAAAATGATTAAATATAGTCTGGAATGATTTATCTCGGACGACCGACATTAGAAATGAAATGCAATTATTTTAAAGCGCCCATAGCATCATCGTTGAAACACAAATCTAACAGCTTTTCGAGACGAAAATACTCACGCTTTTCGAATCCATACCATTGTAAATTAAATAACAGTTGCTTCTGAAAGAAGAAAAACCGAAGGCTTACACTACATAAAAAATATGGAGAAATAATGGTCTTTTAGGTTCTCATTTTCTCTCGGTAACATAATGTTCAAACATAGGTTATATGTTTCTCTGGTAGTGAACTCGGCCAAAGCGTGGGACGTTATTTCGCGACCAATGTATTCCGTCGGTGTTGTTATAAAATATCGTAAGTACGGCTTTATCGAAGCCGTAGTTACGAGATTTTATAACAACACCGACCGTTTGTAGCAGATGAGTTGGAAAAATAAGGAATTAAATACATTTGGCAAATCTTTTTAAATATTCCTAGCTGACAAAAAGATTATTGACGACAAACTGAAATTTTGGTTGGTCGTCAATGCCTTTTTTATCATGTGTTGTTTGAAAGATTCTACATATTTAGCATTTCTGGCGTTTTTCCACGTTCAGTTTTTTTTTTAAATCAATCATATATTTACAAAATTATTGAAAAAAATATCGAATATGCTGTGTCACGGGATAACCCGTCGTGTCAAAGCAATAAATTATTATCAAAATATGTAAATAAAAAAAGAAGCGCCTTTTACAACTTATTCTTTGTTTCATATTGTTTAAGGTAGTCTATCCCTAATGGGATTCGCGCGACGTCGGAATTATTTGGGCGAAGCCGAAAATATTCGGCGGTGGAACTTTCCACCGCCGAATGTCTACGACGGCGCCCAAATAGGTTCGGATACGTAACGACGCCGGTCGAAAAAATCCGATGTTTTAGGATTCTCAAAATGGCCACATTACGGATATTATACATTAAGGCGCGTTCCCATTGCCGACCAAATCAACTCGATCAAGCGATCGAGTACTGATCGAGCTTGGTCGGCAAGAGTGATCGGAACGATCGAGCGTGGTCGGCAAAAATGATCGGGAATTAAGGGGGGATGCGCCAGTTTCCTATTTTTTTCCCAATGATAGAATTTATTTATACTTTGTATGTTGAAATTACATGTTATTACCAATTGAAAAATACAATAAAAATGGATGGTCAG
Source organism: Fragum sueziense (assembly GCA_963680895.1). NCBI lineage: Eukaryota > Metazoa > Mollusca > Bivalvia > Cardiida > Cardiidae > Fragum > Fragum sueziense. Next base: position 63,968,477 of record OY804592.1, read on the forward strand.
CGATCTTGTTTGAATTTTATAGGCATTCGTATCACATACCCCTACAACGAAAAAATGCACAATTTCTTGCACCTGTCCAAGGTCACTAAAATGCTAATGATGTAGGAATGTTTTCAGATACAGCTTTAGGGCTACAATTACAGCTTAATACATTATACACTTTCTGCCATGAATGGAAATTGCAAGTTAATATTGATAAAACAAAAATATTAGTTTTCCGTAAAGGGGGTCAATTATCGAGAAGAGAAGTATGGTATTATGCAAATCAAAGAATAGAATGCGTGCAGAATTTTGTATATGTTGGTGTTAATTTTACATCAACTCTATCTCTTTATAAAATGGCTGAATTCAATGCATTAAAAGCTAAACGCGTCCTTGGAAATGTTCTTTCCTCCATTCGACCATTGATGCCAGTGAAAAGCAATGTTTTCTTCAAGTTGTTTGACACAAAAATTTCTCCTATTCTATTTTACGGATGTGAAATTTGGGGCCTGCAGGAAATTGATAGAATTGAGAGAATACAAAAGCATGCGTGTAAAAGATTTATGTACGTCCCTTCCAATGCAACCGATGAATGTATATTGGGTGATTGTGGAAGAGTTCCGATGTTTCTTTATACTAGTAAAAGAGTTGTAAAATACTGGTTGAGATTGTTAAAAATGCAAGAACACAGATATGTTAAAAAATGTTATTCAATGATGAAATTATTTGATTCGTTAGGCCATGTAAATTGGGTAACTAATATTAGAATGAATTTGTATGAAAATGGATTTGGATATGTCTGGGAGAGTCAATCAGTTACTAATGAAAAACAGTTTGTTGCTATATACTTGCAAAGACTGAAGGACCAGTATTTGCAATTATGGAGGAACAATTGTAATACAAGGTCAAAATTACTTCATTATAATCAATTCAAAATCAAATTAGAAATTGAACCATATTTGGACATCATTAGAGTAGTAAAATTCAGGAAAGCCTTAGCTTATTTCAGAACATCTTCCCTATTGCTTGCTGAAGAGCAAGGCAGACATCGCAATATTGAATATGAAAATAGATTGTGCTTTTTTTGTAAAAAACGTTGTTGAAGATTCATACCATTTCCTTCTTATATGTCCACTGTATAGTGATTTAAGAAAAAAAGTATCTGAAAAGGGCATTTTATACCCAACCTTCAAAGAATAAATTTAATGTTCTTCTAAGCCATAAGAATGAAAATGAGTTGAAAAATTTGGCAATGTATATTAATTATGCTTATGAGAAAAGGAATGAATCGTCTCAAGTAGAATCTTAATACTTTATAGATTACAATCTCTCTATTCCGATATTATGAAATTTGAAATGCTACGTCATATCATGTTCTAACTATATCGCACCAATATTGTACTACATGTATCACTGGTTGTGTATTGAGATGCTTGTTTGTAATTGAAAATTGTATTGGAAAGGCCGGTGGCCATATATCAATTAAATAAATATATATATATATATATAATAAAATGCTGTATATTCATCGTTTAGTCCCGAAAACGGATTTAAAGTAACGTCTTACATTTAATAAGAACAGAAAACCCAAAATATGTGCTATTATAAACGCGTAAATGTATAAAATAGCATGCTCACGTGTTCGGTTAGATCAACGAAGCTGGAGTGTTTTATGTCAAAATTTGAATATTTTTGGAAATATTTTAAGTTCTACATGATAGAATTTGATAAAACTCCATCATTTTATTAATCAACATGTCTTGGTAATAGTTCAAAAAGAAAATGTATAGGTCAGCGCACTTATTATTAAATTACAGCAATTTTTATCAGTTACACATGAATAAAATGACGCAAAACAGTGGTAACTGCATACACACTTACGACTGTCTTGCTCTAAATAATCGATTTCCATCTTGAGGAAATCAGTTTCGCATAATAAATACACTTTTACCGTCGAAAATGGTAAATTGTAATGATGTGTTATATTATTGAAAATATGGTAGCGAAACATATTGGTACGAAACATTTAATTTACTACAGTAATGACCGAGTGTTCCGAAAAACTGGAGCATTCCCCCTTAATAGACATGAAATAAAGAATAAGTCGTGTAAATACATTTGATCGGGTTTAATCGGGTTTGATCAGGGAATTTAGGCGATCGAGTTCATCGAGTTGATTTGGTCGGCAATGGGAACGCGGCTTTAATAAATATTGGATAAAATGTGCACTTGGGCTAATCCACTCGTTCATTCTCAGAATGCTTGATTCAGAAAAAAATGTATTTCATCTCCTCGATAATCTGAGAAAATCCCTCTTCCGACGTTGGCAGTACAGACTTAAGACTTAATCGTCTGTTTTAAACAAGAGAATTTGTTCTAAAAATCAACGAAAAACCACTGACTTAGTGCTCTAAAAATCCCATTTTATAAATTAATAAGGTAATAATATTTTGAAGAACACTTGTACAAACCACTGTCTTCTGGGAAAGAATAACCCCCGGGGAAGAGCCTGAGGTAGAAGACCTTTTTACCCATTCCCCAAAACAAGACCTTGTTTTGGCGCCACAAACAATAAATGGGTTTGGAGAAAAACAGGAAAGAAAATTAATTTTTAATGTAGAGTGTCCGCATTTTCTCCAGTTTTTTTTATTTGATTAAAATCCGGTGTTTATATACAGAAATATCTGACAGGCACCAGTAAGGGGTCATCTTCAGTGACCTTTTCTTCTGATCAATCCAATAAACGCTTTTAAGATTCTGGTCATATAAGACCGGTAATAATAATTAGGCCTCGATGGCATCTAAATAATATTTCAGTGAAGAACAATGTGTTTGTAATGGAAAATTATATATGCCACCAGATGTAATTTGTTAGAGTAGATATAACAGATTTTGGTGTTCCCGGGGTCAAAAATGATGGCCATAACTGGTGCCTGTCAGATGTTACTGTTAGTTAATAGCAGATTGAAATCAGATTGTCCAGTTTCTCTCAAAATTTTCCTTGATAGAATAATATTCACAAAGCCCATATATCAACATCCACGTTGTCATCTGCTGTGCACAGCTTTCAACTTTGACTTGAATTCTAAAACTGAGATGTATTGGAAAGGTTAAACCTTTTATGGATTACAACCCATCATTAACAACAAAACACTTCGTGCATCTTCCGGCGTCATTCGTAGCAACGGAAATTGACGAGGGTATCTCTCGTCAATTTCCGTTGTCACGGATGATGCCCGAAGATGCACGAAGTGTTTGGTATGATGAATTGTAATCCTTAAAAATGCCAACAATTGCCTGATAAAAAATCCCTGGTAAGGTCTGGTAAGGGTTTATGATTTTCTAGCGATCTTGAATTTTTATGAAAAAGATTTATATCTTGCGATTTTAGTTTCTAGTTGCAAATTTCAAATGCAAATTACAAAGATAAGAAATGAAGATCACGATTGTTTGGTGGGTTTAAGCCGTGACACACATTGACGCTTTTTGATGCCCCACAAAATGGAGGATTTGGAAAACATCGCGGCAAATGAAGCAATTGTCAAGTATACAAGAAATTTCTTCATTTTCCACAATGTTTTCTTCCCAGAATGACGAAATATGATAAAATTATATACTAAAGGAAAAAAGAAACGCAACAAAAAATAAATTTTATCATACCTTTTGTTTTTGTCTTTCTCAAAACCAGCTTCATTGGAGTACTTTTTTCAATGCATAGTTAAACTTCATCATTTGACTTCCTAGAGTCAAAATTTCATCAAGGTCACATGCTGTACGTGCCATAAATATACGTTTAAATGAGAAGGGTCTGGCGTCAATGTTAAATGCGTTCTTGCACGCAATCCAATTTGACGTCAACGATTTCTGGCTGAAATTTGATTGCTGTACTGTCCATGAATAGCATCAATAGTTTTTTCGATAAGAGAATTTGTTTCGGTATGTAAAATAAACGAACGTTATGGGTCTGACGTCGTGACGTTAGACGTTCACCATCGATTTTCGGGCGACCATCAGTTGTTCTGTTCGTTTTAAAACGTTATCTCAAGCAATATTTTGTCAACTGATGTACACCAAAGTCAGCAGCAATTGGGGGTTGAGATGTTCCATTCTTAAACATCACAATTTCTACCGGATGACGTCTTTGATTAAGTCGCAAAATGATAAGAGGGATTAAATCCAAACGAAAATCATTGCCTTTTTTCGAGTCGACGTGCATCTATACAAATCAAAAGAGTTTTATGTAAAGTTTGGGTATTAAAAAATTTGCACGTGCAAAACGTGTAAACATCTTTTTTGACGTTATCTCACAGGTAAGACCGGTTCTAACGTAAGCACAAGGATCAATATCAAGATACAGTACCCTGTAATAATCAGTAACAAGTTTGACTTAATAACATAAAAGAATTAAGAGAAATGACAAAAAATAGTTGTTGCGTTACTTCTTTCCTCTAGTATATTTAGACGAAATTTTTGTTTGTAACATCTTTGTATACGGACAACATTACAGTTTTGTCGTGTTGAACAGAGTTTTAAAATATGCGATACATACGAGTAGATCTAAATTAGTTCTCGCATTCGGAATTAGGATGACCCCGCATACACTGCCTGCATTTCGTGGATATCCATTTACGATGCTTGTATACACACTCCACATAATACCTTTTTCAAACAAAGCTTGATTTTTCTGCATTTTGTGGAAACCCATTTTCGATGCTTGTCAGGCCACACAATACCTTTTCCAAGCAAAGCTTGATTTTTGCATTCCTTAGAGAAGGCTTTGGAAAACTTGAGTGACTGCATGTTTTATCTTGCCATCATTGTTTTCAAAGCTATGTGATTTTGCTATGATATATTTCAGAACATTTGTCAACAAACATGCTTGGTATAGTCCCTGATAAATGACCTGTCAGAGCACCTCTAACTATTGGCTAGAGAGGGTCTGCCAGGCAATTTAGCATGTGCTGTAAGAATGCATTTTCATAAAATTTCATTTATTTTCCCCAACTACTAGTCAGTGTAATATTTTGTCGTTTGTGAAAGGCTCGCCGTATTTTATTACAAGACCCTCCCTACGTATCACTATGAATACTCCTAGGGATGACACATTCACGTGACGTCACTTCCTGTAACTGAATCGGAACTCCTCGTTCGCCATTGACAGGCCTTTCAACAACTTGTAACTCGAGTCTCAACTTTGGAAACAACTTATGAATTTTGAGATAAATTTCCTCGTCGGACGATCGAGTGCTTTGTCTTTTTGGTCGACAACTTTGAAGAGCAAGCTGTAAACCAGTTCTAAATTTTGGACTCATCCATAAATAAATAATTGGGTTATAGCAGCTGTTGCTCATGGATAGCCAATGGAAGAAAAGCCAGAGTATTGGTATGTATTTGTTATTGTAGATGGCTGGATTGTGGTCCCCTATCAATGTTAGAACGTGGAGTGGCAGCCAGCAGAGAGCGTAGAATATCACAACTGTTATCATCATGCGTATCATCTGAAAATATACAAGGACACATATTTAATAACCACCATGATGAGTTGAGGAAGAATACCCATAATATGGCAATTTAGAGATTTACACAGCGTTTGGTATTTTTTAGGAATTTCCTCGTCGTAAGTTATCCGTATCTATATATGTCCGATATCGCGGAATGTTTACGACGTCACCGGAACAATGTCGACGCAGTATACGTGTAAAATGGCCACATTATTGGTATTCTATCGCAAAAAAATGCAGCAATGAGTCGTCTTATTAGTTACGATCATCGATATGTTAATTGAGTTCGTGGATTCGTCAAAGTTTGCGTCTGTAGAGTGAGTGAATTAGTCGAATTTGAACTCTTTCCAAAACGATGCAACGTACAATAAGACTGAGCTGTAATTTGGAATCTGCTACAGGCGACCATATACATGTATTGATGAAAGTGAAATTAGTAATATCACATTATAGAGTAGAAAATATTGGACATGTGAGAAAATACTGATCATCATTTTCTTTTGCTTAACCCTTTCCCAAACGACAAAATTACAGGGTGCTTCAATTTGAAAGCTACTGCAGAAGACAAGATTAAGATTGAAAAGCATTGGATTTGTGTAAAATATAGCATAGAAAATATTGAGGCAAAAGGAGAAACTGCTGGTTATCAGCAGTTTCTTCTTTTGCCTCAATATTTTCCCAAGCCTATTCTATTAGGGACGTCAAAACCAGGTCTTGTTTGGGAAATGGTTAAACGATTTCAATAGTATTCTCTGGCTCAAACCAGACATTCTTGATGGAAAGGGTTAACCCATTACCAAACGACAAAACTCTGGGCTGTTCCAAATTCAAAGATGTTGCAGACGACAATTTAAAATGAATTAGATTTAATTTTTTGTTGTCTTTTTGTGTAAGAAAACACTGTGGGAAATGAAGAAATTGCTTTTCAAAGGCAATTTCTTCATTTACCACATTGTTTTCCCGAGCCATTTTCTTGTAGGGAGTCAAAAAGAGTCATTGTGTGGTAATGGGTTAAATAATAACTATGCACTTTGCCGACTGTTTCACAAAAATACGTGTTGTTTTTCAATACACGGGAGATTTAAATAATGATATTTGCACTTCGTGTCTTGAATTATAATCGACAAGAGAACAACAAATCTGATATAACGAAATATTGCAGAACAAAGAAACAAACACCCAAGGGAAAGTCAGCATAAACAGACCAATTGTATTTCTCTGTTATATCATATCAGAGATCCCTTATCCACATGATTAAGATTTATACAGGACATAGAAAAAAGGGCGCAAGTTGGACTTTGTGGCCAACATGATCACAGGTCAAGCACTTACACACAGTCCGATCAAGATACGTTAAAAGAAATCAATCGGACGTCGCATTTAGAAAATAATTGAAAAGTCCCACTTTCTCTGAGACAACCCTCGTATGTAAGATTAGAATCGAAATTAACCATGTTCTTACTAACGTGGTCTATCACTATTTAACGACGGTTACATTTGTACCTTCTGAGTTAGGCTTCTCAATGTATAATTATTTATTGTGTCGCCTAACTCAGAACCTAGGTTAAATGACGATTGACCACAGTAGAACATGCATTTTTTTCTTAAATGTACCGTATACAGTAATGGCTATTTATTTCACATAGAACGACTCGCGCTATTTAGAAGTTAAAGGGGGGATAACACTTAACATCTTGCAAATTTTCCGAGAACTTCGTACAAAAAAATAAATATACATTATTAAAATATGGTCTTTAAATTGCATATATGCCAAATCTTAGCTTTCTACCTTGTGTATTGGCTTAGATGTCAACGGATTTAAAACCCCATGATTTTTTGTCGGGGGGATAAAAATTACAATAATAAAACATATGGGGTTTTAAATCCGTCAACATCCTAGCCAATACACAAGATAGAAAGCTAAGATTTGGCATAGATGCATCTTAAAGGCCATATTTTCATAATATATATTTATTTTTTGCACGAAGTTCTCTGAAAATTTGTAAGATGTTAAGTGTTATTCCCCCTTTAAACAAATCCGCAAGATTCATTAAAATGTTCGTACACGGTGTCAGAGCTACATCAGTCATTCTATAATTATCGTACATTTCAAATTATAACTTAACCAATGTTTGCTATATACAAATCAAATGCCCGGGTGGGTAAATCCTGTTGGCAAACTATTGTAGTTACTAGAACTGGATGTAAGACGTATTGATCTCATGATTTTTGTATCTTGCGATCAAATTTATGTCAGAAGGTCGTGAAAAATGTCAACTCCGTTACATATCTTTCTTTGCCCATTTTAATCAATTAAATCAACTTTTCTTTCTAAATTAGCACACGAAGAGAAAGAAATAATCCTTTTAAATGGATTACCAAAAGAAATATGTTTAACTTTTGCCTTTACCAAGAACAAAAAGTGTATCAAGAAGCTGAATAAAAAATTCTTGTATTATTTTACCACTTCAACTATTTCTGCTCAAAATTTGGTTAATGTAACAAAGTTACAAATGGCTTGTTAGTAGACTAATGATTTCCTTTCATTGATTATTCAAGATTATAGGGGAAATGAAAAACAATTCTTTTTGAAAACCAATAAAATCTAAGGTGTAACGGAGGTGACTTTATGTAACGGAGTTGATGTAACGGAGTTGACAGTAGTAATTCAATATCGTAATGGAGATGACTCACACATATACAAAAAATCATAAGAAATTGCTTTAATATTGTATTTAACTATAAATGTACTTCAAGAACGAAAACCTACTTAAATTTTCAATGCTTTCTCAATCAATTCCCATATTTTTTTATGTATTTGACAGCGTTGCGGTGCTACAAGGTCTGGATTATTCCTATCTATGATTTTAAAATGAAGACTAAATTGAAAATACATAATTATTTGACCATACATTGCACTACTAGTTAATTCAATTCATTAATGAACGACAAACATAAGTTACTTCTGAATAATCAACCCTGAGGCGTTAAAATGTACCCTCTTTCCCATACCTTGACTTTGATATAAGTTAAATCAATCAGACATGTGAAGAAGTATTGCACTTATCACCTCTCCATGCATCTGTATTATGCTTCTGTTCTAATTTTACTTTTTGCAGGTAACAAGACTTGTGGACAGACTAATGGTCATATTAAAGACAACTCTCCTCCTTTCATTCAAAATTCTATTTCTCTGGTGCGAATAGCCTAAAGGTCTGCGATGTTGATTGTTATTTGTCCGGTGCTGGATGGTTATTCATTTAGATACTTGTCCGGTACAGGACAAATATCACTAACCACTAACTATGTATCAGCTAATTGTGTACAGATATAGTTTATAAGGTCTATTTTTAGTCATTTACAGATCGATTCTCACATCTTCTAGTTGAAAGGAGTTTAACTGCTTTTAAGGACAGATCCTCCATTTATTTCCTACGGTAAGATTTTTTTTAATTTTTCTGTACTGATATTTAAATATATGAGAAGTAAAAAAATGACTTAAAAACTATAGGTCACCAAGCGAATTAAAAAGTTATTGGATTTCAAGGGAGACTGCTCTTGTCCAAAATTGCAAAAATGAGGTGTCACTTAAATACCCACAAAAAAGGTGTTTGAAATGACTAGGATTACATAAATAAGTCTTTATTGTGTTCAATATGTTTTATCCTGTCTAAATGAGTATCACTTTGGGAAAATTTAGTGATGATTTTGAAATTTTTAGTAAAACATTCTTTCAAAAGTAGCTGAAATTGCTCTTTTTTCGCAACGTTTCTGATAATAAAAAATATTCCAGCGGTAAGATTTTTTTCTTTTTTGGTATAGACATAGTGCTTGGTCATACCTACAAAAACAAAAAAAGAAAAATATATCAAACCAAGCGTTTTTCTTAGTTATAAGTAAAATTTGGTTTACTTTTTGCAGCTCTGTCCCAAATTGTTTCACTATTTTTTTATCCATTTTCTTCTTTATTACCAGCTTTAGATAATAAAAAGTGTCATCTATTGCGTCCATCTGAAGCGGACTAGCTCATAAAGACACCACTTTGCTTTTGTTGCTCCGTTTCCTATCGCTAACGCCACATGTTGAACGCGTAACAGAAAGCGAAATGTACCATCCGAGTACTATTACACTTTAATTGACCAAACAGAGAAAATTGAAATAACCGAAAAGGGTCATGTCATTTATCAACAAAACATTAAGTAAATGTAAAAAAATACATTTGCTAAAAAGGTCAATTACTGAAACAGCTTTATTTCGTTATTTAGGATATGCGCAGTAAGTTGCGCAGTAGCAACTGGAGGATCTGTCCTTAAATCGCTACCATGTAGGCTGGAGAACCTTTACATTGGTTCCTGTCGTTACACTCACCAGTGCTACCACAACATTCTTTCTGAGCATCCATCTGTTCATCTTACTTATGTTTAGGAATATCCACACAATGATTGGGAACAAATACCAACGGCCAATCGCTCTTGTCGTAGGATCGAACCATTGGATTCTAACTGCAAACATATCTCCCTTTCCTCTGTCTCTCATTCCCGTTTTTCACCTATCTCTCATTGTCTCTAAATCCTCGATCTGTATCAATTTCTCTTTTCCCCTATTCTCTGTCTGATTCGCTCACTTTCTCATGTTTTGTTGTTCTTTCTATCTTTCAACCTCCCTTGTTATCTATCTGTCTCTTAATCATTTTTGTATCTCCCACGTTCTCTCTAGTATTCTCTTGGTCTTTTCTTTCCGCTCCTGTGATCCGGTCTTTTTTCACATTCTTTTTCTCATTCTCTCACTGTATCGTCATTTTCACTTCTTTGCTCTGTCTTTATTACTTCTTTTCTCTTTTTCTCCTTTGTGCTATAAACTATTTGTCACTTGTCTTTTGATCATAATCATTTACTTCCTCATAATTTTCCATTTCTCTTCCTTGACTGTCTTCTTGTCTCCATTTCCCTCTGGTTCTTTCTCTCGTTTGTTCTATCTCACCCCCTTTTTTACCATTCTATATCTCTATGTGTGTTCTCTATTTCTCCTTTTCACTCCCTTGTCATTCGTCTCTCAGTCTATCTGTCATTTCTTATAACCATCTATCTCGTTCTCCCATCCCTCTGTTTCTTTGGCATTCCATCTATGTCTATTTGTCTTCCATACCAATTATTTCCCATTTCTCATTTCCCCCATTTCTCCCTCGTCTTAATTCTCTTATCCACCTCTCTCTTTCTCAATCTCTCTCATCCACTCGTTCTCTCCCTCTTTTCTCTTATGTAACTAAATTCAAATATGTTGCTAACATTTAAACATTAAAGTCAATACGACAAATCGCAATATGCCTATCTGTAGGTCTATCATTAATATGCTATTAGAATGGTTTAGTTATTGATCAAGCAATTGTGGAATCATTTACAGTAAAGCAAAATTGATGGGTCAATAGACAACATTCATGCTAATTTTACCGAGCGAATAGGAACTGTGTCACTTTAAGCTAATGCTTATAAGCCACTGTGGTAGGAATACATTACAATTTATTTCACAAAATGGCTTATCGTCCGGTACAGGATGAATAGTATGAGTAGCCACTGCCTTCAAAAAAGGAGAGAGGGAAGAAGGAAGTTGTGAAAATCTAGAGACAACCACAATCACAGCTCCCTTACTACATAGAAATGACTAATGACTGGTTTATTTTATATCTGGTGATAATGAAATGGGCCAATACTTCATCTCATATTTAAGCAAAAATTAAAACTCTTGGACCTATTTGGTCATATTAGATATTAGCTCTACAGCGAAATGTATAATATGCCATTATATCATTATTCTGAAAGTGCTAACATAAAGATTTGTAAAAAAGTCAACTCCGTGACAATATTGTCAACACCGTTACAAAACATGTTGTAATGGAGTTGACCGTAACGGAGTTGACTTATTTCATGTTTTTTGTGTACAGCTATCAATACAGTGCATATTCTTCATAACATGTAGGCTTATGAAGATGATGGACAAGTTTGTGTAATGTTTTATGAACATATATAGAAAAATAAGGTGAATTCCAGATTTAATCTCAAGAACGGAGTTGACCTTTACTAGATGAACTCATTGGATAGATGACACATTGCTTACTTCTTCTTAATATGTGTTCATGCTTCCATCTGAACCATCAAACAAATCTTTCCCGCTTTAAAAGCAGCTAAATATTACATCATCATTTTATGTGCATATGGTGGATGTCACTTATTTTAACCCAATTCCTTGTGTTGTAACGGAGTTGACATTGATATACAGGGACATACTAAATTGTTCTCCTAACAAGAACAATTACTTATAAAAAATTTCTAGATAACCTTTTCAATATACATTGATGTTGTATGACTATGTTAAGAAACTTGATTTAATATTTTATATATTCAGCAATTGGAAAATAATGGTTAAAGGAAACAGTACTTGGAGCGGGACAACAGAAAAAGTGGAAGTTTGGAACATAAGAAGATCCGATATTGCTTCAAATCTCATATTGATACCATAATAATAAATCTAATTTGCGAATAATGAATTTCTCTATCTAAGTATGTAAAAATTTCCGCATTGACTTAATTTTTTCAAGAGATATGGCCTAGGGACATAGGCATGTACGATAATTATAGAATGACTGACATATAAAAGGGGGAGGGGGGAGGGGTAGTGGCCTTTCAAAATTCAATATTGTGTTAAGTGTTCATCAAATTCTGCGTCATTTTAAATCAAGTTAAGACCTGTTTTCTCTGTTCACCTTTTTCAATGAATTCCTATAGACATTTGTTAAGAAATGGTTCAGACGGTAAATGTGCATATTATGAATATTTAACACGTACTAAAGGTCAAAACAGACTTAATGCAATCCAATACGACATTGCAGCAAACGGAATGTTAGCAGTACTGTAAGATAAAAAAAATATTTTTATGGCATTTTAGAAAGTAGAATGTAATACAGACATCTTCAAATACTATTTTGGAGAAAGTACCAATTTGAACTAATCAGGTACTGTTTTGATGACTTTCAGACGGTACATTGCCATTGCAAGCTCCTACATTTATCGAATCTATTTCTATCCGGCTAATTGTATCATGCTGTCATCTCGTTTAAAAGACATCAATACCGTAATTATTCAAATAATTCATTCCCCAATGCGCGATCTAAATTGGTACGCCAGTCATATTTATGGTGGTAGAAATATAATTATGGATATCTACCAAGCTATATTCATTTTCGAGAGTTAGACATTCTATTCTCTTTGTGTCTAAAAAGATGTATGTCTCCGCTATTGCTGTCTATATCTTTCATTTCCCATTTCTGTCAAATTACAGTTTATTTCTGTCCGTCTATCTATCTTAAGCTGTCTGTGCATGCCTATTGTCATTTTCTGTTTTGATATTTCGTTGTATTTGGCTAGTGGAAGAAATGGTGGCCTTTCTTCCAAAACCTCGTAACTGCAGCTTAAAGCAAGCTGCAGTTACGACGTTTTTGCAAAAAGCGACAGAATACTTTTATGACCTTGTTACCTTGGTGGCTGAAAGTGTAAGTGCATTGAATATTCCGGGAAAACATTGCACACTTTGTCTCGTTTCAATTAAAGTGTAATACATCACTCTGTTTTTGTCATATCTAGAAATTACAGACAGTAAAATAATTACTATACAAATTCACTGTCAAGACTCTGCCCTGGAGATATGCAGAAAATATGTTAGCCCTTTCCAAAATATGCCTGGTCTTGAAGACCATAACGCAAAAGGCTCAGGAAAAAAATGAAACAGAAGAGGAAAATGCTGATAACTGACAGTTTTTTTCCTTTTGCCTGAGTATTTTAGTATGTCATACTGAAATCTAGTCGTTGCTTGCACCCATTTTATCGCCTGTATACAGTTTCAAATTGAATCAGTTTAAATTCTCGCCGTTTTGGAAAGGGATAATGACTAAAACGGTTCATATTGACAGCAGCTGTACATAAATGATACACAACGCTGCTTTTCTCCGAAAACTCGTAACTGCAGCTTTTAAAATCCTCGTATCAATGTACCATTGACAGCAAATAAAATGGGATAAATACTGGATCTATGCTTTCCAAAGTATCCAAAGTATTATATTCTGCAAATCCATGAAATGTTTGGGAAGGTAAAAAGGGTAACAGCAAAACGAAAAAGTGTGAAACGAATTGGTCATAGACAGCCTATACATTGTATTTGGAACTTGGCATTGTTTTACCCTCGATCAATGTCTTATTACACGAAGAAGTGAAGTAATTCTTCAAATTAGTCTTGTCCTCAAAAGTTACAGGCTGTACAAGAATGACTGCACAATCAAACTCTTACGATACATCAAGAATGATATGCTGATTAAATATCGATGCTTTTCAACGAAAACTAGTAACTGCGTCTTGTTTTAAAGTGACATTTCAGATTTTTTGTCATAAATTTTACTTTTATTTTTATCTGAAAGAGCATATTTCCGTATGAAAATTCTGAAAATTTCAAGTCAAAATATTGCGCCGTTTACGAGAAATTTATATTTTTGTGTTAAAATTGAACGAATTGTTGTGGACAACAGTTCGGATTTATATGCAATTTATCAATTATGTCTCAACTTTAAATGCGTGTTTCTCGCTTATTGGCAACAACTTCAGAAAACTAATAGTATTTATACTCATTAGAATAATTAATCTTGGCATCAAGACATACTTTAAAAAATGAAATTGGAATGAAATGTCCCTTTAAGCAGCAGTTACGAGTATTTTTAAAAGCGACTTTTTTTCAAATGTGATCAGAGGGTAGAGACAAACATACGATAATGTATCATAGCCAGGTTCGTTCCAATTTTCTTTACCTAAAATCCATAGAATAATATTCTGCACGCGAAAATAATTTCAGTAAAAAGTTTCTATAGACCTATCTTTAAATCCCTTGGTGTAAAAATCTATTGGATTTAATGTTAGTAATTTATCTTTTTTTATATTTTCTTCTGACACGAAGCTCTAGTAGCTTTATGTGATATGTCTACGATAATAACAAACACGTCAATATCGTGTCTTTGGTTCTTCAAAATTTCTTTTTCGAAATCTATGTGTGCTAAAGGGAAATACTGCCCGAAAATTCTTAGAACACGATAGTTTAATGTACATAATTCGTGTTTTGCAATCAATGGTTTCAATTATAATTTTTTACAGTGTGACAGAAATAACCAAGGATGTTTGCATAATTATGTAATGACCCCCTCTTCGGGAATATTTTATCAAGGCGCTCAACTACCGAACATTGCCGACGATGATGAAATGTTCTACTATAATGGAACACAAACGAAACATTGCAGCACATTGAAGCACGTTCTCCACAAATAAACCCAATAGCCGGCAATAGGGCGCGTGTAGCGTCATCTTCAGATCAAAACGAGTCACCATTAATAAAGTTAAAGGTATCCTACCCCTAATGAGATTCGCACGACGTTAGAACTATTCCACCGCCGAATGTTTACGACCGCGCCCGCAAAAGTTCGGATACGTACGTAACGACGACGCTCTAACATATCTGACGTTTCATGAATCTCAAAATGGCCACATAACGGGCACTCTACCTGCAGTTTACGCCACCCACCAATTTCTTAAAAGTCATTTTAGAGTTATGCATACATGCCGTCTTCTTAGACTTCTGTATTTAGGTTATTAGGCCACTTCGGTTGCTTTTATCAGTTTTGAAAAAAACGAAGGGGGTATTTATCATACGAACAAATCGTTAAAGAATAATAGATGTATGTACACTGCTCAATTTGATAAAGGAACAAAAAGTTGATTTTTGACTGCACGTTATTCGAGTCCGTACATGCTAGATCGAATAACTTTCTACTCTGATCATGAATTAAAATATCCTTTGTCGAAATATTAATTATTTACCAATCCTAGACTTATGCAGATTGTGTATCGACCTTTTCGGTAACTTAGGCCTCAGTATTATCATGCCAAGGCCATCCATGGGAAATCATGTGGGTTTCATCAACGACTTTTGTTTTTTAACGATAATTAAACGAAAGAAACTAGGTTTTTGAACAAAAACTTTGCGGCCGATGGTCATTGCAAAATTAATCATATTGTGATTAATCAGCTCAAAAGCATACAAGTAATTCATGTTACGTACAATTTCAAAACTTGGTAAGCCAATACGCATTGTGGACTGTAATAGTTTTCATGAGACTTAAAGATACGAAAGTATGAACTTCTGAATTTATAAATGTGTTCCTTTAGATATTTTGAGCAGTGTATAAATGCTTAGTCATTTTTTATGAGTAAATGTGAATTGATATATTATGAACTTAGTGTCGTATTAATGAAAGTTGTGTTTTCATCTTTTTTATGAGGCGGTTTTGTTTGGACAAGTTAAACGAAATATTATGACCTTTTTAGCTTTGCAATAAACATTTCAGCGGTTTTGCACATCAATTAAGCACAAACGCACAAAAAGGTCATAGCCTGGTTTTCGGTCATTATTTCGTTTATTAGGAAGCACTACAGACAGTTATATTGTACTCGTGGGGCTGTAATTGTACTGGTCGATCATGTGCGAAACCGTAATGTAACAACTTCCAAATACAAAATCCATGGTTCTGGAAACAAGGAAAACTTTTGAAAACGCCAGAAGAAGTTGTTTTTCCTTATTTTGTGTGAATCTCAATTTAGATTAGTATAATATCTTACCAGTTATAAGTTTGTTTGGTTATCCGATTCATTGATTTGTAAGAACTACAAGAAAAAATATTACTTTCCCACATACACACAATTTTAGTGTGGCCCAATTTGAAAGCCGCTGCAGATAACAAGATGGGTCTTGATAAAGATATAATTTTAACTACATAGCACAGATTTTTTTAGACAAAAGGAGAAATGCTTTCAATGAGCAATTTCTTCTTTTATCTGTATGTTACCGATTTTTTTTTCAAATAGGGACGTCAAAATCGGGCTTTGCTTGGGAAATGGTAAACATCTATGTTATATGTATAGTGCATTTGTGAGAAAAAAAAACACCTTTTTTACATTTGTTTTCCGAACATACATGTATTTGTCTTGGAGAATATGCGCAATCCATAAATGTGTGATACCAGGGGTATTCTTATTTCCTTGCCAGGATGGAAACATACATAATTTATCAGAATATTATCGTTCATACTTGTATTTTTACTAAACAACCAAGGAAATCGATATAAAAATGAAAGGATACCATAAAATGTTTTTTTCCTTGGTGATTGAGATTGTTCTTTTTGCCGTTGGAGTTTGAACGAATCTGTGGACAAAGATACAGACAAACAAGCTGTTTAACCCATTACCAAACGACAAAATTTTAGACTAGTCCAAATTCAAAGATGATGCAGACGACAGTTTCAAGTGAATAAAAATGTGAATTTTTTGGTCGTTTTATATAGAAAACATTGTGGGAAATGAAGAAATTGCTTGTTATAAGCAATTTCTTCATTTTCCACAATGTTTTCCAAAGCCATTATCTTTTGGGAGTCAAAAGGAGTCACTGTGTTGTAAAGGGTTAACCCGTTACCAAACAATGATTCTTTTTGACACCCTATACAGGATGATGGCTCTCGAAAACTATGTGGAAAATGAAGAAATTGTTTATGACAAGCAATTTCTTCATTTCCCACATCGTTTTCTACACAGAAAGACAAAAACGTGTAACTTCATTCTCTTGATATAATCGTCTTCAACATCTTTAAATTTAGATCAGTCTAAATGTTTGTTATTTGGTAATGGGTTAATGATACAACTTTATTCCTAAACAGAACTTGGCTTCAAATACTGCTTTCGAATACACGCCCTTCGGACTCGTTTTCCAATTGCATCACATCCATTCTCGTAAAATAGTTTTCATTAATCATATTTCTTCAGTTAGTTAAAGATACATGCTAACTTATTTTCAGGGTAATTTTCTGTAAAAATAACTGTATATAATTAAAACATGGCCTTTAATTTTTCTGTGTGCAAAATTTCAGCTTCGTCTGACCTGTATTGACTTAGATTACGACAGATATAAAAAAAAAAACCCATAGCATATCATTTCGTAAATACGATCACACCGCTGAACATATTTTACATAGTTTTTCACCATTTCTGTGGATCATTAGGGATTTAGGCCTGGGAATACTAAGTATAGGTAAGAGGCCCTCTTACCTACTTAGCGACATCATGTTCATAATTTGTTCTTATTTCATATACCGAGTTGTCGAGAAAATGTGACACAGAACATGTCGTTCACACAACAAAAAGTTTCGTCATCTGTCATTGTCCTATAGGAACTATTCTTTGAAGTCTGGATTTACCCTTCTCACCAATTGACTGTTAATATTAACATCTAAAACGAATTTGACACAAGAAGAAACAAATTTAAAATATTAAAATGGTTGTCTTTGATTACAAGTATATGTGACTAATATCCGAGGTCATAAGCAAGGTTACAGTTTGCGAGAAAATGACTTGGTCAGTCTTTAGAATTCAACCTAAAATTTGATTTGTCCAGGAAAAGGTAAACTGAAAAGAATAACTCTCACATGTTTACATTAATGGGGCTTATATAAACAATTCCGATACAATGTTCTGAATTATCAAATCAAATTTGTCAACAAGACCTGTCAAAAAATAAGAAGCCGGCATTATGAACTTTTGAAAAGTATCCCAATAAGAGGCAAAATGTCGCTAATGTCCCTTTAATCTGTATGCAGTCTGCAATTCGTATGAATTTAGACAAGTCTAAAACATTGTCGTTTCGAAAGGGGTGTAACGATGCAAAAGAAGTCGCTTATTGACTTATTTTACAAGGACATCTAACTTGAATCGTTCTCTTAAATTTGTAGCATTTTTCGCTTATATTAGGACGAAAATTGGCAATATTACGTACAACAAAACAATCAAGATAAAGCCCATTTCCTCTCTGATAATATATGGAAACATCCCGTGAATTTGTCTCATAAACCAATAAAATACGCCATATCGTCACAGTGCTGAACGCCCACTACACTGTTCAAAAACAGCTTTATTTCTTCGAACTGGAAAGAAGACAAAATTGTTCCCGGTTTCAGCAAATGTCACAAATACAAAACAGACATCTCTTATTTCCTTTCTTAATTGTTTTCATTATTCATTACAATAATGACCCATTGTGGTCTGTTACATACAAAGCTTGTTGAGACATATAATGTTTGCATTTGTCTGAAGCATACCATGAGGGCCTTATGAATTCGGCAGTATTTTGAAAAGATTGTCTTCAAGCAAAATTACATTGCAAGCCATCTGATTGGACGAGACGTATGTCTCGGCTAATCTGATTGATTGTTGTGTAATGCTAAAGGATTCAGGATTAATTTTGGTGAATACCACCCTGGTTTGGTCTAGATCAATGTTGTTCTCGAATCGCTTTTTATGTTATGTAGCAACTCTAAGAAGACAGCATTAATCTTGATCAAACTTCGCTTTGGATAAAAAGAAAAATGACCTGGAACCAGGGCAATCTGAAATGCTCTATAGGCCCTTTTCAGATTCCAGTTGTTTTAAAGGTTCAGATCAATTACGTGTTTCTTTTTTGGCATGTAGGAGTACAGAGAGTGTGAATGTTGTAATCCTATGGTTTAAGGAATGGTTTACATGTTTTTACTAGGCCTAGTTTTTAAAATATTTATTGTGTAATAATAAAGGCGAGAAAAAAGACATGGTTAAGCCTACCGACCACAAAAAAGTCGTTAACCCCTAGAAAAATCACAGAAAAAAGTAGATAATATCTTGTTGCATTTAAAGGAAACATTGTTAATGTTTCTTAATTTTTAGCTCCACTGGCCGAAGGCCAGCGAGCTATTGTCATGGCGTTGTGTCTGTCGTGCGTCCGTGCGTGCGTGCGGTAACTTTTTTAAAAACATAGAATGAGCCCCTTTAATAACATACAAAGTTTTCACTTCTTACATCAATTAGCCTAATTGTGTCGTCTGTAACTCCATTTAAAGGGGCTTATTCTATGTTTTTATGCTCCCGAACTGTTCGGGAACTCATATTTGTGCATGGAAAAACAATTAGCAATGCATAAAAACCCCAATCACGACGAATAACCATCTTTCCTTTGCTATAGATCAATCCTTTACAAGCGTGTTTACACATTCTATTTTTACTTCAAAACAAGACAAGGTCAAGGTCAACGAGACGCACCTCCGCAATATTAACATACCGTACAACCGGCTGTGTCGATGACTGTGACCTTATTTGCTAGGAAAACGTGAAAAGGTTTATTTTGTACAAGCACTGAATATTTATACGCGTATTTATCAACTATCTAGAATACCAAAGTTCCTTTCGTTTATTTATAAAAGTAAATTCATTTGACCTACCATGCACATGACATCAGATGCCGAATCTGTCTTCGCTGACTTTCTACGCAGCCGGTTGTACGGTGTGTTAAATATCGCTGAGCACAGATGACGTATCTCTGACGTGATTGATTTTTGAAGGTTGGGCATATGTAGCCGTTTAAAAACAAAAACAAGGACGACCAGCATGTTATCAATTGACTTGGATTTT
Source organism: Fragum sueziense (assembly GCA_963680895.1). NCBI lineage: Eukaryota > Metazoa > Mollusca > Bivalvia > Cardiida > Cardiidae > Fragum > Fragum sueziense. The sequence goes on from OY804592.1 coordinate 63,988,530, forward strand.
AATACTTAATAAAGCTCGTGGAGTGCTAAAAATGGACATAAATGATCTACCCTTTCAGGTTGGTAATTTCATACGTTATTTCTGGTTTGTAATTATTGTGTCATTTGCATTTTCGACAGCCTAGCTCGCCCCCCTTTAAATTGAAACAATAAAAAATCTTGCCGTTTGGGAAAGAAACCCTAAGTGTTTCTACTGTATACTGTATTAACTCTCATACATAGTGTGTGGTCATTTATAACGGTTACCCCAGAAATATATTTTATGCTTGATATATACAGAGTTGTTCTCCGATGCGCGTTTACTTTTTTACCTTTTCTATCTAATATTCGTCGATAATAAATCAAATTGTCTTGGATATCGAACAACGTTTGAAGGACTTATCGTCAGTTTTGAGCTGGGATAAAAAAGAAAATGACCCCAGTGCATATAAACGCACTGAAAAAATGGGCTCTTAGTCCTCATTTTTTGCAAATTCAATTAGAAATCATTTGACGTTTAGCAAAACATTAAATAGTATTTCCTCTATCATTAATTTTATTGGTCAACAATTTTGACATACTCAATCAAATCAAATCAAATATTTTTTTTGTGCACATCATGTACAAAATATACGAACTATTCACACATAAACAAAACATAATTATAACAAACGATGGCGTTCATATCTGTTATAATCTAGGATGTATATCATCATAAGACTCTGCATATACACAAGGTCTTACCAGGACTCACACTGTCCTTTTTTCAGCTTTTCTATCAAACATAACCCTAATCAGGCCTTTTGCGGAGCCTGGTCTGTTTTAGTACCATTCTCGGAATCTCATACCATAAATGCGCTTTTTTAAACATCCCGGCTCGTTTATATTCGTAAGGTTATCGTATATATTCGTGAATCACACACGGATGATTTGCGAGTGATTTGCGATAAACTAAGAGTCATTTACGAATGAATAACGGGACATTCAATTCGTGGACATTCGTGAGAAAATTTTGGACATGCCAAAAAACTTCCCCGTATGAACACGAATCATTACGATAGTCGCCGATTTATTGCGAGTTATTTACGAATGTTTAAGTATTGTTTACGAATACTTACGTATGCCTTTCCGAATGGACCACTGAAAACGAAATCTATGAGTATGCACGATTTTTTTACAATGCCATTTAATTTTTTTGGTTGTAAACAATAAGATATTATCTCTATATCGTCATTCAGTAGCTGACATTGAGAAATCAAAGTACTGAAAGTACTGTTGGAAAGCAAATTTGCTGATTATGTCTAAAGGCCTTTCTAGTTGTTAGCAATATGAATTACATGGAGTTGGATAAAAGTAATTAATTGAATTTGATTCTTTAGAAAGTTACAAAATACAAATTATGAAAGGATAGTGTATGTTCCATATCAGCAAAATATACTGAACAAAAGAGAAAACTTTACGCTGCAAGATTTCTTGTTTCTGAAAAAGTATCGAACTAAAAGCCTGATTTTATTTTTACAATATTTCCATGGCATTCGGCAATCGTTTTGTCGAAGTTTCATTGCCTTGTCTCCTTTAATGTCAGAGTTACGGCCCTTAATGCATTTACAGCTAATTTCATCTAATGCCACATACGCGCGATAAACGATTCATTATTTTTACGGAATTGGTCATATCCGGGTTGCCAAAAAAACCACAAAACATCTCTCTTATCACTTGTAGCAAGCTCTAAAATAAAGGTCTAATCTGTCAATTTTGTGAATTACCCCCCTTTGACATAAACAAATAGGGAATTTAAAATGTCGAATTCTCCCAGCCGAAAACGACTATAAGGCATTCTAGCACTCTATATGTTCTCCTATACCCAATGTCGTGTTCTGAAGTAGGTTTTCTTGTATAACCCTTTCCCAAACAGAATACCTTTAGGGTGGTATTATTCAAAAGCTGCTGCAGATGACAAATTAGATGCTGATAAAGACATAAATTGAACAGGATATAGCACCAAAAATAATGAAGCAAAAGGAGAAAATGCTGATTATCAGCATTTTCTTCTTTTGTCTCAATATTTTCCAAAGCGATTTCTAATAGGGACGTCAAAACCAGGTCTTGTTTGGGAAAGGGATAATAGACTAGTGCGACAGGTCACGGTTCATAAATCTATTTGATGTACAGGCCCGTAGGAACAGGGGGGGGGGGCTAGGGGGGGGGGGGGGGCTAAGCCCCTCCAATGTTGGCCAAAAATGCCGAATTTTCTTGACTGTAAATCAAATAAAATAACCATCTTACCGGCTATCAACGAATTCATTCAATTTCGTAGTTTTTGTTCCACTTAAAACTTCTCTTTATCACTGTATATTGAATGCACGTGTGCTTAATCGCTGTATATTGAATGCACGTGCGTCGTCATCGATTTCTCCGCATTTTGTGGGAGCCTCGTTTTGAAAATGTCGATTTGTTACTATTTTTAGTAACAATTCACATGTATACAATGTTAATTTCCCATAAACCCATTGTTTGCCTCCGGAAGTTAATCAGAGGCTTCTCTGATGAAAATTCGCTCTTCGATATTTGGATGTCGCTATTTACATCGGAGCGCTGTCCAATTCAAAAACAAAAGAAAATTCCGACACAAGTTATGTCGCTGTGTCGGAATTTTCTTTTGTGTTTGACTGGGACAGCGTTCCGTTGTAAATAGCGACATCCAAGTATCATCGAGCGAATTTTCATCAGAGAAGTCTCGGATTACCGGAAGTGTTCTGCGGGTACGGACTAAAACATAAATGAAAGGAGTCTATACCCTAATTAGAAAGCATTTGATCTCTGAAAACTACATGTCTTACTTGCTAAAACATGTGTTCCGTCACTACTTTATCCCTTTCCCAAATAAGACCGGGTTTGACAGCCCGAAAAGAAAATGTTCGGGGGAATATTGGGATGAAAGAAGAAACTGCTGATAATCAGAATTTTCTACTTTAACCTCGATATTGTCTTTGGTATTATCTACAAATAGTTCTAATTTTATCTAGGTATGTACCAATTTTGTCGTCTGCTACGGCTTTTTTTTTTAATTTTGACCAATCTGAAATGTTTCTATTTGGGAAATGGTTAACATACCAACAATTTAAATTGATTTGATTCTATGTAGGCCTATTCATCTAGATCTAAATCCACGGTCGGTAACTCACATGACTTTAGGGAAGCGTTAACACCGAAAAATCGTCCGCTTCAAGGTATGTTTTGTTTAATTTCTCAGCTTATACCCTATTGATTTTGATGAGATAAAGTGCACGGAACGCGCCCTTGAGAGGGCTATTCCCGGCTTTAACTCACTCTGCTCCAAATTCAGTGGTTTCTTCAAACATTCGAGCCAAAGTGTTTGTAAGTGCAAAACGAAAGTGGGAAGCATTCACATGCACCGAAGAAAACTTTCGATTGAATGTTTGAAGAAATCACGGGATCGGAGCAGAGTTACAAACGGGAATAGCCCTCTCAAATGCGCATTCCGTGCACTTTATCTCGTCAAAATCAACAGAGTATAAGCTGAGAAATTAAACCAAACATACCTTGAAGCGGACGATTTTTTCGGTGTTAACGCTTCCCAAAAGTCACATGGGTTATCCACCGTGATATCTATTGATCAAAAAGTTAACACCGTTTTTTAAACCAAGTGGTGAAAGGATTGCTAGTCTGATTTCTATGCATTTTGAGCATACCATCACATATTCTGGTTTCCCAGATTACTACTTTCGCTTTGAAATGCCTATAGCTACACGCGAATACTAGCAAGGCCTATTAGACAAGATGTCTATGTCATTAACCTCAAAATAACCACTTAGTTGATCAATCAATTATTGTGAACGCGATTAAATGCATGGCTTATCGAATATCATTGTTTAGTTTCGGACATTAAAACGTGTAAGAATTTGGGCATAGAAAGATTCTAAAAATAGACGTGTCCTAGTTCCTATTTTTAGCGCTTGAAGTGGGTCGCATATTTCATAGTTCAGTAAACTTGACTGACCCATTTTCAACGAAAGATATTGGACTGGCTATTGAACCGTAATGAAAGCAAATTACTACGTGATCGTTTCTCTCTTTTAACACATGTTTAATTGGATGTTTTATCATCGGTCACACAATTGAATAGCTTGTGTACAACTATAGAATTCAATATTGAATATTCGAAAGGTTGTTCTTGTCATTGATCTTTGCTTTTGATAGAACTATTTATAGTGAGGAGGACCGGGAGATGTTGTGTGGTATGCAGAGAATTTAAAGTGCAGAGAAGCACGACTGGAAAGAAAAGCAAATTTTGCAAATTTGCTTTCCAAAAAGGCATTTCATTCTTACGAGTTATTTACGGATGCTAACGTATTGTTTAAGAATGTCCACGAATGGCCTACGAATGTCCAATTCGTAAGGATTCGTAAGGAAAATTCATCAATGTGAAACCACCTTAAGTGACCCTATACTTGAATTGTCTGTGAAATTTTGATTGGTCCATAAATATGGGCATGGCAGGGCGGAGCTTATCAGAATGGGAAAAAATACGAATTAATTCTTTAAAAACAACCATAGGGTCAATTTAGTACAAACTTAAATATGTTCTTTGTGTAATACAACAAATAGTGAGATTTTAATTGGTCTATAAATATGGTTGTGGCAGGGCAGGGCTTGTCAGAATTGGACAAACCATGAAATAATTCTTTGAAAATAAATCAATGGGCCAATTCAGACTAAACTTGGCAGAAATGTTCCATGGGTAACCATTTTCAAGATTTGGCAGTGCGGGGCTTACAAGAAATCATGAGATTATTCTTTTACTTTAGCCAGTGGAGCGATTCAGGCCCTTGGGCCTCTTGTTGTTTTTTTTAGATTAAATCGGTAAAACACCACTATAAGAAAAAAACACTCTTATATAACTCTAAGTCTATAACTGTAGACTTGTATACAAACACTATACTACTTGTTGTTGAAAATGACCCAACACAAACCATTTCTTTTTCGAGAATAAACGAGTTAGGATATTAATTCGCTCATATATAGCTCACGATAAATGGTTTTATAAATGTTAAAACTATGTATTTGTTTTCAGTGTTTGTATACAAGTCTACAGTTATAACTGATATACTATACATTATAAAAAAACTTCACATTCTAAATCCGACAGGATAAACTATATAAACCAGATAAAAAAGCGCTTTTTCAAGATTGGGCAAGGGTTTTTCATTTTTTTTGAGTGCGCGAAATATGGGAAAAACAAAAACAAGAACAATAATTTACCACAAAATAACACGTTGCATCACGAAGTGGGTTTGTATTTTTCTGGAATCAAATCGGTCAAACGCCTTATTATGGATATCAAGTAACCACGACAATCCCTGGATTACAAATAACTTCACACTGCAAGTCTGACAGAATGAATTATATACCACACTGCATTTCTTTAGGGTTAACAACCGTGGACATGAAAATTAACTTGAACAAAAACTTTGATTTGAAGTCATTTTCGTAGACAGATTTTCGCTGCTTTTCTCATGAAACCATGTAAATGCAGCTTTAGATATGTCGCAGTTACGAGGTTTTTAGATATAATATGCACTATAATACATGCTATTTTATTTGACTTCAAGTTTCAATATCTTCTTTTGAAAAACACATTATCATGTACACATATACCCATAGCAAAAATAAGCGGAGGATGAATGCATTCTAAGTGCGTTATTTCAAATCCAAAACCTTTATTGTCGGTACTCATTTGAATTGTCTCGGTGAGTATACACAACATAGGGGTGAGCGAGGAATAAAATTTTGAAATATCGCATTTTGACCCACCCCCTGTTATCTTTAGCTCTGCATTTGTCTCTTACAAGTTGCAATGACCGTTACACAGTTCCATATCAAGACATATTGCATAATAAGAATATGAATGCTTTTGTAGCATTTCCTAAACCTGACCCCCTTAGCAGGGACAGCCTTGGAAAAGAAGAAATTGCTGAGACCAACGCAAAGGTATCATTTTGTATACACTGGTCTACTTTTTGCATTTTCGCGAGCACAATTACCACGGTTTCCATCAATATGATGAAAACAAACCTCAAACCAACCGATTTATTGTAGAGCCTTTGTAAAACCTAATTACATTTAGTTACATCAAATAATCGTGACAAATGTCCTAACAGACTCTAGTCTGTCAGAAAGATTTATGTGTTGTAATGCATCTTTTCTAGATTAGTTACCTAACGTAATTCAATATTAGTGCAATAGTACAATAACTTTTTCATCGACAAGTCATACCTTTTCAGCAAAATTCCGTAACTGCAGCTTAAAACAAGATGCAATTACAGGGTTCGCTGAAAAGCATCGAAGTCCTATGTAGTGTTTCCCTACAGCGACACACGGTAATCTGGGGCCTGTTTCATCAAAACATTTAAGATGTATTTTTGACTTACCGACGACTTAAGACAAAGTTAGCGTAAGAAACGCGTATCGCCATTCTATCAAAACATGGGTTATGCGATTGTTGTTTTAAGCGATTTTTAAGACATCGGTAAGTCAAAAATACGACTTAAATGTTTTGATGAAACAGGCCCCTGGTGCCCACGATCTCAGGCTGAACTACAAGAAATTCGGAGGTTGCCATTGCCTAGACATGCAGTACATGATGTATGCCAAGACCCAGACGCATCGGCATGTGAACAAGCCGTGATGCCATGAACTGCTTCCTTAGGTATAGGAAGAATAGTTCTGGCTATTGGATTAATAGCACCACAGACTCATTAGTATCCAGGCCCGTAGGAAGCAATTTCATATGGCGTGTGTGTGTGTGTGTGGGGGGGGGGGGGCTAAAGCCCTTGTCCTGAATGTTGGGGGGGGGGCTCATTTGGATTTTCCAAAAATTTTCAGTGTAAAAGCTTTTTCTCTTAGGGACGGCAAAACCAGGTCTTGTATTCGGCCAGACAGGACAGTGCAGTACTCAACATGATTTTGACAGATACTACAGTCGACTAGCTATCGGATGGAAAACGACGGTAAGCCAAGTCAATAATCTTTTTATCGTGTGCTGTTTAAAGTTACATTTCAGAATTATTTTTACATAAATTTTACATTTATTCTATCTGAAAGAGCATGTTTTCATATGAAAATTCTGAAAATTTCAAGCCAAAATATTGAACCGTTTATGAGAAATAGATATTTTTATGCTAAAATTAAACAAATTGTTGTGGACAACAGTTCAGATTTATATAGAATTTGTCATTTCTGTCTCAACTTCGAAGGAGTATTTTTCGCTTATAAATAGCAACTTCAAAAAACTGATATCATTTCTACGCATTAGAATAAACAATCTTTGCATCAAGACATTCTTTTAAAAAATGAAATAAATGTGAAATGTCACTTCAAAAAGAATCAAATCAAAATTAATCCCTGACATGTTCACACATTTTATGCTTCAAATCAAAATCAAGTCGGTAACGCACTAACAGATCTATTGAAAATTGTTGTTGTTGTTGTCGTGCCACGTGTTTCCTCCCGTGTTTATGCAAAACACAAACCCAAGTTATCAACAGTCTAATCTCCATTATTTGACGACAAATATTTGCTTAGATCTCAGGTCAATACTGGAAACGATTAACAACATTCAAAGGAACAGCTAGATTCACAAGTCTCTAGAACTTGCAGTTCCCTAATTTCGTTTAGGTAGGCTACATAGCTATTTACCACAAACACTCAACATTTCACAAACGACAAATTTTCAAGCTGATAAATGTCTTAATTGAATGGTAAAGCAGGTTGTAAAATCAATGTTTGTGAGAGCAAACAACGCTCATGACAAACAACATGTCCGGTTTAGCATAGACAATATTGAGGGATAAGAGAAAATGCTTACAATTATAATTTTTTCCTAAATGTATACTAAATCTATTTCTACTGACGTCAAAAGCACGACTTCTTTGGGAACGGATTAAACAAAAGTTATGTACTTTCTCGTACTGAACGCTTATGTACTGGTCACAAAAACATGTTAACTGGCATATACGTTTAGAGCTGTCATGCATTTGCAAATAGTTCTACTAAATCAAAAATACTTCTAGAAATGCACTGAAGAAATTATTGACAGACATACTAAATCTCTATTTCTCCATGAGGACATCGTGCTTCACGTCTATTATATACCTATCGAATAGGGCAAATTATTGTATCGCGCCCATGGCGCGATACATATTGTGGTATACATATTCTAATTTTAGAAATTACGTCATGAGGGATAATTATTTGTACTTGAAAGTCGTATATATAACCTACACATAAACTGTTTACACGGTATAATTTTTCAAGCAGTACTATTAGTATACATCGAAGTTCGTTTAATCTCAGACCACGCTGAAAATTCGTGTAAACAAAATTCTAGTATAGTTTTATACTTTGCATAGCAATGGAAAGTCCCTACTTCCGGTTTGCCCATGGTGGACATGTATTTTTCCTATCCGTTTAAATGCAACGCATTTATGCATACCATTTCGAATCGCAGTAAGAAATCAAAGAACGAGAAGTACTTAACTATTGAATGACCACTACATGTTCTATTTGGACTGGTCAACTTGCATTGTTACAAGGTATCGTCTTATCTGACTAGATATGTGTATTGCTAGTAGAACAAATGGGTTTTCTCAAGCGTTTTTCAGAATTGCATTACAATGTGTATTCCTACTTTCGGTTTGCCCATGTCCTGTCCGATTCGCTGCATCGCGTCCTAAGAAATCAAAGCACGATAAAGACTTTAGTATTGAATGAACACTGCATGTACAATTTTGGATGATTAGATTCCAAAATTTCAAGGGATCGTCTTAACTAAATAGGCATGTGTATAACTAGTAGAACAAATAGGTTTTCTCAAAAAAAAATTCTAAAAATTACAAACTGTTAGGGGTTTTCACATAAAAGAACAACTCAATTTTTATGTCTCAACAGTTTTGACTGGATGGATTTCAAAACCGTTCAAAAGAATACTTTATGCTCAATCAATTCGCCGCCACAATCAAAACTTTAGTCTTGTACTTTTTGTTACACTCTAGTAAATCTCGTATACATATGTGTCGCTCGTTCTTTGTGGTTTTTTTTGTGTGTGAGAAGTACAAATATAGGTCCCGATTTATGACCTGGCAGAGATGGATCTGCCGGGTGAATTATTGAGACATATTAATGGTATTGCTTGTATTTTGTTACAGCTTAAATCTTAAACATTCCTTATATATTTGGCTTCATTTTAGCGGCTGGTGGTTGTCACTTTATATGGCATTTCTGTATTTCTCTTTTTACATTTAATTTATTGCTCCGCCGGACAAAAGTAATAAGGATCATATCCGTGGCATTGTGGCTGTTGTGCGTTCGTTCATCTATGTCTGTTATCATAAACGTTTCCTATTCCTGCTGTTATCAAAGCATTTTTAGATTCCATAGACTAAGATTAGCATGCACTCTGATCTATTCAACACAGTCTGTTCTCTATTGAATGATTATACGAAGAACAAATAAGCTATAGTGGTCAAAATGTTCCGGTTTGGAAAATTTACTTGATACGATTTTTATATTCAGAAGGCTAATGGATAAACAAGTACTTTTTTCTATTTAATTAAAGTATTTTACCTATTCTGACCAAAGGCTAGTGGGGCTTATGCCACGGTCCTGTTTACGGCGTGCTTTCATGTGAAAACTTCTCCAAAATTACTAGGCCAGTTTCAATCAAGATTCAAACAGGAATCTTCTAACATAGGAATCTAACAGGAATCGTCCGTGCATGGAGCCTTTCGAATTGTTTTTTCTTTTCTTTTGTTTTGTTTTTGTTTTGTTTTTTTATTTTTTCGAAAAATAATTTCATAGTGAACTGTGGTTACTATGGTGCACTTTCATTTTTTGTGTGTGTCTTTTTTTCCTTCTTTTTTAGCTCCACTGGCCGACAGGCCAGCGGGCTATTGTCATGGCGGTGTGTCCGTCGTGCGTGCGTGCGTGCGTCCGTCCGTCCGTAAACTTTTTCTTTAAAAATCTTCTTCTCAGAAACTACAAGATGGATTTCAATCAAAGTTCACAAGAATGATCCTTAGGTGACCCTCTCTAAGATTCCTTCAAAGAATTTGGATTGAATCAGAATAATCTGAGTTATCTGCCCTTGAATATCACAAATAGCTGGTTTTGACTTTAATTTTACTCTAAAATTCACAAATATGAACCAATCAAGACAAAACTAAAACAGAATGTTGGTGGCTATAAGATCTTGCCTTGGTATAATTTTCAGGTTGATCTGAATTTTACATCAGGAGTTATGTTCCATTGAAATTGACATAATTGCCATTTTCGGCTCTATTTTGACTTTGTTTTCACTCTAGCTAGTACAAATATCGACCAATCTAAACAATACTTGTACAGAATGTTGGTGAACATAAGATTTTGCTTTGGTATAATTTTCAGCTTGATCTGAACTTAACATCATGAGTTATGTGCCCTTGATATTGACAAAATCACATTTTCGGCTCTATTTTGACTTTGCTTTCACTCTAGCAACTACAAATATTGTCCAATCAAGACAAAACTAAGACAGAATGTTAGTGATTATAAGATCTTGCTTTGGTATAATTTTCAGCTTGTTCTGAATTTTACATCATGAGTTATATGCCCTTGAAATTGACAAAATTGCCATTTTCGACTCTATTTTGACTTTGTTTTCACTCTAGCAATTACAAATAATTACCAATCAAGACAAAACTGAGACAGAATGATGGTGGTAATAAGATCTTGCCTTGGTATATTTTTCAATTTGATCTGAATTTTACGTCATGAGTTATGTGCCCTTGAAATTGAAAAAAAAAAATGTCATTTTCGACTATATTTTGACTTTGTTTTCACTCTAGCAGCTACAAATATTGACCAATCAAGGCAAAACTTGTACAGAATGTTGGTGACTATAAGATCTTACCTTGGTATAATTTTCAGCTTGATCTGAATTTTATATGAGTTATGTGCCCTTGTTATTGACAAAATTGCCATTTTCGGCTTTATTTTCACTTTTACAACCATTAGTATTAACTAATCAATACAGAACTTTCACAGAAATCTTACTGACCATACGATCTTACTTGCTTGTAATTTTCAGCTTGGTCATGCATTTGCTTATTGGCGCAGCCTGAACCTTTGAAATTGCATTCAACAAGACAAACAATCAGGCCTGTCGAGCGCTTCCAGGCCGACAGGACTGTCTAGTTTCCAAAAAATAATTTCACAGAGAAACGATTCAGGACCATCTTGGCCCTAATTCCTTGCTGAAATATTCGGTTTCCTTTCTTGTTTAAGTTAATTTTAATCGCCATTTATTCAACTGCAACATTCAACACTTTTGTATTTGCTTACTTCCCCTCCTATGTTGTTTAATTAATGTATAATCTGGCTGAACACACAAAAAATGGACATTATAGACTAGCAGCAGCATATGCAGACATGCAATCATATTTCGGTTTCACTGCATGTTGACTTAACCAGACACTTTTACCATTTTATTCATTACTTTGGTATATTTTTTTAAGCGCGATACAATTCATTTTGCTGTACATTACAGCAATTTTTTACTTGTATCCTCAAGCGTCAGGGGAAATTATTGACTACCGACCACCCTCGCAAATATCGCGAAGATATTGGGATCGGGAAAGGGGCCTTAAGGATTTCAACCCATCATTAGAAACCAAACACTTCGTGAATCTTCGGACGTCATCCGTGGCAAAGGAAATTGACGAGATTATCCCTCGTCAATTTCCTTTGCCACGGATGACGTCCGAAAATTAACGAGGGCATCACTCGTTAATTTCCTTTGCAATATATGCCACCCGAAGATGAACAAAATGTTTCGTATATAATTACGGGATGTATCCAGAGAGCATTTTAGAAAATCGGTTTCCAGATTAGCTTGTTATCAAATGTGCTCTAACAAGGATAAATTCTAGTAACTTGCAGAACAACAGCTAATGAAGACGCTATAAGAGAACAGTATGGATCTTGATCAGACTGTGCCTATGCACAGGCTGATCTGGATCCATGTTGGTCTCAAATGCCACTAGGTTTTGTTTCATTCAGATCCGCACGAAAATGTATGAAAATTGACCCTTGCTTTTACACACATACAATTATAGCTATATAATCGGGAAAGTTAGATCTATATTCAAATCCGGGGGGAATTATTGACTGCCGACCACCCTCACAAATAATATTATCATAAACGTTTTCTAAAACTGACTTCTTGTTTTTACTGAGAAATGTATTTTATTACATTTTTACGATTCTTTTATTATTTTCATACGATTCTCTAGTAACTTGCAGAACAACAGCTAATGAAGACGCTATAAGAGAACAGTATGGATCTTGATCAGACTGTACCAATGCTAAAAAACATTGACATTTTCTACATACTGATTTAATCTAATGAAAAAATTCCTTGGATTTAATTTTCTTATCAATGCAAATCGGCTTAACCGTAAATTATGATGCTGTTACCATTTCCATGACATTTCTACGACATTACGCAACAAACCAATTATTCCCTTGTGTACGATAAGCATGGGTGCATAATGTTCACGGTGTTCTTTATCTTGTAAAACGACATAGTGCCTAAATTATGTGCTTAATACACACCCCAACCCTTAAATAGGTAGCAGAATTGAGACTTCTCTTATTCAAACCTTTTCTGATGATAATATTGACAAAATATACATTGAATTTATGTTTCGATAAATTACCTGGCAGAGCATCTCTAACTATTAGCTAGAGATGCTCTGCTATGTCATTTATCGTGACCTTGCACCAGCGTTTCCCTAATTCATACCAACAGAGACGCCAAAGCGAGGCATTTCATGAGAAAATGTGATTTATTCCAAGTTGAAAATGAGACTAAAAATCTTGAATAGGGCGAAACTGCCCATTCTCGTGCAATGAATGGTTTGTTTTCTTTTGCGACTTTTCGACTTTTATTAGAAATGTGAAAACAGAATAATGCTAGTTCATCTGTGTTAACACTTAACAAATCGATTTTTTCTTTTCGAGGGATAACCAATCTATACGAGTTTGCACATTTATTGAATTTCAGACAGAAAGTCTGTGAATATTCGTCACCAATTGACAGTTACGTCTCTAATACCAACTTTTACTCGTAGTTTTCTTCTTGCTCATTATTTATTAAAACTTTGTTTCGCTGGGGTTTTATTAAGATCTTAAAAAATTGTAGACTTTTCTATTTAAAGTGAAGAAAAATGTTTTGGTCTCGTTATAAATTTACGTCATGTCATGCACAGGAACAATCTCCTAATAAATAGATTGATAAATGATTAAGCATGGTTGATTTTTCGGTAGTCGCTACGAGGTCTTGTTTGTACTACAAACCAATACCTTTATTCATTGATTTATTTATATTTCCATAATACAGAAACCTGTTACTATAAAAATTAGAACAGACCTTGTATCAAAACAATTTATCTAATTGTCGCGGAAGACATTTGAAATGAATTTACAAAGCGCCATCTTTTTTTCAAATTTATTGCTGGCAATCTTTCTCCTGGTACATCTGATTAAAATTAACTTATATTTGGCTTGGGTTTTGAAATTACATACATTTTATTCGTCATAGCCAAACTGAATTAAATAAAAAATAAAACTGTAGAAAAGGGCCATATTGCATGATTCTGTGGTTGAATATACTCGAAGAAGGGCTGTGTTGTCTAAAACGCTATGATTTATCTCTTTCAATTAGTTTGTCATTATATAGGCACATATGTCACATTCTTTACGTGTAAAGCAGCAAATTCCGTAAGCAATATCCATACTAGCAATTTTACCCGTCTCGAAATTTTACCTTTGACCTCGATGACCTTGACCTATCCGGGGCTGACCTTTGACCTCGATGACCTTGACCTATCCGGGGCTGCACTCCACCTAATCCCGTCCCGTAACCCGTAAGCAATCCCGTCCCGTAACTAAGCAATCCCGTCCCGTAACCCGTAAAAACGATAAATTTGACCTTTGACCTCGATGACCTTGACCTTTCAAAAAATGAACCCCTCAAGCCAATATCCGGGGCCGCCCTGCACCTTCCCTCCAAGTTTGGTGAAGATCGGCCCAAGGACCTGGGAGGAGTAGGGGAACAAACAGACAAACAGACAAACAGACAAACGTTGCTCAAATTATAGTATGATACCATGACACGGTGTGGCTTGGCTACATTTGACTACAGAACGCTAATACGAATGTAATTAAAAGATATATCAAAACATTTCTTTACAATTTATCGCAGGTGAAAATCAGTAATTCAAAATGAAAAAAAAGGAGACTTAACATGGTTGTCTGAGATGATAAATTGTCGCTACATAAATGACAACATGAATAAGACCCGTTATGCTGAAAGGGACCCTCTGGAATTCATAAAACTAATATACATTGTATGAGTATAACTCAGCAGAGGTCAACCATATGTCGCATATATATGGGTAAGCCTATAGCAAAATGGAAAAAAACATGTTTAAAATTCAGAAAATTATCTAAAAGTGAAAAGTTTCGATCCTAGTCAGACTAGTGTGCGGACTGAGTACAATTGATACATTTCACATTTAGGCCTACCAGATGGTCTTGTTTAGAATGAAGAGTCAGACATAACCCGGAAATCAGCACAAGATGCTACAGATTACCGCCATGCTGTGTGCACATGAACGTTGGTATCACAACTTGTACAGGTAGTAATTATGACGATTTGGTCGCGTGAGTACAAATATTTTTGTATTAAAACTGAGACATAAAGTCTATGCCATCTTGTAATTATCAGGTCACAGATTGATATTTCCCAAAGGCAGATACACGGGTGGTAAACAGAGAAACTAGCTCCAAAAAGAGGTAGTTGCATAGAGCGAAAATTTGTAGGTCACGAACACATTTTCTAGAATTATTTCTTTTAAAGCGAGTTTTTGAGAAATCCGGCGATGCTGTAATATGAAGAAATGGTCGAAGTTTGTTGTGCACGGGAGTATACGGTTATTAGTAGCAGGGTTTTAATACAATCGTTGAAAAACATTTCAAAATCGAAAGTAAAAAATGTTTTACTTTCGATTTTGAAATGTTTTTCAACGATTGTATTCAAACTCTGATTAATAACACCGAATATTCTCGTGCACAACAAACTTCGACCATTTCTTCATATTACAGCATCGTCGGATTTTTCAAAAACTCGTTGTAAAAGAAATAATTGTAGAAAATGTGTTCGTGACCTACCTTTGTTTACAGATTTTCGCTCTATGCAACTACCTCGGTAGAGGCCGGATGTCACGAGGAAACAAAATACCGTTGACTCTTTTTGGAGCTAGTTTCTCTGTTTACCACCCGTGAGATAAAATCTGATGTTTGAATGTTGTTTTGAGTTTATATCATACACTGTATTTCCGACCTGGTGTAAATGGTGATATAACCAATTTCGTAACAATTTGTATTAACGAAATCATACAACAACTGTATACTAAAGTGGGATTGTATGGTGAAGGTCAAAAACTGAATTTGTCCAAGTCATTTTACCCATTACCACACAATGACTCTTTTTAACTCCCTATAAGATAATGGCTTTGGAAAACATTGTGGAAATGAAGAAATTGCTTGCGACAAGCAATTTCTTCATTTCCCACAATGTTTTCTACACAAAATGACCTAAAAAGTTTAAAATTCATTGACTTGAAATTGTCGTCTTCAACATCTTTGAATTTGGACCAGTCTAAAATTTTGTTGTTTGGTAATGGGTTAACAATTGTTTAATTTCGAATGAAAAGCATCGACGGGTTGTATGCAAATGTACGAGAAACTTGCACCCGTACGCAAAAAACAACTTGAATAAAACTGACAAGAATCCAACTAAATATATATAATTTTCTTGGGGCTCATAAATCAAATTTGAACATTCAACGACTGTTTGACAGACTGTAAAGAACCTATACGGTTAAGCGAGAATTCTCCCTAAAAGGCTCAGCTCGATGGGTCAATTCTCAAAACTAACAAATTGAGAAACAAAATTAAGCTTTATGGTTAGGTAGACAAATAAATGAAATAAATACCGAATTCATGTCATTTAAAAAAGTTCTTTAGGTGCAGATAACTCTTTATTTATACCAACCTAAATGGTTTCGTTTTCTTACACTAGCGGTTTTCATAGAGGTAAAATGAAGGTTCTTTTATTTTTATTTGCAATTTATTTTCTACAGATACAATGGTGTTGACATCATATGGCAGCTTTGGTTTTGTCCGTATTGCGCATGCGCATCATTGAGACAACTTTAAAAACGCACTTTCCCGCCAAAATCATAGGAATACCTACCTTCCCAAGGCTGGCGAACATCGTCTACCCCCCCCCCGCCCTATGACCCAGCTCCCCCCCGCCCTATGACCCAGCTTCATATATTGTGTAACTTGATCATAGGCTTCATTGATAAAAAGAATTTGCTGGGTCACCGGGGGGGGGGGCGAATTTTTATACTAAAAATAGTAGTCATATACCAACCATGTGTCATAATTTTGGCGGGAAGATTTCGCCTTTAAACAAAACTCGTTTCAATGATGCACATGCGCATTCAGGATAAAACGAAAAAATGGTTTATGATTTCAACACCAATTGTCCTTACATTTACAGAAAAAAAAATTGCTTATAAAACTTAAGTAAATTTAATTCTGGTTTAATGAATAACGGTGGGGTAAGAACATGTAATTTTGAGGGTAGGTACAGAAACCAAGAGTTAGTTATCTGTACATTTCGAATCGTCTTGGTTGTACAAAATCAGTTTTCATATGATTTAGGTACACATCTAACAATACAGCTCGAAATAATCAGCAATTTGCATGTTTTGAAAATTGACTTTTCTATTTGAGCCTCTTAGGGAGATTTTTCGCCTTATCCATAGAGGTCCTTTCCTCAGCAGTTGTGGTGTATTTCTGTTATTCTGAACTTGGGTAGGTTATTTTTTCCTCGTTTCATATCTATTCAAACATTGGCTCATTGGTTACAATTTCGACAGATTGTACCCGTATCAGACATTCTACTTTATAAAATACCAACCCCGAAACACCCACATATTTGTAAACTCTGCAGTCTTAACCTGAATAATATTCTATTTTTGTACGTATACCGGTACTCTACAAAGGTCAGGCTAAGTGGAACGTAATACTTAAAAACTGATAAACCGTCCAGACGCACTTATTGTCTGAAGTTCTTGATAAACGTCAGCTTTTTTCTGTTCCTAGAGCAGATAACGTACTTTATGGCTTAAAAGAATACTTAAATCTAATTAAGGATGGCATAAAGCTGCACCCTGTCTGGTCAAATATGTGCGCTAAAATGCAATAAGTATGTACGTTGTACATAATTAATGTACATGTACTTTATTATTGCCTTATAATTATTGTAACACAAACAATATATACTGAGAGGCAAAAGAAAGTATACACTTTTTGTTTTTCGATATCTCTCTTAATTTTCATCATATCGACTCAAAATTTTGTACTATTTATTTTTACACCTAAAGAAATAATACAATGTTGTTAAATTTCACACGAAATTGCTAGATTACCCATGCTCTTGATACAGGCCGATTTTGCAAATTTTGCATGTGCGCCATTATGGAGCATCAAATGTTATTGTTAATTCGTATTTTCGTATTTTATTTTTCCATTCTTTGTCACAACAATTCACAACGTTATTTTTTTCTCTAACGTTATAACAAAATTCCCGGTGGATGGTAGAAATCGATAAATACGCCCCTTTTTGCCGTTAAGACTCATTTTTCTATGACGCGGCATGATACGAAAGAAAGACACTATAGATAAATTATACACTTAGTAATGTAGCATAGGAACATTCCGTGCAAATTTTTTATCAAAATCCGTCTATACATTTAGAGGGAATCATGTCAGATAACTTGTTTGCATCAAGTCCCCTTTTGCCATGATGTATCGTAATATGGAACATAACTAACAATATACGCATGGCCCAAGGTGATTAGGTAATTTCTGTAAAAAATTATCAAAATCCGTTCATTAATGTAGGAATTGTGTCGATGGGAATTATTGCTTTAATTAAATAATTAAATCCCCCTTTTCGATGACGCTGTGCGCTAAGAAAAAACCTTTGCAACGGAAGGAAGGGCGTAAAGAAGGGTAGGTGAAGAAGTTTACATCAAACAAACGACCGTTTTCGGTGGCGTTCAAAAATTGTAATAATATATCAATCTTTTTCTCCGAAAACGTGGAAGAACAAGGGTGTATACTTATTTTTGCCTCTCAGTATAGTATCTTTTCTGCTTATGTCTTACAAATTCTTTCTTCGGAGATTCCTCATATAAGGTAAATACAATACAATACAATACAATACAAAGAGTTTATTGCATCAAACAAATACATGTTTATAGCAAATTACAAAGAATACATATATTCGCGACAAGCGAAAGACATGAGTTTACAGAAGAACAACACAAGAATGAATTATCTATTGACATTCATACTAAGACACAACTGTAGAGCAAAAGTTACAGAGAAAACATCTTATAAAGAAAAACAATTTACATCGAACTTTATGTTTCATTTCTGTGTTTAAAGGCGAAATGTAAAAATTTTGATACATTAATTACTATTTGTCGTTTTTTATTTTTAAGTAGGTTTCTGAATTTTTGTAAATTTGGCCAGGTGAAGTAATAAGGTTTTATATATTTTTTCCTAATGTCAGAGTAGTATGGACATATTAATAAAAAGTGATATTCGTTTTCGATCATGTTGAAGGAGCATTTAGAGCAGATTCTAGAGTTACGCGGGATATTTTGATGACGTCCTTTTTCAATATTTAGTTCATGAGCCGATAGTCTGAATTTTGTGTAAGCTATTCTTAATTTTTTGTCGTCTATAAAATCAAGATAATCTTCATATTCTAAGTCATTTTTAATTGTTTTGTATGTAGTGAGACGTGTTGAATTATTGATACTTTCAAACCAATTTTGCTGGTATATGTCTAAGATTCTTTGTTTAATTATGTTAAAGTCTACATTTCTGTTTCTGTTCATTTGGTTTTCCCAGATATTTGTAAGTCCACATGTGTCAAGTATTGTTTTGATTTGATATGCCCAATTCTGACTATTGTATGTAATGTCGTTTTTGAGGTCGGTTTTAAGCATGCTATATGTTTTATATAAAAGAGATGATTCTGGTTTATTTAATATTTTTATCCAATATTTAATCATTAGTATTTTTCTATGTATAAACATCGGGATCCTTCCTAATTCCCCGTACAAGCATTCTAAATTTGTAGAGCCTCTAACACATAGGATTTTGCGACAAAATTTACTATGGATAGATTCAACTTCATTTGCTGTGTGATGACCCCATACCTCAGCTGCATAGTTTAGGACTGGTGATACTAGACTGTCGAATAGTTTTATTTTTTGTGAAGTCGGAAGATCGATTTGGTTCATTACAATGAAGAGATTGTGAAGTGAGCATGATGCTCGTTGGCTTATTTTAGTTTGCGTATTATTCCAATTGCCGTTTTTGTATAAATGTACCCCTAGATATTTAAATGATGTAACTACTTCCAATTTTTTGTTGTATAAAAAGAAGTCATAATTAGTGTGTCTACCTTTTTCAAATATAACTATTTTCGTTTTATCAACATTAAGGCGCAAATTCCAATCACTACAGTATTTTTCTATGTCGTTTAACATTGATTGCAAAGATAATGGATTTTTGGCAAAGACAACTGCATCGTCTGCAAATAAGAGCAGAAACAATTTCAAGTCATTTATTGTTATAAGTCCATCTATATTAGAATTGATGCTGGACATAATGTCATTCAGGAAGAATAGGCAAAGTATGCTACTGGCAGGATCGCCTTGTTTTACCCCTATATGTGAATGTATGTAGTCTGATTCCTCGGTACCATAGCGGACAGTAGATTTTACAACATTATACATAGATTTGAATGCGTTAACTAATTTTGTACTTACATTTTCAGAAACCAATTTTTGCCATAAATATCGTCTTTCTATGGTGTCAAACATTTTTTGCCAATCAAGGAATGCGGCATATAGCTTTTGTTTATTTGACAATGTTTTTGAGATTATTGCGTGAAGTATAAATATGCAGTCTACCGTAGATTTATTTTTTTGGAAACCAAACTGGTTATCTATGAGCTTTTCATGTTTTTCTGACCATTTGGTTAACCTGTTGATTAATAGTTTTGAATATATTTTTGAAATGATATTATTTAATGTTATACCTCTGAAGTTTTGGGCTTTGTGTTCACCACCTTTAAATATTGGAATAATTATACCATCTTCCCAGCATTGTGGAAAGTTACCTTCAGAGAATAATTTATTAAATAGACTTATCAAGAATGGCGATATTATGTCAAATGTACATTTAAAAATTTCACCTATAATGTGATCATTTCCTGGGCTTTTTGAATTATTTTGAGCAAATACTGCGTTCTTTATTTCATTTTCCGTAATGTTTGAGTCTAATTCTTCGTCATAAACGTAATCGTTATTACCAGTATCATGCTCGTGATCATTATCTGCTGGTTCAGATTGATAAAGGTTGTTAAAGTGTTGAAACATTTCTTCTATTGTAATATTATCTGGACTTATGTTATTTTTATATTGTGATGTAATGTTTTTCCAAAATGATCTTGGATTTGTTTTTGCTAATTTTGAAATACGTTTACCTTCTTTTTCATATAATTATTTTTGGATTTACGTTTAATTTTATTAAATTCTTTTCTCATTTGTACAAATATATTTCTATTAACATCATTTTTATTTTTTCTATATCTATTTCGTGCTTTATTAAATTCTTTTCGGGCTTTATAACAGTCCGCATTGAACCATTTAAATATAAGACGTCAAATATTAGGAATGTCGGGCAAACTGTCCTCTTGACAGGAAGGTCACGTGACACATCAACGGTAAAGATAATGGTATATCTTAGACATACAATCACAGACGTAATTATTAACCAGACCATGTGATAAACGTCCACTGATTGTGTATTGAAGGTGGGCGCACGAGCTGATAACTGATTTAACGATTCGGGGAAAACTAATTAAATCTAGCAGCAAGGATATTTGTCGTAATAAAGGTACAACCAGTCTGGTACCATGTGATTTTGAATGCGGGAAAGTACGCAGTATACGTGAGGAATGGGTGCGATTGAATAAAAAGGTTAAAATTTCTTTTAAAAAAATATTTTTCTAATTTCCGTGTACCAATCAATTCGTAATATTTCGATAATATCATCATCATCATCACCTCGCTGCCTCAGTCGAAATTGAACTCAATCACTGTCAATAATGTTTGCCCTAAGATAGAAAATGCGTGCGATGAATTCGACCTTGAAATATTTACATTCTCCCCAAAGGAACGCCGTTCGAAGCAAAATAAAAGAAAAACATTTTGAGCTGGGATCTGGAAAAACGTCCCTTATAGCATTTGAGACAGCCAGATTTCAAGGTCAGGCTGGGCATTGATGCAGTCTAGCCAGCATCCATGTTACACTCAAATGGTCGCTTCTGACCATGTGGAAGCTATTGGAGAACAACATGGTTCCTGGTCAGACTGTGTGTCAGCTTTTTGACGCATTTGTTGGATCTATTTTAAATTACTCAAGTGAGACTTGGGGATTTAGTAAGTCAAAAGTGATTGAAAGAATTCACCTAAAATTTTGTAAGCGTATTCTTCAAGTTCGAGCAAGTACAAGTTCAATGGCAGTTTATGGAGAACTTGGTCGTTATCCACTGTATATTAGCAGGTACTTTAATATAATTAAATACTGGTTTAAAGTGTTAAGCACTGACAATGTTATTCTTTCAAGTGTTTATCATCAATCACTACATGACGTTAGTAATGGTAGGAAAAACTGGGTCTCTAATGTTAAATCAATTCTAGATAATTATGGGTACTCTGATGTATTTCAGAACCCAAGTTCATATAACAAAGATTTATTTTTATTCGAATTTAAACAGAAAATGATAGATTGTTTTAAACAAGAATGGGAAGCAAACATTAGGGAAAGCAAGGTTTTATCTCTTTATAAAAATATCAAGTCGGCATTTGGATTAGAAGAGTACCTAGATTTACTTCCTTTTTCACTAAGACCTTATGTTTGCAGACTTCGAATATGAGCTCACTCATTACGAATACAGACGGATAGATTCTCGAATAATAGACTACCAAGAAATGATAGAATTTGCTTACTTTGTAACAGTGGGGAAATAGAAGACGAATTTCATTTTATGTTTAAGTGTAAAAAATTCACCAAAATTAGAAAGACTTATATTGATAAATCATATTTTGATAAACCAAGTATGTTCAAATTGATACGCCTTTTCTCGGAACTTAATAAAGATTCATTATTAAATTTAGCTCAGTATGTAAGATTAGCATTTGAGGAAAGATTTACTACTCTCTATAATCAAAATTGAAACCGAACCCATTTTTTGTTTATGATACTGTTTTCGCTTATGTTGATGTATATTGTAATATTTGTCATCCTCATAATTATGTTGTTAAACGAATTGAGACAGTGAGAATAAGATGTAGATGCGAGTTAGAGTTTGTAAATGTGAGTGCGTGTGAGAATGTGTGTTTATAGGTGCGTGTATGTGTGCGTATGTTAGTATGTGTGGAATTTGACCTTGTCATTTGTATAAACATGTGTTAACGACTATGTACAACCAGTACTTGTCTAATAAAATGTTCTTCTTCTTCTTCTGTATACGCAGGCTGATCTGGAACCATGTTGTTCTCAAATGCTATAAGGGGCGTTTTTCCAGATGCCGGCTCATTTAGAAAGATAATTTGAATTCGCTTTTGATATTATTGAAGATGTCTTTTGCAATGAATGACAACCTAAATTTATAGCTTCATAATCCCAAAAGATATCAAACGACAGTTCAGCTCTCAAGTAATACATAGACAAATGACAAAAAGAAAATCTGGTCCGAAATTTAGGCTGAATGGTGTTCTTTTTGAAATCAGGATTTATGTACTGAAAGCTTGATATCAATCTACATGTAAATGACGTTTTGATAATTTATCAGTTCGTTAGGAATTGAGCTCGGAGTGTGTCCTTTTTACATAAAAAGTGTTGTTAGCTTTATAAAAAAAACATGTCCAAATAATGCAATATTGTCAATATTTTGGCTCATTAGTCTCGGAAATCATAATCTTAGTGTTTGTATATTTTCCTAGCTACGTTTACGGTGCTTTTTGATGGGACAGTTACATGTAAACTACTGAAAGTACTGTCGACTTGATCAATAGTTTTCTTTTGAAGAGGACGCCTATACTATCTCACTATCTTCGGTAATTGAATTGACATGTTTTTTGACACGAGGGAAGAGCACGGAGTGATTGTTCTCAGGAGAGCTTTCATTATTAGCTGTGATAACTCGTACGTCAATAAATGGAACAGGGGAATAAAACGATGCCTATTTATTGCTTAATTAAGTGCTCTGTACCAAAATGCGCCTGTCTTAGATAAAATGGGTTGATTGGGGACAGTTAATGTATGGACCAAACAAACCGACTTCTGGTTATGATAAACGTTTGATTTCTTTTGGATATTTGCAATTTATCGATGTCGACCGTTTGAGAGTTATCATTGTCGAAATCGACCCTTTTCATGGCTATAAGCGTAGAAGACATATAGATACAAGTTCGATTCGAATAAGAATGCAAGGGAGTGTGGACTTACGAGGGGCGTTCAATTAAACGTGGTACTAATGGTCCACCATACCTCATGGTTCTATAGAACTAACTGTGCTTGCGGCTATTTGACGGGAAAATTACTGTCCACACTTGGTCATAATTTGAGGCAAATTCGTTGACTCCTTCAAAAGTTATTGAACTTTTAAGTTGGTTCAGTCATATACACTGGCTATTTCGCTGTGCGCAAAGTGGAAAACGAACTGAAGTAGGATTTACGGGTCTATATTGCAGGTCGCATAGGCTTTGAAATATCTGTATAACATGTATATAATGAACTATATCAGATTCGTGGACATTCGAACGTTGAAAATACGCCAGTGTTTAGGAAGATAATAAAAATGAAGGTTGGTAAAACTGGCCTGAAAGATGCCCCCCCCCCCTCTCAGGCAATCCGAGTAGAGCTAGTGCCAAAGCAAATGTTGCTGTAGATTCCGACATGACCGAACAAGTGAAAAATGCCCGTGAAAAATATATGTTGAAATAATGCAATGAATGCAACAAATGTGGGCTTTCTGAGCTTTAAACATATGATTGAACAATAATCTACTATTATGAGCACCAATGGCGTGTCATTAGAAAGCAATTATTGCGAAAAGATCGGGAAAGGTCCGTAATAGCCATACTATTAAAAGCGCGGCAAAAGTTTTGCACGCGGTAATTTTCAAATTTAGCGAGTGTATTGTTCAAATTACTGTTTCAAATAGTACCACTATCGCCGGTCATTCATACAAGAAATGTATGTCGGCGAAAGTAAAGAAATATCACAAAACGAGCAGGTCTAGGGCCGGCTAAAGAGGCTTGTACCAAATCCATGACAACGGAGCTGTCCACAGGTGTAATCTTGTCCAAGACTTCTTGGAAGAGACACATGCTGCAAAGCGTCTTCATCCACCCGTATAACCGGGCTTAAGCCCGTGTGGCTTTTTTGTGTTCCCCATGATGACGAAAAAGGCCCCGGGTCGTCGGCATAGGCCTTCATGTTCCATATGCAGTGTAAATTACCAGTGTCTGCGGGGTGTTCCAAAAGAGGCCCATTTATTGGCATATAAGTAATGGATCTCAAAACTTTAGAATACTGTGGGTGTCAAAGAGGATTACTTCGAAGGATTAAAGAAACTTAAAATTGAATTGCGACATAACTATGGCTTATAGAACCCCAGTTCCAAAATTAATTGAACGCCCCTCGTAGTGTGGACTTATGAAGATAATCAGAAGTTGATCGAAAAAAGAACCCTCAAACCCACAGGCGGCAATCACGTGACTTAGTGACTGATATATTTTCCTCGCTTATGTAAACAAAAACAATCGGTAAGAACACATTTTCTCAAATTTTAAATCAAATATTTAACTCTCAGTATTGAGACACGTACCATTCGATGCGTCGTAATCTCCGTTTTATTTTTATACCAAGATCATCCCTCAGATCCGTGTAAACGCTGAGAACATTCGTGCAAAGTGCAAACAATTCTTAAGAAAATATATCACGGCATTTAAAAATACTTTGCACGAATGTTCTCAGCTTTGACAGGGATTTGAGGGAAGATCTTGGTACCAAAATAGACCAGAGTGTATGACGTATCGAACTGCACGTATCTCAATATTGAGTGTTAAGTATTTGATTAAAAATTTAAGAAATATTTAGCTATATTCCATTTAGTGTGTAATATGTTTGATGTGATTAGATATAAAATGTAGCTCTAGAAAACATTGGGAGAAAGGGAGAAATTGCTGACACCCAGCATTTTCTCCTTTTCCCTCATATATTTAAAATTTGCAACACAATTATATTTAGCTATATATTCCATTTAGTGTGTAATATCTTTGATGTATTCATGATGTAGATTAAATGTAAAATGTGGCTCTAGAAAATATTGGGAGAGGGGGAGAAATTGCTGAAACCCAGCGTTTTTTCTCCTTTTCTCTCTTTTATTTGATAATTGCCACACACTTGAAACCCAGCGTTTTCTTCTTTTCCTCTTGCATTTGATAATTGCCACACAATTTTACTTACCTATATTCAATTTAGTGCGTAATAATTTGATGTGATTAGATATAAAATGTAGCTCTAGAAAACATTGGGAGAAAGGGAGAAATTGCTGACACCCAGCATTTTCTCCTTTTCCCTCATATATTTAAAATTTGCAACACAATTATATTTAGCTATATATTCCATTTAGTGTGTAATATCTTTGATGTATTCATGGTGTAGATTAAATGTAAAATGTGGCTCTAGAAAATATTGGGAGAGGGGGAGAAATTGCTGAAACCCAGCGTTTTTTCTCCTTTTCTCTCTTTTATTTGATAATTGCCACACACTTGAAACCCAGCGTTTTCTTCTTTTCCTCTTGCATTTGATAATTGCCACACAATTTTACTTACCTATATTCAATTTAGTGCGTAATAATTTGATGTGATTAGATATAAAATGTAGCTCTAGAAAACATTGGGAGAAAGGGAGAAATTGCTGACACCCAGCATTTTCTCCTTTTCCCTCATATATTTAAACTAGATGCCGAAGGGCAACATGTCGAGCCCGCTCATTTTGAAGAAAGAAGACCATACCTATGTCTACAGCTGTCATTACAATGGCGTTGTAAAAGTGGGGACAAAATAAGTTGGAATGATGGGGATCATGGTGAGACAGTTTATTGTTCACAAAATATTACATGTCTATGTATTTATAACGAGATACCAGAATGGATTAATTTGAGTATACATATGTGACCCGTCACGCTAAAAGGGCTCATTTTTTACATTTGACCTCAAAGTTTGACCTTGACCTTTCATCTTGGAATCTGGTTCTTGCACGCGACACTCCATCTTACTGAGCTTGACATTTGTGCCAAGTTATTTCTGAATCCCTCCATCCATGGTGAAGTTATGGCCCGGACAAGCAAAAATCATCTCATTTTTGACATTTGACCTCCAAGTTTGACCTTGACCTTTGAGCTTGGAATCTGGTTTTTGCACGCGACACTCCGCCTTACTGAGCTTGACATTTGTGCCAAGTTATTTCTGAATCCCTCCATCCATGGTGAAGTTATGGCCCGGACAAGCAAAAATCATCTCATTTTTGACATTTGACCTCCAAGTTTGACCTTGACCTTTGAGCTTGGAATCTGGTTCTTGCACGCGACACTCTGCCTTACTGAGCTTGACATTTGTGCCAAGTTATTTCTGAATCCCTCCATCCATGGTGAAGTTATGGCCCGGACAAGCAAAAATCATCTCATTTTTGACATTTGACCTCCAAGTTTGACCTTGACCTTTGAGCTTGGAATCTGGTTCTTGCACGCGACACTCTGCCTTACTGAGCTTGACATTTGTGCCAAGTTATTTCTGAATCCCTCCATCCATGGTGAAGTTATGGCCCGGACAAGCAAAAATCTTCTCATTTTTGACATTTGACCTCCAAGTTTGACCTTGACCTTTGAGCTTGGAATCTGGTTCTTGCACGCGACACTCTGCCTTACTGAGCTTGACATTTGTGCCAAGTTATTTCTGAATCCCTCCATCCATGGTGAAGTTATGGCCCGGACAAGCAAAAATCTTCTCATTTTTGACATTTGACCTCCAAGTTTGACCTTGACCTTTGAGCTTGGAATCTGGTTCTTGCACGCGACACTCCGCCTTACTGAGCTTGACATTTGTGCCAAGTTATTTCTGAATCCCTCCATCCATGGTGAAGTTATGGCCCGGACAAGCTCCATCCGGACGGACGCACGCACTAACGCACTAACGCACATACACCGAACCGCCATTGTGACAACTATGTCGAGCTCACCGCAAGCGGGCTCGACAAAAATAGTAACACAATTATGTAGCTATATTCCATTTAATGTGTAACATCTTTGATGTGATTAGATATAAAATGTAGCTCTAGAAAACATTTGGAGAAAGGGAGAAATTGCTGACACCCAGCATTTTCTCCTTTTCCCTCATATTTTTAAATTTTGCAACACAATAATATTTAGCTTTATTATACTTCACGTGACTTTCTATTCAATAATAATAAACTATATATTTCGTACTATTAACCGCTCAGAGATCCGAGAGGGTGACATTACGTAATGTCACCCGGTTGACATTATGTAATGTCTACCGCTGCATGTTCTATAGATAGTAATACACTCTTTTATGACGTCATTCATGACGTCATGTGATATCTAAGAGATTTTTTTTCAATCATAGTAATTTTTTATATGGCTTAATTAAAAGAATTTGTTACGTGACCTGTCACGCAAAAAGGGACTTTCTGGGAAAATATGAAAAGATCCTAAACTAGTAAAGTCAGTCAGCTTGGACTGCACTATAAGCTGATCATGATCAAAGCTTTCCACTCTAAGCTAGTTTTTTTTATTTATTTTATTTTTCCCTATCTAAGATCTACTAGATCTAGATTTTAATTGCTTTGTTCGGTATAATAAAATGAATATTACATGCCTCTCAGGGTAATAGTACATATCGTCTATTCTCGACCAGGTTATGTTGACCTCGGCTAACGCCTCGGTCAACATTACCGGTCTTGGGTAGACAATATGTACTATTACCCTGAGAGGCATGTAATATTTATATAATATTCCATTTAGTGTGTAATTAATATGTTTGATGTAATTAGATATAAAATGTAGCTCTAGAAAACATTGGGAGAAAGGGAGAAATTGCTGACACCCAACATTTTCTCCTTTTCCCTCATATATTTAAATTTTGCAACACAATTATATTTAGCTATATTCCATTTAGTGTGTAATATGTTTGATGTGATTAGATATAAAATGTAGCTCTAGAAAACATTGGGAGAAAGGGAAAAATTGCTGACACCCAGCATTTTCTCCTTTTCCCTCATATATTTAAAATTTGCAACACAATTATATTTAGCTATATTCCATTTAGTGTGTAATATCTTTGATGTATTCATGTTGTAGATTAGATATAAAAAGTAGCTCTAGAAAAACATTTGAGAGGGGGGGGGGGGGGAAATTGTTGAAAACCAGCATTTTTAAATCACAAAATACAAATCATAATGTATAAACTGAAGGTCAAGCCACATTAAGTGGTAGAGACCCAGTTTCTAATTTGTACTTTTCTACTTGAACAACTTAAATCACTCATAACAATTTTTGATAACTTCAAGTATTATCTCTTTACGTAATATTATGGGATAATGCATAGAAACTATCAGAATAATATAATCGAGCTAAATCAGGGTGGATCATCACGTGATCAAAATGGGTACATACACGGACGCAAGATGGCGGAAAATTGGCGATTTTCGGTAGATTTCCCTAAATTGGTAAGTACTGCTCCATTCGTTTGACTTACCATATAGCGCAGTCTATGCGCATTTCCGAGTCCTTTTCAGTGATGTCTGTCTCGTCTCTAGGTTTCATGTAGTTTCTGAGATACCCTCGAGGTTTTGAGCCGAATCGGAACGATTTTCGAGGGAAATTGATTATGGTACGTTACACGTTCCCCGTTTTTTTCATCAAAAATAGCGTTTTCTCTCAAAAATTCATACTTGTTTCGATTCAATACTAAGATCCTTCATGTGCAAAAATCATACGTACTTTGCTCCAGCCTGTCCTTTCTTAAATTCACGAAAAACGGGGAAACTGTAGAAACGGTACGGAACACGTACATGATACGCAACACGTGATGATAATTTGCTATTATAGTACGCACCACGTAAATATTTCAAATCCAACAGCTACAAAGTTTTATGAATTTCCCACACCAATCGCGACGAAGTACAAGGTATCATCCATACTTAATTATACTCACCGTCATAAAAAAGTAGCCACTTTTCAAATAGCCATATTTTCTTCAATTCTTTGTGTATTCTTGTTTTTACATATTCATAGGCATTCCCAAGGGTTCCTTTTCACACCTTAATGTTTAAATGCTTTCAAAATGTCCGGAAAGATGTTTAGTTGTAATATGGGTTCAAAACGGTATTGTAGGATATAAAGTTTAGTTTTGTTTACTTACAGCTGTCATTTTCTGCATAAATTGACGCTGTTAAAACACAAACAAAAGTCCCATTTTAATATAACAGAATATCAATCCGTTGAATTACTAGAGATCTATCAAAAGTCATCACTATTGGTATAGCATATTTCAATATTAAAAGTTTGGTAATAACCGGAAGTGATTGGCGAGTGAAGTGAAGGGAACGTTTTCCGAATATGGAACTTTCTAAAGACCAAATGGAAACAAAATTTCGAATAGAGCTTTTGAGAGGAAATTGTGGGTTGGTTGGGCTAAAACCGGAAACCGCCATTTTGCAAGGGTCTTGGGTGTAATGAAAATCACTTACTAGTCACTAAGCATTTCGGAAAAAAAACGTATCATAAACACATGCCCTTATTCACTTTTGTCCCTTTCTTAGCCCTATATATGGCAGTGAATTTCAGAAGTGTATTCCGTAACAGTTACTGATTTCCTGGAACTACCACCAAGGTACCATAGCTAATGGGGGTAATTGACTGTTTTCAATACTTTCATGAAAGCATTTTACTTGTAGCAATGATTTGTATTTATTTTGATATGTTTATGAATAATCCTAAGATTGCCAACAATTTACATTAGATAAGTGGCTACTTTCTTATGGCGGGGAGTATATATTATACAAAAATATACTAGTAGAACGTAATACTATCCATGAACCAGAACGATTTAATTAATAAATAAAAAGAGTGTGCAGTATGTTTCATAATGCACGATGATTTTTCAACTGAATGTGCCTGTAAATTTTCTAAAAAAAAAAAAAAAAAAATAGGTAGAAGAGTAGAAAAATCATATTTTGTCATACTTACTTCTGGCAATTCTTTCAAGAAAAAATAATCTTTTCTGGTTTTCTAGGTAGCCTTTTCCCAAGAAAAGTAGATTTGTCGACATTTCAACTTTCATTAGTAGAAAAGTTGATTGCGGAAACAGAATTCCATAACCTATTTTTTACATATACGATTGTAACATTCGTCATTCGTTTATCAATACAGAACCATGGGGAAAACAAAGTCGATGCTCTCTCTTGGCAAGAAACCATGGACAGTGAAAAGAGTTAAGGCCGTCCATGTGCTGCAATGCCAACCAGACAATAATTCCAACAACAGAGTCTACAAGATGGGCACTAGTCTATCTAGACCAAATTATGTTGATTAGATAAATTACCTTTTATTTTGTTAGAAAGATCAATGATAAGTTGAATCAGAAAAACAAAAGGGCTTGAGCCCACCCAATATGAAATTGCTTCCTATGGGCCTGTAATTAAGGAAGTACGGACCAACTTTTAGTAAGAGAAATTATTTACGTTATTTTTACCTACTTGAAAAAAAATGTATACTCAGTTCCATAAATAAGTGTGCACTTTATTTTGTTTCATTTCTCCTTTGATTCTAGACTGAAAATAATACAGCTTGCTATCATATTGTAGCTAAGACTTCTAAGAAAATGACATACCCTTTAATTTCTGTCAAAAGGACAGTTTTGGTTTATTTTTCTTAGATTAAATGCAGCTGGTATAAAAATAAAAGTTGCAAAAGTACACAAAAATTGGTTACATTCAAATTTTGTTTAGATCAAGTAAATTGGAGTATTTTTTGAAAATCTTATATGGCCACCAATGTTGTCGATACAAGCGAGTGTGTAACGATCGCAGAGAGCCCAAAGACCGCAATATCACTACATCAGAATGTCATTTTAATCCTGAGTGAGAGCAATGACAAAATCCTGGATATAGCTGATATTTCGCAGTGATGGAACGTTCCTCGCTAAATGACCCACACATGTTCAATCGGATCCAAATCCAGTACAAATCGTGGCCATGAAATAACTTCAACATTGTTTCTGTTAATAAAAAAGATTCAATTCAATATCGAACGGTATTAAAAATGAATAATGTTTGATTAAATAGAGATAATCAAAACTTTTATTTGACCAAATTTGTGTACCTTTGCAACTTTTATTTTCGTACCACCTTCATTTAACCTTAGAAAAACAAACTTAAACTCTCTGTGTGCCCAAATGTTAAATGTCTGACACTTTCTTGCGTCTATAAGCTATGATATGACAGCAAACTCGGTTACTTTTAGTGAGAAATGAGGGGAGAAATGAAACGAAAGAAAGTGCACACTTATTTATGGAACTGAGTATACTTTTGTGCAATATAGCGTAGGAAACGTTCTAGGCAAAAACACAAAATGTGATTATCTGCATTTTCTTTTGGATCAATGTTTTTCCAATGCCTTTTTACAGGTTCTGTTTGGGAAAGGGATATATTTGTCATATTGATTTTGTCTTAATTGTATTGGTAAATATGTTTTTGTATTTGTATTGACTTTGTTGTCATCCGATGGGTCCAAACAAGAATGCCATTTTATTATAATTGTAGTCCTTTAAGAGTCAAATACATCTACAGTTGTCGCCACATCGTATGGCACAATGTTTATGTTTTGTTCAAATGTAATTGAACGTTAAAGAAAACATAAACACGTACCATACGATGTGGCGACAACTGTAGGCAATACTGTTGACAATAACGAAGAAATAAATATACTGAGAGGCAAAAGAAAGTATACACTTTTTGATTTTCGATATCTCTCTTAATTTCCATCATATCGACTCAAAATTTTGCACTACTTATTCCTACTTATAGACCAATAATGCAGTGTTGTTAAATTTTACCTGAAATTGCTTGACTTCCTGTACTCTTGCTACATGCCGATCTTGCAAATTTTGCACGTGCGACTTAGTGGAGCATCAAATATTGCTGTTAATCCTTTTTGAAATTCTTTATCAATTATCACAACAAATCACAACGTTAAATTTTCTCTAACATCATAACACAATTCTCGGTGGCTGGTAGAAAATGATCAACATACCCATTTTTGCCATTAAGACCCATTTTTCTATGACGCATCGTAATACGAAAGAAACATGACATACTACACACTTATTCAGGTAGCATAGGAACATCCTGTGCAAATTTTATCAAAATCCGTCCATAAATGTAGAATGAGTAATGTCAGATAACTTGTTTGCATGAAGCCCCCTTTTGCCATGACGCATCATAATATGGAAAGCACTAACAATATACGCATGGTCCTAGGTAACTAGGCTCTTTCTGCGAACATTTTATCCAAATCCGTTCATAAATGTACGGTTTGTGTCAACGTGAATTATTGTGTTAATTGATTTCCTAAATCCCCTTTTTCGATGCCGCTGTATGATAGGAAAAAACCTTCGCAACGGAAGGAAGGACAGATAGACGGGTAGGCGAAGAAGTGTACATAAAACAAACGACCTTCATCAGTGGCGTTTAGAAATCGTAATAATCTATATACATCGTTTTCTTAGAATACGTGGAAGAACTAGGGTGTATACTTATTTTTGCCTCTCAGTATATTATGTGTAATGAGCCCCGCAACTATACCGCCCTCGGAGAGCCGAGGTTATTGTTGATCAGTTTGATTGAGAGTAACGTTGGATGCTTGTTGACGTGTAAGGGGTTGGTATCGAAGTTGGGGTTATTTTCAACAGTGTTGGTAGTGTATAGATCTAATATGATTTAGATTATTGATATTCTAGATATGCATTTATATTATTCAACCAGCTTAAAATGGGAGTCACGTGGGCACGAGTTTACATATTTCAGTCTATTTCAAACAATAAACTCACGTGCACAATATAAACGGTACAAATCAAAACAGATGATTAGTTATTGTTAAACCGAAGTGACCGTGCGCTATGAATATTTATAAACAAACGTATAATCGATTCAAAATTAAACGAGAATAGTTACCTTTGTTTCGCTTCAATTTTACATAGGTAAAAGTAACTATTCTACCCAATCTAATTGAAATATAGATCCTATCTTTCAGTAGGATCTAACGACGACCCGTTGAGGGTCATCTTCTGTGACCTTTCTTTGGACCAATCAGATTTTACTTTGGAAAAGTTGAAAGATTTTTCGCATGCGCGCGGGCATGCGCACTACCGTGCACACTACACTTCCGTTTCTAACGATAACTAGTTGCCATGGACGCCTTCAGTGTGGTGATTTCACTACAAAGACAAAGACCAATGTCCGTTAATTTTGAGAGCAAAGACATGGCATTATAATTTTATGAAGCAGATAGTCTTCTGCATGGCAGCAACAGTTCAACACGATCATCACGCCAACCCGAAACAAAGCGATGTTAACTTATAAACGTATAACGTCGGTGGGGAGTCAAAACATCGTAACTCCAGCTTTTTCAAACTGTAGTTACGAGGTTTTGACTACCCATCCACGATAAACTATATATTGGCAATTTGAATCAACGAAATTGAATAGATTCCTAATTAGCTCAGTCGGTAGGGCTTCCGACCCTTGAAACTGATGACCAGGGATCGATTCCCACCTTGGCTTCAATTTTTTTTCCTACTATGTATTTTATATTTTTCAAACTAAAAAGAATCGCGGATATAAAAACATAATTGGTAATTGTATTTTTATTTCGTTTTTGCAATTTCTAGAATAATTTGGTATGGAAAAATGTAATAAAGATGATAAAAAATAGGGGGGCAAATAGATGGAGTCGGCGCGAGGTTCGAACCTCTATTCTACGGTTTACAAGTCGGCAGCTCTACCAACTGAGCTAATCTGACTATTACTGAAATAGTATACCAATTGTCAATATATAGTTTATTTATATTCAAAATTACATACCGCTCTACTTCGGGTTAGCACAATGATCGTACAAAACTGCCACTTAGTACAGAGCCAAAAATATACCGAAACATATCCACTTCATTAAAAAATGCCATATCTTTGCTCTCAAAACTAACGGACTTAACTCTTTGCTCGGTGTCTAGCGCGTACCTATCAACCGCAGCCATTTTGGTGTTGTTGTCAGGGACAACAGACCTGCGTTTGCAACGAGCGTTTTGATTGGTTGGTGTAAAAATAGAAAAAATGGAAATTCACAGGTCACAGAAGATGACCCCTAATACGCGATCTTCAGATGTAACATTATGAAATTATGTTATCTGGATTCATTCAGATTGCTATTCTACCTAAAAATAAACCAAAACAACCGTAACTATTCTCGTTTAATTGTGAATGTATTATAATCGTCTGCAATATTGACAATAATGAGCGCAAGGTTACTTCGGTTCAATAATATATTCCGTTTTTATTCACCTGAAAGGGTGTGGCAAAGTAAAGAGGTTATTCGACGAGTTTACTTCTCGATATCTTGGTTAATATAAGAGAAAAAGTGCGACACGAGCATGAACACATTTAAACGGAATATAAATAGTTATTGTACTGTTGTGTTTGAATGGACAAACTATAGTGGGACCATCAACATTGAGACTCAAATGTACTTTTAACTATTGACTGTTCTACGTGAGAGGGGTGTTGTGATTACATCTAACGGTAAACGCCTTCTTAAAACCACGACTTTTACATACCTGGTTTACCTGTTCAGTTTGACTCGTCTGTCCAGAGGTCAAGGTTTATTTATACGTTTCGTAACCGAGTTACAGCCAATAAAATATCTGTAGATCTGGATGTAGTTGTATTTTTTTTTTAGTAAATTGCTTTACCCACGGGGAATGAGCTAACATGCGAATCGCTAACGGACTTGGTTGTCCTTGGTTTTTATATCGCATGTGGAACTTCCGGTAAAAACAAAAAAAGATCAGTATCTCCGCAAATATTGAAATATGAAATGAAGTTTTACATAAAATGTCTTAATCTAATCCTATGAAGCCGAAATTCTTGAAAACGTAGGTATTAGTGTTTTGCTTGCGCTTGCAGAAATGCGCGAAAAAATGTATACATATAGCCTACCTTCGGAACAAATATGTCCCATTTCAATATTGAGTAGGCCTAGCTCTTTCTTTTTGAATATATTTATCAAATTTGTCCCAATTGGCTCAGTCTGAAAAAGTTATCAACAGAGGTATTAGGTCCAACCCCTGAATTCATACTTACTGTCTGCTCACTTAAGAAACAAGATCGACCATTGCCATTGAATACACAATTTTAAGCTCACAAATAACTAGCAAAGGCAAATTAATGAGTATCATTTTAAACACGACAATACAGAAATTCTGCAAATTTCACAAAGGCAGATTGAATTTACCTACCGTCGTGTTGAAGTTTATTTGTATGTCCGGTTAGTCTGCGCATGTCACGGTGCGTAGTTTATTTACACAGTGATGATGTTTGCAACGTAAAATGTGACCGAAAAAATGGCCGCCGTTCACCGCTTCAAGGCTTGTTACATGCTTAAAATCGACAAAGGAATCCAAAAACAAAACAATAGTCCATTTAAAACTTAATCATATACAAAAATTCGACGAGATAGCACTTTTTGAAGATATTTGAATGCGCAAATCGTAACTCGACAGGCTCAAAAGGTCAGTCGGTAAGAAAAGTGCCATTCTTGTAAACATGACAGATTGTCTGACGGAAAATCTTTCACTTGTCATGGGCAAAACAAACATGTTAGCCTACATTTCGTTAATCAAATATTGTCAGAGAGAAATCAAAGAGAAATCAGCTCAAACAACAAAGAATGCAAATCAACTTTACAATTAGCTCTGAACCTTGGCCGGTGTGTTTTTGTGTGTACAATAGCGAGTGTGGGTTGGGATCGGAAGCCTGAAGGGTCCGTTTGAATAAAGAACAAAATTAACTTGAAACGGAGAAAAACGTGGCAAATTTATGATCATGAGCACATACCATGATATTGTTTGATCTCTTATTCCCTCTAACTGCAACTTCCTAAATTCTTGACCTTAGTCCTGTTTATCGGGGGTCGTCCATTTTCAAACAGTCTCCAAGAAGTTGAATAAGACGAGTGATGATCGTGGTCAAAAGGCAAATTTCAAACCAACGGTACCCTGACTTATCACAAGGCATACCATTTTCTTGAAATAAGATGAATAACCTTTTTCTTGATGATTTCTATCCCTCCAAAATCCACAGAATTAGAATCCTCCCGGTTTGTCGTTCTGTAAACATTGCATCTCCAGAGAAATCAAAGCGTCACAGATTGTGTGAATTACGTCACAAAAAGCTTTGAACTTGACCTTGGGTTTATATTTAGATCATTAATCGAGGGGCCTAAAGTGGGGAACTTTATGTCTACTAATAAGTGCTCTCGATAACAATTAAGGATTTAATGGCATAGTATATCATTTCTAATTCACAGACATTTGCCATATATTATGGTGGTAAATATAAAACTGAGTTGTTGTGTACACTTTAAGGACAGATCCTCCATTTATTTCCTACGGTAAGAATTTTTTCATTTTTTCTGTGCTGATACTTAGATATATGAGACGTAAAAAAATGACTTAAAAACTATAGGTCACCAAGCGAATGAAAAAGTTATTGGATTTCAAGGGAGACTACTCTTGTCTAAAATTGCAAAATTGAGGTGTCACTTAAATACCCACAAAAATGTGTTCGAAATGACTGGGATTACATAAATAAGTATTTATTGTGTTCATTATGTTTTATTCTGTCTAAATGAGTATCAATTTGGGAAAATTAAGTGATGATTTTGAAATTTTTAGTAAAACATTCTTTCAAAAGTAGCTGAAATTGCTCTTATTTCGCAACGTTTCTGATAATAAAAAATATTCCAGCGGTAAGAATTTTTTTCTTTTTTGGTATAGACATAGTGCTTGGTCATACCTACAAAAACAGAAAAAGAAAACTATATCAAACCAAGCGTTTTTCTGAGTTATAAGTAAAATTCGGTTCACTTTTTGCAGCACTGTCCGAAATTGTTTCATTGCTTTTATCCATTTTCTTCCTTATTATCAGCTTTAGATAATAAAAAGTGTCGTCTTTTTTGTCCATCTGAAGCGGACTAGCTCATAAAGATACCACTTTGCTTTTGTTGCACCGTTTCCTATCGCTAACGCCACATGTTGAACGCGTAACAGAAAGCGAAATATACCATCCGAGTACTATTACACTTTAATTGACCAAACAGAGAAAATGGAAATAACCGAAAAGGATCTGCTCATTTATCAACCAAACATTAACTAAATGTAAAAATCACATTTGCTGAAAAGGCTAATTACTGTAATAGCTTTATTTCGTTATTTAGGATGTGCGCAGTAAGTTGCGCAGTAACAACTGGAGGATCTGTCCTTAATTAGGATGCAGAATTTTATGCAGTTAAATAAATATTTAATCGTTGGATCTATTAAGATATAATAATGTTTGCTTTGCAATAGATATTACTGAAGATGGGACACGCTGCACAAATGATTAATTATCGACGGTATTAAAAAGGTCAAAATTAATACAGTGCTTGCCGATTGTCAAACAGTCTGTCCTTTCGTTCGTTCCGTTTGGATCAATGCCGTCTCTTCGCTTCGGCTTTGATCCAACGGACCATTAAAGAAGTTGAATGGTGTCTACTATGTTTTGATCCTCAAAATATACAGACCATGATGCTGGTTGCATAATATGTCTACGCTCTATCACAATCCGGAAACCAGCGCAGGATTGTGGCCGCTTACGCCGCGTACAAACTATTCTAAATTAAGACTGGTCTAAATTGCGTTGGTGAATAAGGAATTTAGAACTTTCTTGGCTGAGTAAAGAATTTAGACAAAGTCTAATTCTAAAATTTAGAATTTGTTGGTGAATACGGGCCCGGGGTTCCCATTAAAAATAGTCACATGAATACCGATGAGAAAACTGTAAAATTGTGTTCCGGGAGTACGTTTTGTAGTTATGTTGGATTTGAAATATTTACGTGGTGCGTACCATAATTGTAAATGACCATCACGTGTTGCGTATCATGTACGTGTTCCGTACCGTTTCTACAGTTTCCCCGTTTTTCGTGAATTTAAGGTAAGAAGGGCCTAATTAGCACAAAAGAGCCAGCGGCAAAATTTGAAAAGTGCCAGTAATTCCTAAACTGTGTTACATTTCCATTCCAAATACAAACATAAGCATTTTGTACGGTTTAGAATTTTGAATTAATGCATATTTATGGAAATATTTGACAAAAATATTCAAAATTACCTCCCTTGCATATGAATATAGAGAAAAATGATATTTGTAAATTATTTTCTTCTTGAAGCATAATCTTGAAATCCGGCACGGTGAATCAACTTATGTGAAGTGTATTTACAAGTGTGTGTAATTTGATGCATTTCGTATGGCTAGAAAGTGGTGTTTTTCATTATGCACTTTATACCTTAAGAAAGAACAGGCTGGGGTAAAGTACGTATGATTTTTGCACATGAAGGACCTTAGTATTGAATCGAAACAAGTATGAATTTTTTAGAGAAAACGCTATTTTTGATGAAAAAAACGGGTAACGTGTAACGTACCATAATCAATTTCCCTCGAAAATCGTTCCGATTCGGCTCAAAACCTCGAGGGTATCTCAGAAACTACATGAAGCCTAGAGACGAGACAGACATCACTGAAAAGCACTCAGAAATGCGCATAGACTGCGCTATATGGTAAGTTGAACGAATGGAGCAGTACTTACCAATTTAGGGAAATCTACCGATAATCGCCAATTTTCCGCCATCTTGCGTCCGTGTATGTACCCATTTTGATCACGTGATGATCCACCCTGTAAATGAGCTGATCAAGATCCATAGATATCATCTGCCGTGCATACTATCAAATTTCAATGTAAAATAATGCACCTCCGCAAAACATTTATGACAGTGTATACATATTTACGTGAAAGCTTTGGCAAAAGCACTCTTGTTATTTTGTTTAATTATGTTTTTTATTGTTATTCCTAATAAAGCATGCTGTAGTCGCATTGGTTCAGCCGAAACTTTTTTTCCTCCATATGTTTATGACATTGTACCAGTTTACTATATAATTGACTCATCTAGTAACATGAATCGCCGATCTTTATTTAATAATGGATAATCTAGAAATTTTGTCCTACAATTGCCGCGGACTCTATAATTTTAAGAAGCGCATGGATTTATTTTCACTCTTCAAACAAAAGAAAGCGGATATAATTTGTCTTCAGGAAACGCATTTCACGCAAAGTTCAGAAAAAGTTGTGTACTCGGATTGGAATGGGGAATGTTTCTTCAGTCACGGAAGGGCAAACGCACGGGGTGTAGGAGTTTTAATAAGAAAAGAGTCTGGTGTGAAGGTGAATAACATGGTTAAGGATAATGAAGGTCGATTTTTAATTTTAGATGTAACGGTTTCCGATTTGAATTTTCTACTCATAAACATATATGCTCCGAACATAGATGACCCACGATTCTTTAGCACAATGTTTGAGTCTATTGATGTGATGAATAACAATGATACTTTTGTCATTTGTGGCGACTTTAATTTAGTTTTAGATCCCGATTTAGATTATAAGAACTATAGAAATACCAATCACAATATCAATTCAAGAAAATTACTATTATCCATGATAGAAAATAGAAATCTTATAGACCCATTTAGAGAAATTCACGGAGACAGTAAAAAATATACATGGAAAAGACTAACACCAATTCAACAGGGACGATTAGATTTCTTTCTTGCTACAAGCAACTTAAATGAGTATATTCAAAATTGTGATGTAGACATTAGTTACAAATCAGATCACACAATTATTGTTTTAAATCTCAAACTTTCAGAAACTAAATACGGTAAAGGATACTAGAAATTCAATAATTCACTATTATCTGATATCAATTATATTGGCAGTATCAATGACAAAATAAACAAAACCATATTACAATATAGTCTCCCAGTGTATAATCATAATAACATTTTAAATATGGACAAAAGTGAAATACAATTTACTATAAACGACCAACTTTTTCTAGAAACATTATTAATGGAGATTAGAGGCCAAACCATATCATATGCATCGCACAAAAAAAGGAAATGAATCAGCGTGAAAACTATCTTATAACAAAAATTAGCGATATTGAAAACATGTTAAATGAATCAAATAAAGAATTACTATTGAATTTACAATCAGAATTACATGAAATTCGACAAACTAAACTTAAAGGGGCCTTTGTTAGATCTAAATCGAAATGGATAGATGAAGGTGAGAAAGTCACATCTTTTTTCTGCAATCTTGAAAAACAACACTGTGTAAATAAAAATATACCTTTCATTGAAAAAGAAGACGGTTCAAAAATTTATTCCCAAGACAAAATATTAGAAGAAACTAAGAAATTTTACGAAAATCTTTATGACGTCCGCCCGTGTACCGAATATTTCGATTTAAAAGCAGAATTTCAAAACATCGGATACAATAAATTAACAGATAACGAATCAATGCAATTGGAAGGTTTATTAACTTACAAAGAGGTTACAGAAACGTTAAGAAATATGAAAAACGACAAAAGCCCTGGGTGTGATGGTTTTACTTCAAATTTCTACAAAGTATTTTGGAATAAGATTGGTCATTTTGTTGTCCGATCAATAAATTTTGCCTATACGTCAGGTTCCTTCTCAAAAAGCATTAAACTTGGAAACATAACATGCATTCCGAAAGAAAATAAAGCTAAACAGTTTCTAAAAAATTGGAGACCAAATACCCTTTTGAACGTTTTATACAAACTAGCATCAGGCTCTATTGCAAACAGATTAAAACTAATATTGAATAAATTAATATCGAAAGATCAAACAGGCTTCATAAAAGGAAGGTTTATTGGAGAAAACACTAGGTTAATCTATGACATAATGCAGCATTGTGACGAAAATAAGATACCAGGGTTGTTAATGCTCATAGACTTTGAAAAAGCTTTTGACTCGTTATCCTTCAAATTTATCGAAGAAACCTTATCTTTTTTTAACTTTGGAGAAATGGTTCAAAAATGGATTAAACTCTTCTTATACGATACAGAAGTCTCTGTACAACTAAACGGTTTCATATCGGACTACTTCCGAGTTAAAAGAGGATGCAGACAAGGCGATCCAATTTCGTCATATATTTTTATTCTCTGTGCGCAAATATCAAACTTAAAAGTAAAAAACTGCAAAGATATATCTGGCATTAAGATAAAAGGAACGCAGTATCTTATTTCTCAATTCGCTGATGACACAACTCTTTTATTAGATGGGACTGAAAAATCTTTACACGCCGTTTTAAAGATTCTTGACGAATTTTCTAAGATATCGGGTCTGAAAGTCAATTTCGACAAAACAAAACTTATATGGATTGGATCCTTAAAATACAGTACAAGGTCAATCAAAACGAGGTGGAAATTATCCTGGGGAGATACACAATTTAAATTATTGGGAATTTTATTTGACGTTGATCTAAATAAAATGGTCGCTTTGAATTTCGACACAAAATGGATTAGTATAAATAATAGTATATCTTTTTGGAAAAGACGAAAACTTACTCCAATCGGTCGAATTATAGTCGTTAAAACCCTTTTAATGCCACTATTAAATCATCTTTTTATAAGCTTGCCGACCCCTTCTGCATCTTTTTTAAACAAATTAAACAAGCTATTTACGGAATTCATTTGGGATGGACGACCTAAAATTAAGTCTTCTATCATGATCAAAGACTATGAAGAAGGTGGGCTAAAAATACCAGACATTGTAAGTTTTATAAAAAGTATGACATTGAAATGGTTAAAAGATTTGATACTAAAGCCAGAATCCGCATATCACGGCCTAGCAAATATTTGTATTGATATTAACGATCTGGAACCATAATAGACACTTTTGAAAATACAAAAAGTATTGTTATATATTATTTCTATGATACAAGACGAAGGTAAAATGAAACTATAAACATATTTTACCGATATATTTGAATCTTATATCTATTTTTAGTTACCCACCCATTTTACACAAATGGCGGGAAAATGGGAAGCACCAACTCTGTAAATCTCAAAAA
This sequence comes from Fragum sueziense, assembly GCA_963680895.1. Taxonomy (NCBI): domain Eukaryota; kingdom Metazoa; phylum Mollusca; class Bivalvia; order Cardiida; family Cardiidae; genus Fragum; species Fragum sueziense. The sequence continues at coordinate 64,031,181 of OY804592.1, forward strand.
TTTTTGCAGAATATGATAATATCTGACATTTTTTCAGTTTGTATGCTACAACAGATATGTATGTAACACAAATAATCTAACACAAAACTATAAAAAACAAAATTCAGGAAAAAACACCTGATTATACATAAGCTTTATGATTTTGCGACTGTAATTTTTTGACGTCGATGAAAAATGAACTTTTTTTCTTTGATCTATATTTTTTTGTAATTTTTGCTGGCAGGGTATGAAACCTACATCAAAAATATCTCTTATCTATACTTGTGCAAATAAAACAAGAATGGGAAAAGGTTACCTTTAAAATTTGTTTTTTTATGCATTCAAACTTAGTAGGGGTGCACAAAGCAAGGACAAAATATTCAAAATAGGTCATTCAATTTCAGCAAATATTGTAAGGTCAAATGTAACAACACGTTATTTTATAGTTACTGATATAAAGAAACTATCTAATCAAATATTCATTGTCACACTTCCCTGTAGTTCCTACATAAACTATTGTGAACAAAACAATAGCACCATTTACATGGGGTGGGGAGTCATGTGACACTACACTTTCAGAAAATCGTCAATAATTTTGTAAATACTTGACAAATGAAATCGGTTTGAAGCAGAAAAGTATAAACCCTCGAGATCAGAAGTGTATGGTACCTCTTTTACAAATCAGCTGATAAAAACGTTATTTACAACCAAATTAAGTTTTGGTTGGTCGTCAATAACTTTCATATCAACTGATTTTTCAAAGATCACCCTTCGCATTCAGAAATATCGAAACTATTGTGTCAGGTGATTCCCCGCCGTGGGGTGAAAGAGGGTTGAAATTGGTCTCATGTACTACTGTATAAGAACGCCTTTGTCAATCAAATTCAGCTAATTTTACACGAACACTTATGTAATTATAATTATTAGATCTATGTCACACGTTTACAAAAAATATTTATGAAAGGAAATGTTGAAATTGAACAAACCACGGAAAATTCATGCGAATGGCAATGGATTTTGTTTTAACAATAGACTGGGTTTAAAGTTGTGTTTTGATAAACCGTCAGTGTTGTCATAAAATATCGTAACTACGGCCTGATTTAAGCCGTAGTTACGAGATTTTATTACAGCTCCAACGAATTACTATTGTATGTCCGAAATTACGTCACGATTAAGTGGATAAAAATCGTTCCCTATTTAGCTGTACTTTCCACTTTCTTTTTTGTTACTATTTATAGAATACAACATGAAGAGGTATTTTTTATGTATTTCCGATTCTAATGGATGAATGTACGTTTAATATACGTTTAACCGCCAGAGTGTTCAGAACGATAATATTTAAGCATTTTCATGCTACTAACAACGAGAAATACGAGAATTATCTCTATCTATACAGAAAAATAAACTTTAAATAGCTTACACGGCCGATATCTATTAATGTTTCCGAGAAAGTAAACCGTAGTGAGAACAAAAGCGAATCTTTCCGAAGTGTGTTTCACGGAAATAACCGAGTGCCGTAAATACCCGATCATCGGCGATAATAATCGAATTCCATTATGGTCCCAGATCGTTAATAAATTAATGAAAAGCGGAAAATTCTATGGTTTAATTCTAATGAAGAAAATAAAAAATGCATTCTGGATAGATGTTCTGCAGTCGTACATATCATATATTGAAAAGTTTAGATTTCAGAATGGAATTCAAATACTGCATGCACCAATTTTCTACAACGAAGGAATAACAATCGATTCTAAATATATTTTCAACAAAACTCTATTTGAAAGCGGAGTCATTTTAATTAAAGACGTTTTTACGGAAAATGGAAACTTTAAATCATTTGAATACTTTAATCATTTAGTTAACGGTAAACTAAATTTTCTCGACTATTACGGCATAAGAAACGCGATTAAATCCTTTTTACAAAAGATGCATGTTCATGTCGATTTTACATATTTGAATCAATGTCACAATCCTTCTATGAATAGCTATATATTTCCCATCATAACAAAATCTAGTGTTAACGAATATACTTATTCAACATTGATATATAATGAAGAAACTCCAACAAGTAAAAATAAGTGGCTATCAAAATTTAATAACATTAATAAAGACTGGAAAAAAGTGTATTCTAATGTTTTCCATTTAACCAATGACACTTTTATCCAATGGTTACAAACTCGGATTGTACACAGGATATTTCCAACCAACTCACTATTACAAAAAATGAACATTACCGATCACAACACTTGCACATTTTGTCTTACAAACGAAGAGAATCTTTTACATCTATTCTTCGAATGTACAAAAATCCAACCTATAATCCAATTTTTAAATCAAAAGCTAAACCAACTTAATTACAATTATCAACTTAACAGTATAGATGTTTTACTGGGTAGCGAAAACAAACCTAAAATTGATATCTTAAACCTAGAATTAAAACGATATATTTACAACAGCAAATTAAAAAAGATTCTACCCACACAAAACGGCTTCAAACGACACCTTAAACTAGCCATTGAAATTATCGAGCAAACTCAGAAAAATGAGAGCAAAAAAGAAAATTGGGCAATTGTTGGGAGACTGGTACAAGATCAATAAAAAGTACGATCCAAATAACACACTTCAAACTATAGCATGCTTTAAACTTTTTCTTCTCTGTTTATCTTTTGTTTGCTTATATTTACACATATTTCGTTCTTCCATATAAAGCAATACTTTATTTTCAGAATAAGTTTAAACATAAAAACTGTTTATCACATATGCATATGTAAAGCTAAATTTAAGATTGAACAGTTGACTGTATATTATGCTTATCAACAAAATCATTTCTATACTACTTCCTCATCAAACAACAAAGAGTTAGATAACCCTGAAATTAGACGATCGAATATTGATATAACAAGGTACATTTTTATAAAGAAAGTGTGTGAAATTCATGAAAGGTGACCATCGAGAGAGAGAGAGAGAGAGACAAACGTTGAATTTCAACGGTTTTACCTGTCTCTCAATGATTTCCAAACTCAACTATACCTCATACCAGGAAACGGTAATGTTTTTATAAATCACAATGAAATTAGATACCATACAGTCAACTGATATCAAATGATTTATTAGATTTATCATCTAGTAACTAGAATACCACCAATACTATGCCTATGTATATCTTTGTTAAATTACCACCAATATTTCATCTAAGTTTATTATGTTTATGTATATTATATTGAAAATAAAGTTTATAAAAAAAAAAAAAAAAAAAAAAAAAAAAAAATTAAGAAAATGTGTTCTTACCGAGTGTTTTTGTTTACATAAGTGAGGAAAATATATCATAACAAGGTCACCTGATTGCCGCCTGTGAAACCCAAAATATATCATAACAAGGTCACCTGATTGCCGCCTGTGAAACCCCAAACTTTTCAATTAAGATTGGTATTCCGACTAGGCTCAGTTGATTGTCATGCTGACCAGAGTTTCCAATTAAAGAAAATCCTTTGATAGGAGCAATGGATACTTACTCGTTTCTTCGCCGCAGCCAATTGAAGTTTTCTTTTACTGCGATCATTTCCTTGTATGTTCTTCGCCCATATGTTATAGCCAATCTTTGTGTAGGAGAAGAGCAACAATGTCAACGGACCGAAGTAATGGAGAATCAGGAGCATAAGGCCATACACATACTTTTCCGTGTCCCTCTCCCACGTTTCTAAGCATTGTCCACTAGTATTTGAATGATAAATAATTTTGGCTTGTAACAATGTTGGCAATGGTATGGCGAGGGATAACACCCATATGAGAAGTATAGCGATCGCAGTCTGCTTCACGGTGATCCGGGGTTTGAAAGGATGAACAATCACTATATATCTATCTATACTCATGGCAACTAAGGTGTACGCACTCAAAAACACAGCAACTATTTGAATATATAAAACAACTGGACACATCGTCTCTCCAAACGGCCAATAGTTGATGAGATTTACAACTGACGTGAACGGTATACAGAAGACGGCCATCATGATATCGCTACACGCCAGATTCACAATGAAATAGTTTGGTACAGTGTGCATGCGCTTATACGCGTACACAAGATAACAAACAATGGCGTTCCCGCCTACCGCGATAATAATGATGATAGTGTACATCACGATAATGAGCACTTGAACGTATCTCGAGATGACAAACGACTCCTCCAAATTGTCGTCTGCTGTCGTACTGCTGGAATTCATCGCACACTCATCTCATACTCGTGGTGGCTGAAAACATTGAAATGGAAACATTGTCAAAATAACGAAAACTAAGACAATCCGAACATTGAAAAAAGTGAAACAATACTACGAATTAAATATAAGAAATGATTTAATACTACATATCGTAATTAGACGACTAAAATTAAAACCTTGCATAAAACAGCTAAAAGTAGGCCTAATATTGGTTTGAATATTCAGTATGTGTTTGCTCATTCGATCTATCTAATGTGAACCATATTTTCAAAGGAGGAAATTAACATTAGTGGAGCACCAACAAAGCAATTAATTAAAATTACACAACAACATGATCATTTCTGAGAAAATTATGACTGGAATGTCCAGAATTATTCAAATGTCAATTAAAGGGTTTTTATGTCGTTAATATTCACAGAGGTCTAAAAATACGTCAACTATCGAGTGCCTTCAGAGTATTTTCGGCCCTCTACGAATGTAAACGATCGAAAATACGTGAATGGACGCTATTATTACAGAAAATATAGCAAATCGCGATAAGGTACATAGATTTTTAATTTTCAAAGTGGTCAAAATGGTGAAATACGCCGAAAAATATAAACCGACATAATGCAAAAAGGTACCGGATTTTCCCGGTATTCGGTCAGGAATTCAAAATAAATTATTTTATACATAGGACGGGGCAGTCTTACTCGCTCCGATGAACCCGTATCTTTGAAGCTAAAAATGGCCATATGTCCGAAATTGATTAGCCAATAGGACCAGTCACACAAAATGAACCACATGGGAAGTCCGTAAAAAACACAGATCGGACCCAACAGCTGTCAGCTACATATATATATTATATGTTATAAGCACTATAAGGTAGACAAACTATCCCAGACCAAAAAAACATCTGCAAAATGTTTCGACCTTAGCCAGTCTGAACAGTCCGCAACGATTGACTAGGTTCGAAGCTCTTTGACAACACTTCCAATATGGTCCTTTTGCGAAACGAGTCGCATTGTATATATATTTACCAGCAACCTGGAGACTACCAGAAAAGAGCTTTACCAAAATGAATCCTATTCAGTTCATGAGAGTCTTAGAGGCCCCAGAATAGAATAAAGCAATAGCTCATATCGCTTGGGGCTATTGTGTAAATAATCAAGAAAATGGATCTAAAAGATCAAACAATCGAGAACGCGCGTATTTCTATAGGACATAGTTAATTTCAGGGTTTGGTACCGACAAATCCATGACAGATAGAATTATTATTTGTTCTGATAGAGAACAAAATGTCTTACAGATAGTGTTATTTTGGACAGACAAATTTTGAGTAAAGTGATAACAGTCAATCTTTTTCTCACATCAAATAGTGCCGTAGCTTTTTCATTTAAGCGATGCCATTGAAGGAGTGTGATCAACATAATCTCATTTGAGTTAATGTGTGCTTGTTTCTTGGCCACAGCTACGTAACCACCTTGAATGAAATCTGGGCTCTGTTTTACAAACGGACTTTGTAACATATTTGCGCAAATTGCGTAACGACATATTTTATTAAATGAGAAATATACCTCGGGAAATTTAGGCATTTTACGCAAAAATATCTGTAAATTGTTTAGTAAAACGAGGTTAAGGGTCAACTAAACAGTTTGACAGTGAATTTGTGCCATTGCTGGCTCCAAGTTAAACAAGTTTCTCAATGAAAATTTGTTTTATGTTCTGTTACATCATGATTATAACATGCCATAGGCATAGTTCATTTGACAGAAAGAACAAAGTTGAACACCAAAATCAACAAGACAAGTCGAAAATTTGGCGTTTCTCCCAAAACCAGCAACTTTCTCTAGACAACAAATTTTCTTCTTTGAGATATGCCAAATTAATGTGCACATTCTAATCCAGGTAGTACTACCTTCAAATGTCAATATATCACAGCGGTTTTCATAAAATTTCCCAAAGACCATTCCCGCCCATGCTTTTTCATCGGACGCCATTTGCAAAATCCACCGACTCCTATTCAGTAGTATTTTTGGGGGCATAAAACAATAGGCAGCGTAAAGAAATTAAGTGCACCTTTAAACCTGATTCATTGTTGATCTTCGAGTATGATACATTACATCGATCGCGTCCTCACCTTCATATAATCGTCGATTGAAATGTCAGTCTTTAGTTTCCGGCATCTTCGGTAGACATCTTGTAAACAGTGGCTTCATACGCGCATATTCGTATCTTTGATAAAAGTTATTTTTCGTGACTATTATCAAGATTTTCAGTTGTAATTATCCTATTTATTATATTTACAAATATCTATGAAATTTCGATCGGTAAATCAACAAAAAAGTTTCGCAAAATTCGGAACTATTTTCAGCGTTATTTGGTTGTGCCGGGAACCAGCATCATCGAATTTGTAAACAGACGGCATACATCGAACAGATCGGCATAAAAAACATATTTAATGAATGGTGAGTTGTCAGAAACATTAGAATTGATATTTGAAAGGTGGTGTGCGTATTACAATCCTCCGATTTTCAAAGAATTTGGACTATGCCATTCATAAATATGAAATAATTTGCACCGGAAATAGACTCTGTTCATATCTGAAAATTTTTCGAAAAATATTTTATTTAGCAAAGACAAAACGTGCATGCATACTAAATACAATATGCATTCAGTCTCTACACAAATTAATATTTTAAACGACATAACAAATAAAATTATATCGTAGCATAATTTAAGAAATGAATGGTGTAGAGCAACGACCATTACAAATTAGTAGCGTCCGGATAATGTACCATGTTTTTCTTGTTAATTTTCTTTGCAATTACCGAGCAATACAACATTACAACAAAGGGAATGTTATGCTAACTAATAACACAATTCTGATAACAAGATACCTTTGAAATATGTTTGCACTTTTGGAATCAATATGAAAAATGTAAGTGGTGTGTCAATAGAAAAATGAGAAAAGGTTATTATTATCATGTGACATATGTCTTCACTGTAGGAGCCATCATTGATTTTATTCAGTTCATCAAATAAAGAAAAATAATAATTTTATTAGAAAACTTACTTTGACTGCTTGAGAATATGGCCAAATTTTTTGACCATACATAGTGTTTAAAAAAATAGTTCCACCTTGAATTTCATATGAAAAATGAAGAAATGTCCAAAGTTTATTTCGTAAATGCATGTTTTTCGAAGAAAGTAACTTCATGTAAGTAGTAGTACTACCAAGTTTAGACCACGGTGTATGTTTGTGTGAAAAACTAGCCATCTTCATTCAAGGATAACTTTGTTCTCGGTTTTCCTAGAAGTCATCCTTTTTCGCAATGTTTTGATTGTGCTTTACAAGGTAAACCAGAATTAAGTTGCTTAACATCTTCTACTCATGTAGAGCTTTAATTTGATATATAATATGGCATATACATGTTAAGAATAAATGCAAAAAATAACTTTGAATTTTGTGTACATACCGAATTTACCTGAACCTTAAGGTCTCAGCCAAAACTGTAAAAAAGAGTTCCACAGTCACAATACTAGTATATCCATATAAGAATAGGTCATCCTTTAATTACAGGTATTCTGACATGACACGCGGAATTAGCTGTAATCGTGAATATGATATGACGTCACGATGCATAAATTACGTCATAGGTGACAAAATTCTTCTCAGTGATATCTCTGATGGCTTAATTTAGCCATGTTGTACCGACAATGATCAAGGTTTCACTTGCATAAGTTTTTTTCCATTTTTATTCATTTTTCATTTTTTGTTTTCCTTCAATTGACTTTTGTAAATGCAAAATACATAGGGGAGTAATACAGTAATAAGTACTGCGTTTTTAGGACAAAAACTAAACAAACTAGAGAGAAGATTATTCTGTTGGGTAGAATCGAATGTACATCAAATTGCAGATATGTTCAGAAAATATCATTCAATCATAATACCCCTAATGTTTTGTGTGTAAGTTATAGCCGCCGTTCTGAGGTAGGCTTCTCAATAAACAATCTACTCGAGCTATCGCCCTCATGGATTATTTATTGTGCCGCCTAACACAGAGCATTGGTTACCCCCCGGTCCCACTAAGCCCGATTTCCAAAATAGTCGTAGTGCATCGGGAAGGCACATTGTCTGCGATTTACTACGAATTTGAGCCGATTTTCTCCGCTCATCCCATCTTTATCGGTAAGTTCCCGATGGACAGCGAAATGCCACGATGCAATACGATTAACTACGATTTTGTCCCGATTTTGTTACGAAGTACCACGAGATTAGGAGCCGAGTTACTACGAAACAGTACGAACAAGACCGACTGTCACGACTTATAACTACGATGTACTGCGACGCATAGAGGGTTACTGCGACATACGCCGACAGATCCGATCTTCTACGAATTTTGAACATTTTCGTCGCGATTTTGCCCCGATTTCGTAAACTTGGTATAAAAATTATGATTTATTCAACAGAAAAATCAGTTTGGAATTTGTTTATTAGAGTAGCCACATGCCAACAACAGAAAGCGACATTAAAATTAATGTTGTTTGTCCGAAATTACGTCACGGTTTACTTGTTAAATTTGACCTCCGTTGACAATTCAGATCCAAGTGCATTACTCGTTAGTTTATAGGTGTATTGGATAGAGTTTATGCATTGTTAATATAGTCCGGCAGATTCCAAGATGAACCTGGATTTGCGGTATATAGAAAATGTTTTGACTGATTATGATTGCCAACACCTTCAGAAATAAGAATCCGGTTGATGCCACCTTGGCACCCTTGGGCAACTCTCAGAAATCAAGATGGCGTCCAAGATGGCGGAACGTCATGGTACATGATCATATTTCTGTTAAAATCTATACATTGATGACATAAAATAGCTTGAAATATGCTCAAAAATGCTCAGAGAATATGTCCAAAGAAAATGAAGTATTATACCACAAAAATTTCATTGTATTTCTTCCAAAATCTGGTAAATCTGTAAAATCTTACCCCACCCACCCAATTTTACATAGAAAAATAAAGTTTTACGTAACATCATTGCCATTTCCTGTATTCAATGTGATTGAATACCCTGATTATTATTAAGTATATAAGAAATAATATTTTGAATGACAAACCTGGTAAAATGGTGTCTCTTAAGAATTCAAAATGGCGCCCAAGATGGTGGGAAATACGTGGTTTCTTACAAAAAATACAACGGCTGTCTTTTTCTTTGAAAACTTTTTCCAAACAATGTGCTACAAATATGCGAGTATGCATATATATTCATCTTATGTAACATTATAAGTTTATTGTATTTCCCTATTGACCTACAGAGTAAAGAAGAGATTCTTATTTTACCCCACCCACTCAAATTTTCATAATCTGAAAACCCTTCGAATCTTAAACCACAACTTACAGAATATTCGTTCAACAATTACACTTAAAATCTATTTTCAAAAAAAGTAATACAAAATTGGATTTTTCCCTTGTAATTTCAGACAGTCAAACACTTCTCTCTCTTTCTAAATACTTTCCCAAACAACACATGGTTGTGTTGCATACTAGTTGTGACGTCTGTCCATTATTGTACATAACATCCTGTTGATTGGAAACAAAGGATGACATTGCCCTGAAATCTAAAGACTAAATAGTCATGGGTCTCTCTCCCCTCCACTCCGAAGAAGCATACTTAGCTCATGGGTAAAATAAGAAGATAATATGAAGTTTCTCAATTTTTGATGCCGCATGCTGATGAGCTCGCTCCAAGTCAGAGATCAGTAATTGTACAAGTTGGTTATTGGATGGCAATGTTTCATCCCGTTACTACTTGCACATGTGTCCTGTTCCATTTGTATATTTAGCAATCACAGCAATTAAAGTATTGGTAGAACTGTGGTATTGTCGTTTTCTTTTTTATTTTTTTCGTTTGCATAGAAAACGCAAATAAATGCTAATGGGGGGGGTCGTACATGTACACTTTTAGGATGCAGATAATGTTGAATTAATTTACTCTTTCCAAAATGACAAACTTTCATACAGATTAAATCATAAGGAATTCCGGACAGCACAATATCGCAAATGAAAATAAAAAGAAATCTACAATTTATAACAAAAATGTGTTAAGTGAATAGACAAATGCGGGTTATTCGCATTTTGATATGTTCTGTCGCGATATAGTGTGTAGGATTGTCAAAATAATGGTTTGTTTGGTAAATGCTTATTTCAATATAAGGCATTTATAGGAATTATATCGGCCCAAATATATATTTTTTAGTATAAACATTAATTCAATATAGTAGATCTACCAAATTGCCATGCTTTTGTATTATTGGAGTGCTAATGTTCAAGACATGGTATAAACGAATTTCAAATAATTACATTGAACATTGACATTTGGGCCCTCCTCCCGACTCCTTAAAATTCCCCCATCCCCTCCGTCAAATTTGTATTCTTTCGCATTTGCATTCAATCATTTTCCATTGGACTGGATAAGATGTTGATCATAATCAGCGTCAAATCTGAAAGCAATAAAGAAAACACTGTATCAAGGACAAATATCTTCATTTTTTTCTAGGGATGACCTGAATGTAGAAGGTGGGTAATATGATACAGCCTTGAAGTTTTGAATAGACTGGTAAATGTTTTACGAAAATAAACATTTTATTCTGCAAACAGGTCCCTCTATTCCCATTTCTGTATTTAATTGTATTTGATGTTCAGTTTTAATGTGAAAATATTGTTTACAATTATTATAAAATATCATTCACAAAGCGCCGCCATCTTTAAATTGTCAATGATCCCATTTCATTGAGATTTTTGCCACTGTCATGGCGCAGATACGCTATTAGCGCACCGACTCTCACTCATGAGAACCTTGGTTCCACCCCTGGTCGCGACAGATACCCTTTCTGACAAAATTGTCTCCCACCCATGGTTTTATAATTGTTAACCTATGTGGGTGAGCAGATGGAGACTCTGTAAGGATGATGTGTTAGGACTGACGTGAAGACGACGTGAATCAATGCCTAGGTATTCCAGCCGCCGCAACAAGACTAAACACATAAAAGAGGCATTAAGCCCCAATCAATCATTGATATTTTTAGTTTATAGTGTACTTTTCTATTTTAGAGTATTTATTGCATACAATAAAGACATAGTCAATTAAGGTGTATATTTCAAGATTTCCTCCATGCAAATTGTAGTGGGTGGGGTAAGATCTTATGACTGTCCTAGATTCCTGTAGAAATACAACTAATTAATACAACCAATATATATATATTAGATGCTCTTACAAATTTACATGAATAAATAAAAGTGCAATTGTCATAATGTTAAAGACATTCAAACATATTCCATGTTTTGGTTAAACATGAAGTATACTTGATATAATGATCACTTATATCCCGCCATCTTTGACGCCATTTTGATTTCTTAGAGACACCATATTGCCAGGTTTGTCATTTCAAATATTCACTCTTCCCTCATAATTGTAATTAGAATATTTAATAACATAGAATGCAGCAAGTTTTAATAGTGTTTTGTAAAACTTTATTTTCTATGTAAAATGGGGTGGGTGGGGTAAGATTTTACAGATTTACCAGATTTTGGAAGAAATATAATGAAATATTGTGAATATCACTCTTTTATGTCGTTGGACATTCTCTCTTGACATCTCTGAACATGTTCAAAGCTTTTCTATATCATAAATGTATAGATTTTAACAGAAATATGATCATGTACCAGGTCATTCCGCCATCTTGGACGCCATCTTGATTTCTGAGAGTTGCCCAAGGGTGCCAAGGTGGCATCAACCGGATTTTCGTTCCTGAAGGTGTTGACTACCATAATCAGTCAAAACATTTTCTATATACCGCAAATCCAGGTTCACCTTAAAAATGCTGTTTGGCTGCCGGACTAATAGTATGAGAAAGCCAGGAGAATATAGATAGATGCCCTATAGGCTGCAAAACAGTCAAAAGTATTGTCAGTGGCATTAAAACCCCTCTTTAAGAAGGCAAGATTAAAATGAGTTGTTGACACGATATAAATGGATACTATCGAAAGTGGCTTAAGCATTTCCCACACCAGACCTTGTTTGTATGTCCTTATTAGAAAATATCTGAGAAAACATTAAGACAAAAGAAGCAACTGCTAATAACCACCATTTTTATAATCAATTAGCCTTAATAATTTGTTCGATATATTGTTCGCAAAACCTATGTTAACCTACAATCAAGTCATCTTCAGTCAAATAAATATGTTTGAATGGTTTCTTTTTTTTAATGATGGTGCCCTGAGTATCGATGCCATCTTCAAGTTCGTGGTCAGGATCAGGTTGGTTGATCAATGACTCATCAGGAATATCAATTCTGTAGTAGCTGGCAGTTGTTTCTTTATTCAAGCGTTCGCTTTTATGGCCACAGTGCATCGAATGGTTTTGTTTAAACGTTTAGAACTGAATGAACAGCAATTAAGTTTATGCCAAAAACAGACTCAAGCTGTAGTTGCGGGGTTTTAGAACCACAACGGCGAAATACTATTATTTGTCCGAAATTACGTCATATATAGTTGATAAAATTTAACCCTATGTTTTCAAAGTTGATTCACCTTTTTATACTTTCCGGAATTCGGGGTACCTCGCAGTACTTCGGGATAATATCCTAGTAGCCCGTAGTTATTTGTTGTAGATCGGTGTACCTCGGGTACGATGCGTGTAACTCGTCGTAGTTCATCGGCGTGTATCGGAATTTGCTCGTAGTACATCGGCGTTATTCGGTGTTCATCGCCGAGATGTGTATCCCGAATAAGTACGAAATAGTCGCCGAATAACGCCGATTTACCTACTACGAAGAACGCCGATTTAATACGACGTGCATCGAGGCGCGCCGACTTGGCCACGATTTTCGAAATCGGGAGAAAAATTTGCGCATGTTAAAATTTTTGTCCCGATTTATCTTTGATCCCGAATTGGCACCGATTTGAATCAGGATGTACTACGACTCTCCCGAAGTACGCCGATTTCGTGCCGATTTTTAATTTTTCGAAATCGGGATTAAATCGGGCTCAGTGGGACCGGGGGGTAAGATAAATGAGAAACCACTGTAAAACATGGGTCATTTCTAAAAAAAAAAGAAAAAAAAAACTTCCGCATTATTAAAATATATACAGATATGCAAAGAACAAAGATACCGGCAGCAGAAATGAGCATCTGCCAAGATGCATGTTTTACAAGTCCCATTTACTTTTTATCTAATACAGAGTAAATTTCAAAGATAATCCATATTTGTTCTTACTTTAACTTGTTCCTAAGAATATAGTTCCACCGTATATAAGTCCAATATATACAGGAATAGTTTTGTCAATAGAGAAGTGAGGAGATATCCAATATTCACTTTCACATAGAGAGCAGGGAAGCGTTACAAGATTGAATGACACTTGCTTTAATTAGTTCTGGTAATTCCATAATTAATTTACCAATTAATAAGTAAATATACACGACAGTCTGAACTATTTACCAACTTAATATTGTCCTGAACTATATGTATATAGTCATGTGCCGACAAGATCCGTTTCGTCGTTTGAGAAGTGAGCAGTTATCCAATATCCACATAGAGAACGGGGGAACGTGACAAGCTTTGACGACCTTTGATGTTGCCGACAGCCCTCAGCCTTAATCGAATTGGTAATTCTCTAATTAAATAAGATACCAGTCACGCAACATATCAGTAGTGGTCTTAGTAATTCTAATTATCCACGTGAATCAATGCACAAAATGTGTCAGATTTTTTGTCACTCAAGTAGTGTATGTATATGTGACCCATCATGCTAAAAGGGACCTTACAGGAAGTCTGAAAAATATCGACCCTAGTCAGTCTGCGCAGTCCGCGCAGCCAGACTAGGGCCGACACTTTTCACTTCTATGTAATTTTCTTAATCTGGAATGTTTTCCCTACCTTACTATAATGCTATGTTCATTGTTCGCATGCAGTATCTGGTTCATCTGTGCTGAGTCTGACAAGTTTGTCAAAATTTCGATTTTTGACTTCTTATAAGGTCTCTTTTAGCGTGACGGGTCACATATGTATAAGAATTTTTTTTAAAATCTTCAAATAAGTTTGTAGTCTATAGTACTAGGTAAAGGTACCGATTTGTTAATAAATTTAGTCATTTTTGTGGGGGTGAACATATAAGGAGAAAATTCATAATGGCGTCGAGGACATTTACCTCTTCACGATGTCCATTCTTCTGGGATATTTCATGGCCGATGCATCACAAGAAAATCAGTGTGCCATGAGATAGATAGATATATACAGAACAGTACGGCCCAGTCTCGAGTGGTTTATAAACCGATCAAATGATAAATCGGTGTCATACTTTGTTTACCCTAGTTCTTGAGATCAAGACTCGACGCTTACCATGATCTTCAACAAACGAAAACTGGAAAACACCATTGGAAGAAAGGAAGCAAAGGAATAATATGTTTATAATCACTATACACTTTCTTCCAATGGTGTTTTCCAGTTTTCGTTTTTTATTTGGGACATTAGAAGTAGGTCAGGTATTGTTTTGGACAATATTATATATTTCTCCTTAATGTTACCGATTTTAGGTCTCAAATGGTACATTTTAGAGTATTTAGATCATACTCCTATAGAAATCATTCCGTTAAAGGTATCTACTCAGAACAAATTAGGTGTCATGACACCCCAAAATACATAGGTAATCCACTTGACAAGAGTAATGTATCAATTCGTCATGAGAATATAAGAGACTATCGCACATGAACGATAGAATACCTTGAAGATTATGGTAAGCGTCGAGTCGGCATCTTTCTCTGATATCAAATAATCGATTTAGATCTATCAGTAAATATCAAGCACAAAAAAAGATGCCTTTGTAATCTTTGTAACAGTACGGAATGTTCCAAGCTAAATATAAATCTTCTGAATGATAAACGGTCGCAATTTTTATTTTAGTTCACATCAAACACCCAACGATGTTTTGCTAACCGTCACGGCCACCAATCCCTCTCATTCATTGCAAAATGCTATGAGCGAAATCTCAGAAGAGGGACTTCCGGCTATGAAGAAACGGGACCTAGTCTAGGAGCCAGCTTTTAAAAAGGGGGTTAAATTAAAAGTTCTTGCAACCGGCGACCTATAAAAATTGGAGTGGTATTTTTCAATACATTAGGGCCCCACGCTTTGGTTAAGGGTGGATGACAAGCTTAAAAGTGGTAGGATTTTTTTTAAATCAAGGTCAAAGGTCATTCGGTGCACTTTTCATACATACCTCCTAAAATGTCCCATAACTTACTCATTTATTAAGCTAAAATAATTATTTTGGTATCAAAATAAAGCTGATGATTTGCACTTTGACTTACATGAATAATATACAACTTTTTGATTTTGTATATTTGTGAATATTCATAAATATAGCAAAAATTTGCTAAAAATCACCAAAATAAGATTTGTCCACAAATGAAAAAAAAGTTTTAAAAATACCAAAGGTATGTTTGTGTGTTTGAAATCATACTTAAAAATTGCCCAGAAACCTGTTCTTGACTTATATGTATTTCTTCACAGAATTAGTCTTTAGCTTAGGCTCGTAGTCATAGCTAAAAGTGGGTGGGGTAAATTTTCCCTAAAATTACAAAACATGCAAACACTGATGTAACAATAAATCTTACACATAAATATGATGCTTTATCAGAAATTATGTTTTTGAAATCATATTTGCAGGGATTTGTAAAGCTTTTAATGCATATTCCTGGAAATTTATTAGAATTTTAAGAGCCAAAATAATAATTAAATAAAACAACATGTGAGATGGATACAGATTATATCAACACCAAAATGTCAAAACTATGACTCTTAAAACGAATATTTATAAAGTATCTATGTATTAGTATTCGGCAGCTGAAAATATTCCCCAGACCCGTGCCAGATTTTTACTGAATCAGAACAACATGGGGACGGTCAGAGTTTGCATTGTTGTGTAGTGCATTGCTTTTATAAAGCAGCCAAAGTGAAAGCAATTTTAGCGCTGGAACCAAATAGTATATTATGAATAACACATCACTGGAAACACAGTTTACAGTTTAAGTGAATAAAACAATATCTCTAGTATTACATATTTATTAGGGATACAGATTTTTTTTTTCAAAATAATCTTCCCCCTTTTGCTGAAAATTGATGGCCAAAATGACCCCTTTAAATGTGTATATAGCAAAATTTTAATAAAGATACATTTTTATAACACCACGAATTAGTCGTTTTTATGCCCCCACATCGATAGATCGATGGCATATTATCTTACCATTGTCCATCTGTCTGTCTGTCTGTCTGTCTGTCCCTCCGTCCATCTATCCATCTGTCTGTCCGTTCGTCAGTCCAAAACTTAACATGATAACTTAACATTGACCTTTTCTCCAAAGGTATTCCACATGCAAAGCTCAAATTTGGTATGTAACCTTCTTTCAATTATATCAATCTGTTCCATGCAATACGAACTTCCTCAGGGTCATCCATTAAGTCATTAACATGAAAACTTAACATTGAAAGTAGATTAGTTAACATGAAATTTTAACATTGGCCTTTTCTCCAAAAAGATTTCACACACATTGGCATTTTATCCAAAAGTATTCAACATACAAAGCTCATTTGGTTGGCTGTTAATAAAGTATCCGGAATTATGTCATAACTTTTTTCATTTATGTACTAAATGTTAGGATATTATAGGATACAAAAACTAAGTTTTTTGCATTAAGGTAGGGTCATATTGAGCGGCGCAACTGAATACGTCAAGGCGCGTTCCCATTGCTGAGCAAATCAACTCGATCAAGCGATCGGGTACTGCTCGAGCTTGGTCGGCAAGAGAGATCGGGACGATCCAGCGTGGTAGGCAAAAATGATCGGGAATAAATCGACAAGAGATAAAGAAGAAGTCATGTAAACATATTTGATCGAGTTTAATCGGGTTTGATCAGGGAATTTAGGCGATTGAGTTGATCGAGTTGATTTGGTCGGCAATGGGAACACGGCTTTAGGAAAGTCTGTCTTACACATCTAATATTTACATCTTTTCGATATATTTGCCACTGCACGATATCCACATTTCCCACACATGAATTCATTTCTCAAAGAAGCGTCTGAACTGTACTTGGGGAATTCTATAGATAGTTTCTGGGACACAATCGGCAAGTCATGAACGATTTCGCCGACGTCGTGTTGGCACATCCAAATCTATTGAGGTCAGAAACATCATATGTAAAATCATTTAAAAATGTTTTATACGTCTCATAAATGCTTATTTTTTTCTCATAGAAGTATTGCTGTACGTGAACATAATCATAAAGATCCTCTCTGATTTTGATTTTTCAATTTTCACCCAATTCATTATTGAATACCACTGTCCTAGCACCATATTTGCTGTATAAGCAAAGCGATGTATTCATCTACGGTTGTTTACGGAAATTGACTCCATATGTCAGCAGATGATGTTGCCTTTGCCGAGAAAAATGTCGGCTCAAAGGTAACATGCATTTTGGGCAACTGCTGAAGTGAAAAATACAAAATATGATCGCTTTAAAAGCAAATATCCAAACTTTCCCCGCTCAACGTGACCCTACGTATCAATAGCAACTGTCGAATGCGCCCTTATCCAAACAGCAGCGTTTTGTTGCTGGATAAAATGTATAACTCTTCAAAGTATATGTGTTTAAAATTTCAGAACGGTTGATTTTAAAGTTAAAAAGTTATGCTACTGAAACGACAAAATGTGTAATTTGTGTACAATATAGCCCAGAAAATATTGAGGCAATAGAAAATGCTGATAATCAGAATTTTCTCCTTTTGCATCAATGTTTTCCCAAGCCTTTTCTCATAGGGGCGTCAAAACGAGGTCTTGTTTGGGAAAAGGTTTAATGATTTCTTTGATACAGATTACATAGATACTTACAAATGATAGACGCACAATTGGTTTCAACGAAAGTCATTGCTATGAATATATAGTTTTAGCCGTGTATATTCCGTTTTTATTCACCTGAAAGGGTGTGGCAAAGTAAAGAGGTTATTCGACGAGTTTACTTTTCGATATCTTGGTTAATATAAGAGAAAAGCGTGCGACACGAGCATGAACACATTTCGAAATTGAAAGAATGTGCGATTGTAAAATGTGTTGTTGTAAAACCTCGTAACTACAGCTTGATTCACGCTGTAGTTATAATGTTTTGTCATAATACCGACGATTAACCGCTAATCGAGAAGGCTATTTCTCCCAAAGCTTAAATGTAACGAGCCGTTTACTAGGCTCCGCCCTGTCTCCCGAATAAAAACAGAATATAATAAGTAAAACATTGTCCAGATTTTTGTCAGGTATATTGTTGTGGGGTTAGAGCTATATAACAACCACAGGTCCGAATATTTTCACTATTTTTATACCAAAAGTTTCTCTGTGTTTACTCAAATACGTATTAGTCGGGAATCAATAAACAAAGGTATGTTATCATGATGGGATTGTAAAGGATGGATCAACAATTGTGATGTCTTTATTTTCTACTATTTACTTGTAACATAATGTCACATGCAATGAATGATTTGCATAATAAGAGATATAGGGCCTATTAACTTCTTGTACAATTTAAGCTTATTGGGCCACAAAATTAATTAAACTCAAAGACCAGATCCTCTGTTGTCCCTATTGAAGGCATGTACAAAAACGAATATACGGTACTAACATGTTCATGGTTACTCTTGCAGACCTTCATAACCACACATCATAACATCCAGATTCCAGTTTGATGATAGTGATATGTATTTACAGAATAGAATATTCTGTTCCTTATTACATTTTTGTATACATGTTCGAATGTTCTCGTAAGGCTACCAGGTGTAAGCATTGCAATGATGGCAGTTTCGAAATTATCTTTAAAGAGACCCATGCTAGGTTGTCGGACATACAAAAAGATAAGAAATATGTTCACAAAATATTGTATGGAATGGTCGACCTGGATAGCTAGATCATTTCTGCACAAGGAAATTTCAAATGAAGTTCATCTGGTTCTTCTAAACCAAGTCTGTTCTTCCAAATCAAGTGAAAATAATTAACTTACCCGCACTTTATATTCATGGTAACATTTATGTGACACTGAACCTTGATAGTGAAAAAATTTAGTTCCAACGCTAAAATTGCTTTCCCCATGGCTCTATAAAAGCAATGCACTACACAACAATGCAAACTTTGACCGTCCCCATGTTCTGATTCCTAAAAATCTGGCATGGGCCTTTTTAATGTCCTATGCCCGTAAGATAGAAAGAGTAAATATTTTCAGCTGCCGATTATACTAATCTGAGTCTTGTTTTACTTAATTGCACTAGATACTTGATTAATATTCATTTTAAGAGTCATTATTTTGCCTTGTGGTGTTGATATAATCTGTATCCATCTCACATGCTGTTTTATTTAATTGTTATTTTGGCTCTTAAAAGTCCAATTAATTTCCAGGATTATGCATTAAAAGCTTAACAAATCCCTGCAAATATGATTTGAAACAATAAATTCTAATAAAACATCATATTTATGTGTAAGATTTATTGTTACATCAATGTTAGCATGTTTTGTAATTTTAGGGAAAATTTACCCCACCCACTTTTAGCTATGGCTACAAACCTAAGCTAAAGACCAATTCTTTGAAGAAATACATATAAGTCAAGAACAGGTTTCTGGGCAATTTTTAAGTATGATTTCAAACACACAAACATACCTTTGGTATTTTTAAAACTTTTTTTTCATTTGTAGACAAAACTTATTTTGGTGATTTTTAGCAAATTTTTGCTATATTTATGAATATTCACAAATATACAAAATCAAAAAGTTGTATATTATTCATGTAAGTCAAAGTGCAAATCATCAGCTTTATTTCGATACCAAAATAATTATTTTAGCTTAATAAATGAGTAAGTTATGAGGTATTTTAGAAGGTACGTATGAAAAGTGCACCGAATGACCTTTGACCTTGATTTAAAAAAAATCCTACCACTTTTAAGCTTGTCATCCACCCTTAACCAAAGCGTGGGGCCCTAATGTATTGAAAAATACCACTCCAATTTTTATAGGGCACCGGTTGCAAGAAAAGTTCCATTCCAGGACCTGGCTCCTAGACTAACCCATTTTGTGAATGTTAACACACGTTGTTACTTTAAATCGGTGATTTTGCCAGTTTTTGGCTGATTCTCATAAATCGGGGAATGCTATTCGATGGTGAGTGTATTTAAACTTCTTTTAGAGTATGTCTCCTCGGCATGGTCTCACCGTGTTTGCTTCACACTGCTTTGTCATGCGATCACAGTGCTGTGTTTTGAAGATATGTCAAAATTGATCGAAAAATTATGGTTTAAATACTACTATTATTCCCTTCTATACAGGTCCCATAAGCTTAGAATGCTTTGTCTTATATATATATCCATTAAAATCCAATGACTGATTTTCTGATAGAGAGAAAAGGCTAAAAAAGTAATATGATATGAAGAAGAGAGATCAGCTATGAATAAAAGGGACTAGATATGAAGAAGATATAATACGCTATGAAGAAGAGCTCGGATATTCAAAGCGTTGGATTTTGACTCTCAACTTTGCCTTTAAGCTATAATTTTCGCTCGGAAAGTGATACGAATTTATTGTTAATACTATTTCACATTTAAGATTGTAAGATTAATCTAATTTCCAAATTAGCCTACTTCAAGACTTTTCAGTATACAATGTGGTTATATTTGGAATGATGATATAATTATGTAAAAAACATAGGCCTGCAAATGCGGACACCAATGTCATTGTGAAACTATTTAGGCAAAACTTGGCAAACCGTATAAGAACCCTGACATTTTATTAATTTTAAGCTTACACAAGATACATTGCATGTATTTTGAATGAAAACTGATCTTATTTACATGTTTTAGCGGCCAGTCGAGCTATTGTCATTGCGTTGTGTCCGTCATGCGTCCGTCGGTTATTTTTTCTTGTATACACTCTAGAGGCCACATTTTTTGTCCGATCAATCTAAAAGTTGGTCAGAATTAAGTTATTTCCTCTAAGACCCCCCACACACACACACGACAGCCTCCGGAAGTCGTCCTTAGAGGCAAAAGGCGAAATTTTTAAACGGGGATCGGTTGACTATAAATCCAATGAAATAGCCATCTTACCGGCTATTAACGAATCCATTCAATTTCATTATTTTTGTTCCACTTAAAACTTCGCTTTATTACTATATATTGAATGCACGTGCGCTTTATCGCTGTTTATTGAATGCACGTGCGACGTCATTGTTTTCTCCGCATGTTTTGGGAGCCTCGTTTTGATTATGTCGATTTGTTACTATATTAGTAACAATTCTCATGTATACAACGTTAATTTCCCATAAACCCGTTGTTTGCCTCCGGAAGTCAATCCGAGTCTTATCTGATGAAAATTCGCTCTTTGATATTTGGATGTCGCTATTTACATCAAAGCGCTGTCCCATTCAAAAAACAAAAGAAAATTCCGACACAAGTTATGTCGCTGTGTCGGACTGTTCTTTTGTTTTTGAATGGGATAGCGCTCTTTTGGAAATAGCGACTACCAAATATCAAAGAGCGAATTTTCACCAGAGAAGACTCGGATTACCGGAAGTGTTCTGCGGCTACGGACTAAACATTGAAAGGACTCAATCGTCCTGTTGAAAATAAAGACGAGTTCGCATTGGATCAACTGGGGTCAAAAATTAGGTCACAAGGTCAAATTTTAGAAAAACCTTGTATGCACTCTAGATACCACGTTTGTTGCCCGATTAACCTGAAATTCGGTCAGAATGGTCGTCTTGATAAAATTTAGTACATATTTAAAATTGGGTCAACTGGGTCATAACTAGATCACATATCTAAAAAAATTGTATGCTTTCTAAAGGCCACATTATTTTTCCGATTAACCTGAAATTTGACCAGAATGATCGTCTTGATTAAATATCAGATAAGTTTGAAATTGGGTCAACTGGGGTCAAAAACTAGGTCACAGGGCTAAATCTTAGAAGAACATTGTATGCACTCTAGAGGCCACATTTTTGCCTGGTCAATCTGAAATGTGGTCAGAATGATTGTCTTAATAAAATAGAGTACAAGTTCAAATTTGGGTCAACTTTGGGAAAAAACTAAGTCACAGGATCAAATATCATAAAATCCGTGTATGTTCTTTAGAGGCCACATTTTTTGTCCAATAAACCAGAAGCTTTGTCATGATAATTTTAATGATGAAATCTCCGACGAGTATACAATTGAGTTAACTGGGGTAAAAAATCAGGCCACGGGGTCAAATCTTAGAAAAACCTTGTATGCATTATAGAGACCCCATTTATGGGGTAATTCTTTTATTGAAGCCAGTAGAGCGATGCAGGCCCTCTTGTGCCTCTTGTTCCATCATACTTTTCTGATTACATTTTTATTACCGATTCTAAAATTCCAGGTTTTAGACTATTTGGTAATAAATCTCCCAATGGGTTAAAGTCACTCAAAATGTTTTCACTAGAACTGGCAAAATCTGCTTCCAAAACAGGAGAATGTCATTTGGTGTGGTCAAGGTCATTTAGCATATTTCACGACAAAATTTAGGTCCAATTTGAAAGATTTGTGTATAATATCAAAATTCCGACAATAGCCAGAACAGGGGCTTTAGCCCCCCCCCCCCCCATTAAAATGTTTCCAGTCCTACGCACCTGTAAGTTACCGGTTGGCATTAAATACATGTTTAAGCTGCATAACAATAAATATCGTTCTATCGTCAAAAATTTGATTTTTCAAACGGAAATTTGTAAAAAAAAATATTGGAATTCCTGTCTTCAATTCTTCATAAACGCATAACCATTCAGTATATGTGAGTTCCAAGAAAGAATTATGAAGTCCGCGCTTCTTCATAGCTTGGTCCCCTTTATTCATAGCCACTCTCGCTTCTTCATAGCTTACTGCTCTTCTTCATTGCATACTTGTTTTTCTCATAAATAAACAAAGGTTTTCAAAATCGTACGTGCGGAATACTAAAAGAGACCACAAAATAGTAAACTGAACATGTCTCATTCGAAAAATGCATATGATAGCGCCGTAGGAGTCGTTTATGTGTCGTTTTGTTTGTAAACATAAGTGTGTGCACTCACTTCGAAAGTAATAGCAAGTTTACTCGGTAAGCTAGAACAAAGGGCTTTGGCAATATAACACATCATTCATTACCCCCATCGAATAGCATTCCCCGATTTTTGAGATTCATCCCTTAAGTAGCAAAATAACCGATTTAAAGTAACAACGTGTGTTTACTTACTCAAAATGGGTCCCGTTTCTTCATAGCTAGAAGTCCCTCTTCTGAGATTTCGCTCATAGCATTTTGCAATGAATGAGAGGGATTGGTGGCCGTGACCGTGTAAAGCTTTAAATATCAGATAAAAAAGTTCATTCGGTTAAAATGTTTGGCAAGAATGTTCGTGCTGGCAAAGAACTAATTCTGTTTAAGCGGAGATCACTGCAATGGAGATTGAGGGTGATTGAGGATAACACCGATCACGCAAATCATGAAAAGGGTCGAGTTGACAACTTTCTCAGATATCGTAGAGACGATTAATCATAGAAAATCAAAGTGCCAAGAAACAAATAGATTTCTACGTAATAGTACGGATTGTCCCAAGCGTAATATAAATCTTCTGAATGATAAACGGACGCCATGGTTTGTGTACTCGATGTCAAATACATGTATAGCACTCTTACATGAGTTTAAAATACCAGCATTTTTTCTTTTACCTCAGTGTTTCTCAAACTTTTTCTATGCGGGTCGTCAAAGACGTCATTATTTTTGCGAAAGTGTTTAAAGGTCAAATGTCATTCCTAGGCACGTTAAAACATTTACCACAAAAGTTGGGTTTTAGCATCATGGTGCACTGTAAATAGACTTCAGATCACATAAAATAAGATTAACACTGAAAATGGCATAAATCTATAATCATGTAACTATCTAAAGCCTCTCTTACAACCGATCGTACGTGCTCCTGCGTGCGGTCTGCGTCTAAAACGTAGGCGAAGTCGTGCGATGCACGCACGTGCAACGTACGATTTTGGTGGACGCAAACACGACGCAGACTGCACGCAGCAAAGAATAGGTCGAACATTTCTTCAGCCTCTCTTACAACCCATCGTGCGTCTTTATGAATCGTGCGTTTAAAGACACACGATTTATAAAGACGCACGACAGGTTGTAAGAGAGGCTTAAAAGTAAGATCAAAATTAATGTTTAACCACACCCACAAATATTTAAAATATTTTCATATAAGTTTTCATATCCGTCGTAATCTAAGCCGTTACAGGTCAGACGGAGTCAAAATGTGACGCACAGAAGAATAAAGGGCCATATTTTAATTATGTAAAGTTATTTTTTAAAGATAATCACCCTAAAATGGATGAGAACATGCATCTTTAATGTATTTGGTTGTATCCGGTCCACCAGTTTATTAACTATCCTGGATCATCAAAACAAGGGCCGAGTTGACAACTTTCTCGGCTATCGGGAAGTCGATTTTTCAGAGAAAATCAAAGTGTCAAGAAACAAATAGGTTTGTACGTAATAGTACGCACGGTCCCAAATGTAATATAAATCGTGGGGTGATAAATGGTCGTCATGGTGTGTTTACTCAACACCGAATATCGCACTCTTACAGGTCAGAAAGGGCATGGGTGGTACATGTAATTTAGTTTTGCCAAGTACAACAGGTTAACCCATTACCAAAAAGCAAAATTTTGAGTTGATCCAAATTCAGAAATGTTTCAGACGACACTTTCAAGTGAATTTTTAAAAAGAAAATTTGCGGTCTTTTGTGGTAGAAACCACCGTGGGAAATGAAGAAATTGCTTGTCACAAGTAATTTCTTCATTTTCCACAATGTTTTCCAAAGTCTTTATGTTTTTGGGACTCAAAAAGAGTCATTGTGTGGTAATGGTTAACAAAATGAGAAGAATTTGTAGGCGATGATTTAATTTTCCAATTTAAAGCTATTGTTGGCGAAAAATTGCTAGAAATTAAAATAGTATTTGTGTACCTATAGCATACAAGAGGGCCATTGGCCCTGAAACGCTCACCTGAGATAATGGCTTTCTGTATATGATGTAGCTAGCCTCTAAATGCAAAAGTTATACAAAGATTTGGCCTAGATAACCATTTCAAGACCCCATGTGACCCATATTAAAACTCTTCACATATATAAAGAAAACAAAAATTCTGAGCATGTTCAGGACAATCTTTCTGAATCAAATTCAGGTTGATTGGGCAAAAATTGTGGCATCTAGATTGCACACAAGGTAATTCTAACATTTGACCCCCTGACCTAGTTTTTGACCCCAGATGACCCAATTTCGAACTTATTCGAGATTCGATCCAGACAATCATTATGATCAATTTCCAGATGGATTGAGCAAAAAAAAATGTAGCCTCTTGCGTGCCCACAAATTTTTTTTAAAGATTTGACCCTGTGACTTAGTTTTTGACCTTAAATGACCGCCAGGTTGATTGGGCAAAACATTATGCCTCTAGCCTGCACACAAGGTTTGTCTAAGATTTGACCCTGTGACTTAGTTTTTCACCCCAGATAACCCAATTTGGAACTTGTCTGTTATTTTATCAAGACAACAATTCTGCAAATTTTCAGGTTGATTGGGCAAGAAATGTGGCCTCTAGTGTGCACACAAGGTTTTTCTAAGATTAGACCTAGTTTTTTACCCGAAATGACCCAATTTCAAGCTTGTCCGATATTTCATCAAGACAACAATTCTGATTATTGGGCATGCTGGTTAATTGGGCAAAAATGTTGCCACTAGAGTGCACACAAAATATTTCTAATATTTGACCCCCTGACCTAGTTTTTTTTACCCCGAATGACCCAATTTCAAACTTGTCTGAGATTTTATCAAGACAACAATTCTGACGAATTTTCAGGTTGGTTGGGCAAAAAATGTGGCCTCTAGAGTGCACACAAGGTATTTCTAAGATTTGACCCCGTGACCTAGTTTTTGACCCCGAATAACCTAATTTCGAAATTGTCTGAGATTTCATCAAGACAACAATTCTGACCAATTTTCAGGTTGATTGGCCAAAAAATGTCGCATCTAGAGTGCACACAAGGTATTTTTTAAGATTTGACCCCGTGACCTAGTTTTAGACCCAGGATGACCCAATTTCAAACTTGTCTGAGATTTTATCAAGACAACAATTCTGACCAATTTTCAGGGTGATTGGCCGAAAATGTCTCCTCTAGAGTGCACACAAGATATTTCTAAGATTTGACCCCATGACCTAGTTTTTGACCTCAAATGACCAAATTTCAAACCAAATTTCAAACTTGTCCGAGATTTTATCAAGACAACAATTCTGACCATGTTGTTTGGGCAAAAAATGTGGCCTCTAGAGTGCACACAAGGTAGTTTTTAAGATTTGACCCCGTGACCTAGTTTTAGACCCAGGATGAGCCAATTTTAAAGTTGGCCGAGATTTTATCAAGACAACAATTCTGACCAATTTTCAGGTTGATCGGGCAAAAAATGTGGCCTCTAGAGTGCAAACAAGGTTTTTCTAAAGTTTGACCCCATGACCTAGTTTTTGACCCCAAATGACCAAATTTCAAACTTGTCCGAGATTTTATCAAGACAACAATTCTGACCATGTTGTTTGGAAAGAAGATCCTATAGGTTTTTGTTCCAGTTTGTTTGTTGTGGTTTTTTTTTTCAACATATCTTGTAGCCATGCAGAATTTGTAACTTGTCTAAATCAATGTTAGTGACTCTCTTGTAGGAAAACTATGTCTGTTCGAAATATATATCTATGTATATAAATTAATAACGCTAGTTTTTAAGTTTTGGAATAGTCTTTCAAATCATTTAGGCTACATTACTCATTCAAGATACGATTAACCCTTTCCCAAACAAGACCTGGTTTTGACGTCCCTAATAGAAAAGGCTTGGGAAAACATTGAAACAAAAGAAGAAACTGCTGATAACCAGCAGTTTCTCCTTTTGTCTCAATATTTTCTGTGCCATATTTTACACAAATCTTATCTTTGATAACACCCATATTGTCATTTGTTGCAGTTTTTGAAATGGATCACCCTAAAATTTTGTTGTTCGGGAAAGGGTTAACCTGTCCTTAGTGCAATCTGATCAAGACCCATGCAGTGGTTCAACAGATGCTAACCTGCTGGAATAAAAAACAAGAGGAAACGCGAATCTTTTCATATACATGTAATTGAAATGTCGCCCGGTCCCCTTTTCTATTTCCGAGCTCATTTACGTCTGTTTTTCATCTCTACTAATTCTTACACACTTCTACAATCATTTTACGTAAGCTAATCAATCAAACAAACGAATACTGACTAATTACATCTAGGAATTCTATCGATTTCGGGAAGAATAGACACTATATGCCAATGTATTGCATCAACTGGTTTTGAATAAACTGAGCTTAAGCAATGTTAAATTTATTATTAATATAGTAAGACTCCTTTCAGGCAACCATTCCTTTTATTCAAATTACCTACAACGGGTGATACGAGTTGAGTCGAGATATGGAAAAGGGTCAATATTCATCAATATCCATGTTGTACCATAATCATCTTTTTCGTTAGATTAACTCATTTAAGGACGGACAAATCCGACATCGCCTTAATTCAAAGATCTGCGATGGACAGTTGTTTCTATTGAAAGAGATTTTGAATGCTTGGTCGTCGTATTTAGAAAACATTTTGGAAAAGTGCTTGTCAAAATCAATTTCTTTTATTTCCACCACATTTTCCAAAGTTTCACCTAGTACGGCGTCAAATAGTGTCACTAATGGGATGGGTTTAACTCTTTCCAAAACAAAACCTGCTTTTGACGTCCCTTATAGAAGTGGCTTGGAAAAACATTGAGACAAAGGGAGAAACTGCTGATAACCAGCAGTTTCTCCTTTTGTCTCAATGTTTTCAGTACAGAAGTGCTATTTTTGATTTTATCCAATTTGTTTCCTTCAGTATCTTTCAAATAGGATCACCTGAAAATTGTGTCGTATGGGAAAGGGTTAAGCCATTGTAACAGAGGAGCAAGCTGTATCCCGAGGCACCAGCTGGTTTGGATTCATGTTGTTCTCCAAGAAATATTTCCTTTTCAGATCCCAGTTCAAATGTACCAACGCCAGAAAAAGGATTATCTCGTTGATAGATCATTGACCAGTCTGATATAGGATTAAACCATCTACTTTTTGCTTCCATATCCAGAGAATCCTATCTGCAACAGACATTAAAGCGGGATTTAGTATCAAAAAATCGAGAGACAGAAAATAATCTCTATCTATGTATAGTAGACTTGAATGGGATTATCTCGTTGAAACCGTCCTCTTGTCGAAGTTGTAGTCTAAAAAACTTCCTAACGCTTCTCTTACAATCGGTCGTACGTGCTCCTGTGTGCGGTATGCGTCTAAAACTTAGGCATAGTCGTGCGATGCACGCACTTGCAACGTACGATTTTGGTGGACGAAATCACGACGGAGACTGCCCGTAGCAAAGAATAGTCCGGACAATTCTTTGCTACGACTATTCTGCGTCTTTTAGAATGTCAGGAACACGCAAGACAGAAGTACTGAGCACGTAGGCCAGACTTGCGTGTGACACAGGGAACATTATACAGAATACCAAAAAAAAACACAAACTTTTAACATGTTTTGAAAGTACATGTTTTAAGCCTCCTTTACAACCAGTCGTGCATCTTTATAAATCGTGCGTTTTAGGAGATTTACGCACGATTTATAAAGAGGCACGACGGTTTGTAAGAGAGGCTTAACGTTTTCCCAAACGACATTTTTGAAACCTTGATGAATCTTGACACCCTGCTACACATATTTTTTAAACATCTCATGATTTAATAAATGTTTGGTCGTCAAGAACTAAATTTATCATTAAAAGATTCACCACATTAAAACATCCCTGGTGCGTTTTCTTATTCTCTGCTAAGTTTTAAACCATATATTTAAATCGGTCATGAATTTAGAAATTTTCGAATATTGTCTGCAATTGACCAAACGCCAATCGACAGATCGCTCCGCCCAACATAGACTTTAAGGCAAACAATGGGCATGTGGTCGCTAATAGGGAACGATTTTATCCAGTTAATCGTGACTTAAATTCGGACAAACAAAATAGTATTTCGTAGTTGTTGTTATAAAATCTCGTAACTACGGCTTGATTTAAGCCGTAGTTACGAGATTTTATAACAACACCGACGGTTTATCAAAACATAACGTTGAACCTAGTCTATTGTTAGCACAAAATTCTTTGCCATTGGTATGTCGATTGTTTTGATTGTCATTCGATAAATCGATACAAAACCACGTGCAACGATGAACAATTGGGGCATGGCATTTTTGTGATCGTCCATTGGCTAATCGATGTTTTTGATTGACAGTCGGCGTTTGGTCAATTGCCGTTGTAGTGCCACATTTGTAAAATAAATAGATAATGAAAATAAAATAAAAATATAACATTTTTCTTTCAAAAGTTGTTCCTTTCCGGAGCAAGACCTTCTTTCATGTTCAAAAGGAAGTAGGCTTTGGAAAACATTGACAGATAAACTAATGCTTAAGCAAATAACCCGTATTTTCTCCTTTTCCCGTTAATATTTTCTGGCTACTTTTTACGGATTTATCAATATGTACATAGGCCTAACAATAATTTTGTCCTCTGCAACACCTTTGACGTACGACCACACTAAATGTTTTATGTTTGTGAAAGGGGTTAACCCTTTCCCAAAGAGCCAAAGTTTTGACAGTTCCCATTTCAAATCTGCTGCAGACGACAAAAAGTATGTTACTAAAGATAGAATTTGTTTTAAATAATATCGCACAGAAAATATTGAGACAAAAGAAGAAAATGATGATTGTCAGCATTTTCTTCTTTTGCCTCAGTGTTTTTCCCAAGCCTTGTCAAAACCAGGTTCTGTTTGGGAAAGGGGTTAATGATGTACAGTAGGTAAATCAGACCAAATCTCACAAAGAAAGGCTAATGTTTGCCCTCTCATATATCAGGATAGGCTTAGCCTGGTGACAGCAAATGCCTTTCGAATTTAACATTGTTATTATACGTCTTGTCCGTACACAAGTCCCTGACCGGCCTTCAAACTGGACAGTGACTCCATATAAGGTCATTTTAGTCCAGTAACGATAGTATAACACATGTTCACAAATATTCAAGCTCTAATTTAAGCAATTTTGCATTCGTTGGCACATGCAAGATTTGAACCATCGCATGTAAAATTACAACCGTTTGTAGTTCGATATTGTGACCATACTATAAAAATGACGATCGCAAGGGTAAGTTCTGTTAACCCCTTCCCAAACGCCCATACAAGAAAAGCGGTGTAAAACATTGAGGCAAAAGAAGAAAATGCTGCTAATCATTTACATACACTAGTAATATATGCCTACTGGACGAGTTCTATCGGCAGAGTTGCCCGAGATATCAAAGGCTACCAGGCAAAACGGATGAGCCCGAGACAATGATTTTTGTTCAATATTTCGCAGACAATTTCTAATACGGACATAGTGTTGTCATTTTAATTAATTGCACTTGGCGAAATATATTGACGGCGAGAATTGACCCGGCAGAGCAGACCAAGCGGAAAGGTCAACAGACTTATCGTCCAGGGGTGATAGGTATGCAGGAACCCCTCGTGATTTGCTGAACACTTAGTATATGTCGGTATGTACAAAATTGGGGGTCCGCGTGTTTTGATTTATTATTTGTGCCAACAACTGTTTTTGTAAGCGCAATAGGGTCCTGTAACTGGAATCAGTTGTTGGCATGTCTGGTTCCGCGTCATATTTGCAAAATTTAGTCATTTCCCAAGAATGGTCGAAATCTATATTTTTACTTAAATTTTGAGTTCATTGTAAATCTGTATATTTTATCACAGTTTTTCGAACATAAGGTAATATGAGTATTTCCATAATACATAATATTTATTTAATCATTTGTGTGAGTTGTACATGCTGTTCCGAGTCATTAATCAAGGGGTCAAAGGTGAAAAGGCAACACTCCCTAGATAGTATATCGTCGTTGTAAATGCAAAACCTCGTATCTCGTTTTTGGAAAATTTTAAAGGGGAGGTAAAAAAGTGTAATAACTTTTCGCAAACTGAAATGTTTTACTTGAAATTTGGACATATTGTTCACAAATGGTTGGTCATTAATACTGATCAGTAAAAATATCTCAAAATCTGCAAGAAATGTCTTTTACTGGGCACACAACTTTGTACTTTGAAAATCGCAGGAATCGACATACGAGGTTTTGCATTTACACCGACGATATGTCGGTATGTTCAAAATTGGGGGTTCTCGTGTTTTGAATTATTAATATTTGTGCCAACAACTGTTTTCGTAATCACAGTAGGGTCCTGTAACAAGGATTGGTTGTTGGCATTTCAGGCTCCACGCCGTATTCTCAGAATTACGTCATTTTCCTGACACGATCAAAATTGGTAGACATAGTAATAAGCAGCAATGTGTATATAGATCTCTGATAGCAAAAATATGTTTGAAAATCAAATGTTTATCAGATTGGTTATCGCCAAAGAGTATAAACACAAGCATTTTATACTGCTATCACGTTCGTTTCGTATTTCCGGTAAGCATTTCCGGTTTTGATGTCCGCCATGGCATTCATGTATACCAACCATTATTCTGTAGAATATTTTGCTGTGTACTTACTCTTATTTGCGTTTGGCCTTGCTTTTGGCCAGTAAGTTTTAAACCGTTCAGAAAGTTGTCAGAAACTCTATGAAAATACAACATGGACTTACGTTAAAAGTGCGCTATATCGATGTGGTGTTGTTACGTGGCGGAACTGGCCCTAAAGCGTTTTCATTTCGTTTTACGTTTCTCTAAGCATAAGTAACCATTTGAGGAAACTTAATAAAATCCAAGAAAAAACGCCGTCAAAATTTCCCAACATCGCAATAGAATCGTTCCATATCGGCACCAGCTCTTGCGAGTGACTTCTTCAGGAATTTCAACATAGAGTATCCACACAAATCACGGGTAATCGTCTGCGCCGTCGAGTGTGTGCTGGACGTTGACCGGGCGTTGTATACCGAGCCTTTCACACCACACCATTCAAGTGCCAGACTTGACTGGGCTGGAGCCCGGGATATTCTACGTGAGAGCAACGTTGATGTTCTTCCGTTACGAGCTCGCTGCTCCGATTTGTCACCTAAAGAGCACATGCTTGGACATTTGTAGGTTGAGGTGGGAAGACGTGTATGTGTTCGTAATGAATTGAAAACGTTGATGTTTTAAACAAACTATTTAGGTAGTTTAGAAACAGGCCTGTACGAAGCAATTTCATTTTGAGGTGTCTGAAGCCCCTGTGTCTGGATAGGGGGGGGGGGGGGCTACATTGGACTTCCCTTAATTTTCGGGGTAAGATAAGGAAAATTCGGCAATTTGGGCCATGGCCACCCTGTTCCTATGGACATGAGAAATCGTTTCACAATTGGTCTTGTTTGAAAACGATTCCTTATGATCTTCTGTTGTGACCCTTCAGCTACGTTAAAACATTATTGAATGTTACTAAAAAGCGACATTTGAATGTTGTGCCTCAATGTAATTGGCTGCAATGTTGCTGAAGTTGAGTCCAAATGTGGAAAAAGCAGGACGTTTTTCTGGAAGGCGTTTGAAATGGCAGACACTGGTATCTTAAACGCGTTTAATGCAATTGCATGTCGCCATGCACTCTGTCTGTGGAATAACATACATATCAGCTGCATCACCCAGGTTCAGATATTTCTCATTTTGATGCTTTGAGGTGGTGGTTGTTCCGCTGAAAACAGTTTTAGTCAGAACCAACTCCCTCCTTCAAAAGCAGTCTTTCAGGGATCTGTGTCATACCAATGCGTCATTTGGAATTTCGATATTGTTCCACACCCAGATACTTAGCAAAAGCGCTAACGCTGGACTTGGATCTTTGATAATATTCGTTGGGCGAACCAATATATTCCATTTAAAATTTCCGTATTGGCATCAACCTCAGTCACGTAGGCAAGGCATTAACCTGGTCTATATCTCATTAACGATATGAGATAGAGCCTAAATATTATCCACGTGGATAGCTCCTGATGAGACCTTTCTTTTGAGCCCATGACATTTGACCTTGTGACTTTGACTTTGTAGTTTGACCTTTTCAGAATAAATACCCATATTACACATAGAGCCTTGATATTTCATACATAAATACCTATTGTCAGTTCCTTTCATTTTGGACCATGACTTTTGAATTCGTGACCTTGACCTTGGAGTTTGACCCACTTTTCAGAAACTTTAACATAACCCATATCTTACGCGATATTAGAGATACAGCATCCATATTTCGTCCATGGATACCTCTGGCTAAACCCTTTCATTTGCGACCATGACGTTTGACCTTGTGACCTTGACCTTGAAGTTTTACCTGTTTTTCTGACAAAGTCCGGTATAGACGAGTTACGTTGTTCGCGTGAACATTTGCATTGTTAGATAATGGCTCTGATTTTTCTGCTTTTTATTTGTCATTTAACTAGCTTTCATATTCAATTTAAACAAAAACAAATAAGGTAGATCTCGAGCTACAGGAGCCAAAAAACTGTTTTCACACCCTTTTTGTATGGCGCGGTCACAATAGAAAGTAAACATACAACAGTTATATGGTGATGTGCATAATTATGTCGGATTTATGATATGCTAAATTTTATAACTCAATGGTTGGATTATATCATTAAATTTGACTTTTGTATCTTAACTTCACCAGGGAATCGTGTTCTTTAACGTGACGTCACAAAAATCTGACGCCGGTACATGGATGCCAACAAGCAGTTTCTTTCACTTCAGGGTGCACTCTTTCCATTCCACACTGTTGGCATAAATAATAATTCAAAACACGCGGATGTACATACCGACATATACTAACTTCGCATGTTTCGCTATTTACAGCTAATGCTCATATTATTCAACGACTAAACAGTATTTGCACGTGCATACGTTCATTTGTCGCTCCATCTTAAAATGGTAATTTGTATATAATAACTGAAAAATTATGCAAAAATGCCGATCCAGCTCAGCCTGTGCCATCTGTACGGTATGACCAGGATGTGAACTGTATTTAAATATTTTCATTTTATTTTTAAAAATTACGCCTATTTCAATAATTAGCTTTACTGAAAATTTCAATCCAAATAGACCACAGTAGCTTAACATTTTATTTGACTAAATTATAAGGTCTTATTTTCACATGGCGCAACAATATTGTATAGATCTAACGGATACAGTGCACGCTTTTACGTTAATTAACGAAGGGCCTATTCCCATCTAAACTGGAAATAAACTTTCCCACTTTTGAGTACAGTAAAGGTCACTCTGCCGGGTCAATTATTTTCCTCTATACATAGGCCTACTATTTCCGCCGAAGCCTCCGTTATGGCCAGAGTCCCTTTTCCAAACCTGGATTTGACGTCCCTAACACAAAAGGCTTGCGAAAACATTGAGACAAAAGAAGAATATGCTTGCGATTAGCATTTTCTCCTTTTGTCTCAATATTTTCTATACTATAATGAACATCAATCCTATTTTATCTACATTCATTTTGTCGTCTGCAGCAGTTTTAAAATTGGACCAACTAAAATTCGGTCACTTGGGAAAGGTGTAAATGTTGTTTGTCCATGTCCAGACACATCATAATATCATCGGACAAAAATAAACCTCCTGTCTCATTAATATCCTAGGCTGGCTGACATTATTTCTCTTGAACTTATCGATGACTTCATAATCGAGGGGAGTCCTGGGGCCTGTTTCATCAAAATATTTAAGACGTATTTTTGACTTACCGACGACTTAAAAAACGCTTAAAACAACAATCGCTTTACATACCTTTTGGTTGATTGGCGATACGTTATTCTTCCTCCAAATGTGTCGTAAGACATCGGTAAGTCAAAAATGCGTCTTAAGGTGGCCGAATGCGATTCCATAACAAGAAAACTGCCCTAGAGAATTGACTCATACTGTCGCATGTTACAAAGTGAATCCTTACTGACAAATTAAGATAATAAAAAAGATAAGTCACCATCTAGGGAAAGAATGAGGGCCGTCTCAAAACCAGCACTGAAATGGCTATTTTTAACATGGAGGCCAATTAGTCCGTGGGCCAGGAGGGGTCTGCACGCACCCCCCTAAGGGCAGTCTGGGAGTGGTATAGAAATGTTCATTGGAACCCCCTGAGTAAGAATCAAGATGTTAACAGTCGATATCCTGGGATGCACTCGCCATTTCCGGTGGTTTTCAAGATGGCCGCCATGAAAAAAGACAATTTGACTTGGTATCTAAGATCAGCAGCCTAATATTTGTTTTGCGTTGTAAGATCATATTTTAAGGATAATTGAGTCTGGAAAAGGTCAGAGATGTGTTTTCATGTTAAAAAGTGGCTCATTAGCCATCTCGTACGCTAGAATTTTTTCAAAATGGCCGCCAAAATCGCAAAAAATCAATAAAAACGTCAAATAATTCTCGTTTTTGGACATATTTTGGTATAAATACTGTGAATTTTATGTTTGAAGACTTAGATAAACATTTCATGAAGTAAATGGGAGCATTACGGAAAAGATTTTTGAAATCATTACCGTATAAATGGCAATAAAACACAATTAAGCACAAATCATCAAGTATATCATAGCGATATAAATTATCATTATTATTAGTTCTTGGTGAAAAACAGCTCTTACTTATAGCATTATATTGATAAAGCTATGCTTTCCGAGTAAATTGTTAAATTCACATTGATAACGATTCGATTTTTGATTACATTGACAATAAATATGCTTTCAAAATGGCCGCCAAAATCGCAAAAAAATAAAAAAATATATAAAAAAAATCTTCGTTTTTGGACATGCTCTGGTCTAAACGTTGTAAATATTATGTTTAAAGACTTTGGTAAACAGTTATAAGATAAATGGTTGCATTGCGAAAAACACATTTTAAACCATTACCGTATAAATGGCAATAAATTACAATTTGGCAGAAATCGTCATGTATTATTATTATCATAAATATTGTTATTATATTTGGTCTTGGTGAAAAGCACTTTTTTAGATTGCATCTTTTGACAAAGCTAAGGTCTTCAGAGTATTTTGTAAAATTGAAATTGATTATGATTCTATTTTTGATTACATATGCTATAAATCGGCTTTCAAAATGGCCACAAAAATATATATAAAAATGAAAATGTAAGTAATTCTCATTTTTGGACATCTTCTGGTCTAAATAATGAAAGTATTATCTTCTAAGACTTAGCTAAGCAGTTCATAAATTAAATGGAATCATAACAGATAACAACAACATCAAAAAAAAGAATAAAGCTTTGAAAGGAATCCCATATCAATGGCAATGAAATACGACTAAGCACAAGTTTTATAAAATAGTATATAATTTTGATATACATTGTCATTATATTTTGTTCTTGCTGGAAAAACGGCTCTTATATAGCACTATTTTGACAAAGCTAAGCTTTCAGATAATTCTTTAAAATGAAATTGCTTATGAACCCACTTTTGAGTATAGATCCAATTAATATGTGTCTATTTGGGGCAAAACTCGAATATCAAGCAGGCTCTGGTAACTTTGCATCTAATTTCACATCTTTTGAAATGACAAGTTTAACCGTCCTAATGAAATTTAAATTGTGGAGGAACATACTCCCTTGAAATGCATATTAATTAACACCATAGAATATAAAATGTCCCAAACATTTAGATAAAGACCTCAACGTATCCATGCTAATGAACAATAGTTGAATGTGGCTTATTCTTTTTTGTACTCTAACACGTACCATTAATCCAAAATTGCCCCAGAGAATAATTGAAATTACTTAATATGTATCAAAACATTTTTAATGTATAATGTTTGATATTTGTAGAATGGTAAAAATTAAGAATTAAAATATATCCATGTTATCCAATCGAACAACATAAATGAATTTTTGTATACACCTGTGTGACGGTTAAATTGATAGCGACATACTTTTGGTAATATTTGTCAAAAGAATATAATAAACTCTTTATGTTTCTCAAAATGGCTTGTATTGACTCATAGTCATGATAATGACAATGCTAAAATCATCTTTATGCGTCGCATATTCCATCATGATTCCATTCTCTAATTAAGTGAAATGTGGGGAAACATTATAGACTCCATGTAGGGTGGGGTAATTAAATAAAGGGTTTGTAATGTCCATTTTTTTTTTCAGATAATCGGTTTAACTGAATTAGTAGTTGAAATGAAATGTATCTTGAGTGCAAAATACCAGAAGTGAATCATATAAAGCTCTGACACATCATGCAATATTTTTATTATTACTTTCAAAAGACAAATTTACAATTTGACTTAGTATACAGATAAAGAATATTTTGTCTGAAGCCCATATTCAAATCTAAATTTTCAAATTTCTTCGGCTGTTTTATCTTAATTCTATTAGGTCGCACATGAAAAAAATATTTAGGTTAAGGACAATGATCACTATATACTAGGTTTCTTGAATAAGATCTTTTACACATTTAAATATAACTGCATTTATTCTTAATCTCTCTGGATTTTTTTTATCTTTTCTGATTTGTTTCTTACTTGTTGAGTGGTACGTCGTAGACTTCTATGGGTCCTCCTGTTTCTACCTTCGTTGTTGTATGTGGTTGCGGCTGTGGTTTGTTAATTTTGCTTATGTTTATCCTTGGACATTTTTTTCGAAAACCAACAGTATGTACATAATGCTTATGGAAACCGTATATTTACTTTTATATCTTTATAGAAGTCGTCTTCTCACACATGCAGTCTACATAAATTATCAGACTTTCGGTGGCCATGTAACTCAAACTTTTGCCAAGTTTGTCGAGTTTTATTTGTTGCTTCTGAGATTATTTATTATTGCAGCAGGTGTCCCTATACAATAGGGATATGCATCAGGCGACTAAATAGTCTCGTTCCAAATACTATGCTTGTTTGTTGTGTTGATCTATGGCATTCAGATGGCACTCACTGATATTAGACCTCACACAGTCAATTCAGGTAATCACTGGTCTTTCATGGTCTTTAGCTCTGGTGCGTCCATTTCCAAATGTAAAAATTTATAATGCAAGAAGTTACACCCCGGACATACCCATACCAATTAATACCAAAAAATATCATACAAATGCATGTGACATGTTGTGGAAATTCATGCCATTGTACCCATTATATTGCACATAAAGCAAATCAAAAGATACTTAAAACATTACAAATTAACATAAAGCGAATCATTGCAGTATCACAATGACATCAAACATAAATACTGCTTACAACCACATGTGAAGAACTTAAATGATCATTTCCTGCTTT
This sequence comes from Fragum sueziense, assembly GCA_963680895.1. Classification (NCBI taxonomy): domain Eukaryota; kingdom Metazoa; phylum Mollusca; class Bivalvia; order Cardiida; family Cardiidae; genus Fragum; species Fragum sueziense. The sequence continues at coordinate 64,069,799 of OY804592.1, forward strand.
TATCTTTTGCAACAAATTCCGCAAAAGGGATATCGGCTTCCAATAAAGTGTCATTGTATTTTTTTATTATGAATACATGTGTTCTTAATGTTCTAAGTGTTTTTAACAATATCTATACACCTGTTGGATTAAGTAATTAATGCAGCCTAATATAATTAAAGTAAAACGTGCGAAGAAAGCACACATTTTAAACTTTGTATTCTTTATACACATTCTAAGATATAAAGCATATCTGCCTATAATATGTTATAATCAAACCATTTCATGGCGTTTCAGTGCATTTCATTTGGAAAAGCACTTTAGGTGATTTGCATGCATAATACATCTGCTTATAACTAATAATCCAGTTTAATCGAGTATCCTGAAAATATAGAAATCGGGGTTACATAGCTTTTATGTTATTACGTCACTCCACACGGAGTATCTTATAGTTTCCTCATATCTTGTTTCGTTTTAAACAGATGTAAATGGCATTTGAATACATGGTAATGTGAAACTGGGAAATCATGATAGAGTATGTGACTTATTGGGATTAATTGTGCATTGTAATTATCATAACTATTACGTAAAAAAGGCACAATTTGAGAAATACGAAGTTTGTATCACATGTTTGACAGATACTACCAAGTGTATGTCGATATCAATGAAACGATAAATTTAAGGCTGGTCTTATTTCATTAATCTTCATTTCTATTCTAAAATTGTTAAAATTCTTTAAGTATAAAATATAACAAATAAAAAGTATTTTGATACTGTATGTGTAAGAGTGAAAAAAGGAAATACATACATACAACTTTTGTTCGTAAGAATAATTACGGTAAAACTCTTTTCCGTAATATTGAGGACATTACATATTGTTTGATAGAAATGGATGTGAATTTAAAGGGAGTAATTTTCTCTCCAGAAAGGGATACCGATAATTTTAGCTTGTCTTTTGAAACGATGTGACATTGGTGCAAAGGTAGTCTTGAATTACCTAATAAAATATCACAAATATGATATTTGTATTCAAAAGTGGGTTCATAAGCAATTTCATTTTAAAGAATTCTCTGAAAGCTTAGTTTTGTCAAAATAATGCTATCAATAAGAACCGTTTTTCAGCAAGAACAAAATATAATGACAATGTATATCAAAACTATATACTATTATATAAGATTTGTGCTTAATTGTATTATATTGCCATTGATACGGTAATCCTTTCAAATCTCTATTCTTTTATTGTCAACTTTTAGGATTCCATTTACTTCATGAATTGCTAATCTAAGTTTTAAAAGATAATGTTTACATTATTTAAACCAGAAGATGTCCAAAAACGAGAATTACTTTCAATCTTATTGATTTTTTTTACATTTTTAAGCCATTTGAAAGCCGATTTATAGCATCTGTAATCAAAAACGGAATCATAATCAATTTCAATTTCACAAAATACTCTGAAGGCTAAGCTTTGTCAAAAGATGCAATCTAAAAGAACTGCATTTCACCAAGACCAAATATAATAACAATATTTATGAAAATAATAATACATGACGATTTCTGCCAAATTGTAATTTATTGCCATTTATACGGTAATGATTTAAAATGTGTTCCGCAATGCAACCATTTATTTTATGAACTGTTTACCAAAGTCTTTAAATATAATATTTACAACGTTTAGACCAGAACATGTCCAAAAACGAAGATTTTTTTTTATATTTTTTTTTATATATATATATTTTGCGATTTTGGCGGCCATTTTGCAAGCATATTTATTGTCAATGTAATCAAAAATCGAATCATTATCAATGTGAATTTAACAATTTACTCGGAAAGCATAGCTTTATCAAAATAATGCTATAAATAAGAGCTGTTTTTCACCAAGAACTAATAATAATGAAAATTTATATCGCTATGATATACTTGATGATTTGTGCTTAATTGTGTTTTATTGCCATTTATACGGTAATGATTTCAAAAATCGTTTCCGTAATGCTCCCATTTACTTCATAAAATGTTTATCTAAATCTTAAAACATAAAATTCACAGTATTTAGACCAAAATATGTCCAAAAACGAGAAGTATTTGACGTTTTTATTGATTTTTTGCGATTTTGGCGGCCATTTTGAAAAAATTCTAGCGTACGAGATGGCTAATGAGCCACTTTTTAACATGAAAACACATCTCTGACCTTTTCCAGACTCATTTATCCTTAAAATATGATCTTACAACGCAAAACAAATATTAGGCTGCTGATCTTAGATACCAAGTCAAATTGTCTTTTTTCATGGCAGCCATCTTGAAAACCATCGGAAATGGCGAGTGCATCCCAGGATATCGACTGTTAACATCTTGATTCTTACTCAGGGGGTTCCAATGAACATTTCTATACCACTCCCAGACTGCCCTTAGGGGGGTGCGTGCAGACCCCTCCTGGCCCACGGACTAAATGGGAAATTTGAATATTTTTACACAAATGTTAAAAAATAGAGAATTTCTGCCCTAGAGAATTTGATAATATTTTGTAAATTGATGAACCTGGTCATGATCTGTGAAATAAAGAAATAAAAAACAAAAGTCACCACAGTATATGAATTGGGGGTTGTCTCAAAAGTGCCGAAATAGCAGTATTTCAGCTGATATTTTACGCAAATGTTAAAATTTAGAAATATCTGCCCTAGAGAATTTGATAATATTCTGGAAATTGATGAACCTGCAAATGATCTGTAAAATAATGAAATAAAAAACAAAAGTCACCACAGTATTTGAATTGGGGGTTGTCTCAAAAGTGCCGAAATAGCAGTATTTCAGCTGATCTTTGGCGCAAATATTAAAATTTTAGAATTTTCTGCATAAGAAAATTTGATAATGATTTGGTAATTGATGGACTTGCAAATGATCTGTAAAATGAAGAAATAAAAAACACAAATGTCACCACTGTACATAAATCGGAGACCGTCTCAAACGTGTACTTTTCCACTGAAAAAGCAGATTTCTAGCTCGATTTTGTATAGCTATTAGTACATAGTTATAGGAATTATTGGCCAAAATCATAATCATGATCGTAATATGTTGCTTGTTTGATTAAAACATAAAATAGATTTTAAAATAAATGTTTGACGTCTCAAAATTGTTTTATCCTATTGTGGAAAAGGGAAATATTATGCCTAAATGGCTTTTGAGTAAGCTATATTTATCTAACATTGGTGCAATGTCTGGAACTGTAGTGTGAAAGTGGAACGTATAAGACAAAGGTCAGTAGATTCCGATACTTCGAACCAAATTTGGACTTTTCTAACGATACATTCGTCAGAAATCGGCCGATTTTGTAAATTTTACCTTTACCGTATTACCGACGTCGTTACTTTGAACGTCAAAATGCACGTGTTTAAATGACGTCATCAAAATATTTCAAATACGGCCTGATATATTTTCAGGTTTTATTCTTGTTCGATGAAAAACTGATGCAAAAGTTTGTATAGTTTAACTCAAAAATGTAACGGATCTAACTTTCTACATTTTTTTCTGAAACTTTAGGCCGCTATCTTATTTACGACAACATGCGCGTTTTGGATGCGCAGTCGAATCGAATTCGGCCACCTTAAATGTTTTGATGAAACTGGCACCTGGGTCCCTTTACGTTAATATCAAACAATTCGTGAGTATTATATTAAACCATAATGTTCGTAAGTGCCGTAGTAAAACATCATCCTGATGTCGCATTTGGCCAAAAACGAGTTTTCGACATGATTTTACATCCACATTTAGGACTGTTACTCCAACTGTACCTTAAGATTTAGAGGTCCGGTCACAAACGACTCCAAGTCTAAATCACGTTCAAAAATATGCATCTTTTGTGACTTTTTTGTACGTTGTCCACCATTGATTACGCCGTAGCCTATTATGTGTGTTTCCGGGGCCTTATGAATTTACCAATATTTCTTAATCAATTTTCTAAAGCAAAATTACATTACAAGTCATCCAATTGGACGAGACGTATGTCTCGGCCATTCGGATGGGTTGTTGTGTAATTTTTAAAGTAAACCTGGACTTCAATATCTACTAATAGATGTCACTAAAGTCTATTATCATCTATCTCGGTTGGGCATTCTGAGCTAACTACTTTCAAGATGTCAGCGCACATAAAATGCATACACGTAGTGCATACTGTCACGCGGCACATTTGCTTCACACGCTCGCTTCAAGTAAAATGAATAATCAGATTTTAATTGATTCTTTTATTCGATAAAATTGAGACTAAAGGTAAACTTTATTTTGTAGTAAATGTACTTTTTGTTGAAATTGTCTGCTTGCTACTTTTTGGTGACAGGATTTCAGAGTTATACACACTGCGTAGTGATTAAGCCAAAATAGGATAAAGTGATGCGTCAAATCAGTCTGATGCGTAGTCAATGAACTGGACTTAGACCCTAGGTCTTTAATCAAATTGGTGATGAAGGAGACATATATTCGCATAAATACGAATATTTAGCCTTGACAAATATGACGTACAAATGAAATTAATGATAAGTAGGAAATGTGGATAGATCTAGACAGCAAATTGTCTTGTCTCAATGTTTTCATACAAATAAAAAAGGAGTGCTGAACACGTCGAAGCGAACAGTTTGACCGATCCGTGTAATCTTTGAATAGCGAACAGTTTTCCCGCGTTCGTGTGCTAAAAATAGATTTCCGATGGGAATACCCCAACATCGTTTGCCGGGTACCAGTCTAATATTTTGTTTATCGGTCAATGAATCGGACAATTTTTCGTAACCGTGTTAGCAAAAAAAATATTATTTTCAAGCGCGATATTAGTCGATCATAGATAATGCAGGCGGGAACTAAAACTACGAAACATTGCGCATATGCAACATGCAACATTGCTTCCAGATACGGAGACAGACCAGAAATGACAAACGTTTTTTCTTGAGATTCCTCAGCAGCTTAACCAGAAAAAACATCGAAAAGTCTGAAAGTAAAGTAGCTATGATCATGAAACTTCTCTGGTAGATAGATCTCACCAAGGAGAAGTGCAACGTACATGGAACATAACTCTATCTTGCTTATTTTGTGAGTTATTGCCCATTGTTGTAGTGAAAGCCTATGGGGTATCAAATCACATTCAGCGACAAATTCTAGTTTTTTTTTTCTATAGGCCTATTAACCCTTTCCCAAACAAGACCGGTTTTGACGTCCCCAACAGAAAATTCTTGGGAAAACATTGAGGCAAAAGAAGAAAATGATGATCGACAAAATCGAAAAGGCATGCACAGCAGACGAAATGGGTGTGAATAACTTATTTGGATATTGATGATCATCCTTCTTTTGCCTCAATATTTTCTCCGAGATAAAACACTAAAGATATTCACATCCGTTTTGTCGTCTGAAGACTTTTTTTTCCAATTTAGCCTAACATGACATTTTGTCGTTTTGGAAAGGGTAAGCGAGCACGCACGAGCGGCACGATGAAGTCAGGACATGTCCGTATGTGTAAACATTACTTGCCAACTGCTTATTTCATAGTTACCGATCTTAAAAAGTACACGACAGTGCAGCAACCTTCTCAACTCGGAATTAGAATGTTTCTCAACAAATGATTACAGTAATCAAGCTCTTAGAATGTTATCTCCGGTAAGTTGAACATGGAAAATCTTCGCGAGATTCACAGCCATATTTGTACGATAAGGGATTCCCAATCTATTTTTAGACCAGTGAAGCGTGACGATGACGTATTTGTTCACACGGAAAATCGAATCCTATTGTGGACGTCTTCTCTACTAAGATTTTTGCCACCGTCACTGTGTGTTGGAGTATACATGGTATACATGAAATTCATTAAAATACGCTGCGATCTTTGTTCTACAACTAGGAATAGAAAAATAGAAAAAAAGTCAGAAGGTTCTACAAGTAGGATTAGAAAAATATCTACTTACTTCATAAGTGAAGCCGTAGAGATCTTATTTATATCATGAGGTTGTTGAAATCTTGGGTACACCTCGGTATTGGTGTGGTAATTCAAATTCCTTATTGCTTTGTGTGATTATTGTAAGTATACTCAAGAAATTTTCATTGTTCCGATTTACCCCTCGTCCCACTTTGCCCCAGTCTCCCCTAAACCCAAATATGAACGTCTAAGGGGGTCAATTTTTGGAAACACCGGGAGAAGAAAAGCCAAAAGGCAACATTTTTAATTCAAATCGACGTGTTTTGTGAAATTTGCATCGGAGTAAGCGATGAGAAAATGAAACTCGACATTCTAACATTGCATTTTGATTTTAATAAAACAAATCTAAAAAAATAAAATAAAAAATATGTGATCAAGACCGATTTGCCTCTTGAAGTCTATATGTAATCTTTACTATGTTGTTTTGAGTACGATTGAATTTGATATCTATGTAGGATATACTATTTTCTCAGAAATAGATAGATACTTTGTTAGAAATCACGAAAAGAGAAATCACGAAAAGAGCATTCGTGCTAAAGTTAAATCAAATCCCTCACTTTATATTTTGTGACATGACGTAATGATTGTGTTTAGTTTCCGTAACCCTTTCCCAAACAAGACCTGGTTTTGACGTCCCTAATAGAAAAGGCTTGGGAAAACATTGAAACAAAAGAAGAAACTGCTGATAACCAGCAGTTTTCCTTTTGTCTCAATATTTTCTATGTCATATTTTACACAAATTTTGTCTAAAATGACTTCAATTTTGTCATTTGTGGCAGTTTTTGAAGTGGATCACCCTAAATTTTTGCCGTTTGGGAAAGGGTCATTTGTATATGTGACAGTATGACCTTGAGAAGTTCCTCAATTACGGATTGATGGCTAAGTTCATTTTATGTCGGTAATATCGTTGGTAGGAGATCAAACCCTTGTAACTACAGCTTGGAAAATCTGTAGGGAGGATTTGGTCTCCCACCGGTATTATGACAGCATGACATTGAAGAACTCCTCATCACTGGCAGATTGCTAGGTTTGTCTGCAGACCTTTTACGTGTATATTATGTTGCAAAAACAGTGTATTCATGATAACATTATGTATCAAATTTTCCATTTTGTATTTCGTGACATGGTGTAATGATTGTCCTTGGATTCCTTGCTTGATGAGATTTGTATATGTGCCAACATGGCCTTGAGAAGTTCCTCGTCACGGGTTGAAGGCTAGGTTTGTCTGTGGCATAATTCTTTCTGGCAGTTTATATCGTTGGCGGAAGATCAAAACCTCGTAACTACAGCTATAAAAAGCTATAGTTACGACGTTTTGGTCTCCGATCGATGATATGGTTTTAGGTCTTCCACCGATAATATGTGGTAGCATGACCTCAAGGAGTTGAGTTGAACATGTGAAGGTATTTATATTGTAAACATTTTGCATGGGTAGATGAAGGCCTACATGGGTAGATGAAGGCCTACATGAGTAGATGAAGGCCTACATGGGTAGATGAAGGCCTAGAGACGGTTGTATTATAGTGGACGAGAATTGACCTGGCAGAGCATTCCATTCAATTAGCATTGGCTGCTCTGCCAGGTCATTTATTGTGAAGTAAACGAGTATATATTATGCAGGTTTCCACCACAGAGTCATGTACACATTGTAACTCTTCTTTAAAAATATCGTGTTGGGAGAAAACCATCAATATGTCTTTGCCCGAGTTCTGCTACAATTGGGCACATTCGTCTGTCTGACACTTGCTACAAGTTATGAAGAACTTTTTAACCCTCATCCTACCAACATATTTTACATACACATCCTACCAACTGGGGTCCATTTGGACCCCACATGTAATTTTGAATTTCATGACAAAAATATGTTTCACAAAAGACATATTCTATGATTAAATGTTATATTGGTTACTAATAAATGATAGTAGCACAAAAAAATACGGAAATGAAAAACTAGAAGGCCCTAAAGGGCTTGAATTGCTCCATAGGCCTGTATTTATTTTACTATTTTATGTAATTTTTGCATAAAATTCAAGGGCACATAACTCATGATCTAATATTTCAATCAAGCTGAAAATTGCACTCAGGCAAGATACCATAGTCTGTTTACGTTTTGTTATGATTAGTCAGAACTTGTTGATTGGAGAGTAAAAATGGTAAAAAATAAGTCTAAACCGCAATTTTGGGCAATCAAGGGCAGATAAGTCGGGTATCTTTTATCAAATCAAAATTCCTTGAAGGAATCTCAGAGAGGGTTGCCCAAGGATTATTCCTGTGAAGTTTGGTTGAAAAGTATTCAGCGGTTTTTTAGATGGAGATTTTTTAACAAAAAGTTTAAATAAGTTTAAATAGTTGTAATAAAGAGTAATTATAGTGGGGTCCAAACGGACCCCAGCAAAAAAAATCGATATTACAAACTCAAATTTTGCTAAAATCTGAAAATGTTGCTCGACATGAAGAAAGTTGTGGTAGACCAACAAACTCCTAAAATTTGGACACCAGGGTGCATGCGGTAAATATATGACACGCAAAAAATGACGCGTGGGGTCAAATTGACCCCAGTTGGTAGGATGAGGGTTAAAGAACAACACGGATCTTGATCGCATAAATAAGCAGATTGATCTGGATATATATATATATGTCCAAAATGACGCAGTGGCTCGTGTGCCCATATCTCAGTTCATTTGTGTATATCAACACCAATGCTAACGTTTCAGTGATCTTTAAAAATGTTCCATTTATTGTCCGACAAAGCGCTTTAACTTTATGGGTTTTGCTAATGGAAGAACAAGGAAATTACGTCCTTAATATTAATACCGTAGTTTGCAGCTTACATACAGATAATTCAAAGAAATAAGGGGAAATGCAATTTAAGCCTTTCAAAAAGAAGGTCTGGCATTGAATCTCAAACAAAGAAGGATTTGGAAAGCATTTAAAGAAAAGTAGATAATGAGTGATTTCGCCTTTCTCTGAATGTTTTCCATGCTGAACATGCATATTTTCTACCTTGATAACATTTATTTTGTCCTCTGCATCACCTTTGAATTTGAACCAATTTATCAAGAAATTTGTTGTTTGGTAGAAAAAAAAAAGATAAACTGTGTTTCGGCTAGTTAAACTAGTCCTGACGTTTTGTTCCAGCTATATACATGTATTTACGCACTGCATTCACGCCCGTAGGAAGCAATTTCATATTTGGTGGGCTTATTTTGCCCCCCCCCCCCCCTGTTCCTACGGGTATGTCAATAATGGTGCATTAAATTAGTTGTTGTGGAAGATAAGGTGAGTAGATTATAAAGATAGAATTAGTGCACAAAATTGCACAGAAAATACTGAGACAAAACTACAGGAATATTGCTTATCTGGCGGTTTCTAAATTGCAGACGTCAAAATTAGATTTTGTTTGAGGAAAGGTAAACAAATCTAGTTCTTTATTCTATAAGTGCTGATGTACTCTTTTGATTCAAATTAAGCTTTAGACACCATACGAAAATATTCTATTTGTAATGCATTCAAGTGTAATAATTTTCTGGGTTTCTTTAATGGAAGAACAAGGAAGCTTGTCAATAACGAAGCCACACATCTTGACTTGCAAAGAAATACTGGATAATTCATTACAATGGGTTTGGCAAAATAACCCTGTAACCTATATTGTGCACGAATCCTGTCTTTACTTGTAGCCACTTTAACGCATTCCCACACGATGACTCCTTTTGACTCCCCAGTCCCCACAAGATAATGGCTTTGGAAAACATCGTGGAAAATGAAGAAATTGTGTATGACAAACAATTTCTTCATTTCCCACAATGTTTTCTTCACAGAATGACCAAACATTGTGAAATTCCATCGACTTGAAATTATCGTCTGTATCACCATTCAATTTGGTCTACTCTAATTTTTTGCCGTTTGGTTATGGGTTAACGTCTGCCAGTTCTCTCAATATGGATAACCGAAAAATCTTGTCGTTTGGGACAGAGTTAATTATTACTGACTTGCTCAATGTAAGACAGAACCACAGTCTGTGTTGACAGACGCCCGTCACATGTATGAACAATTTCCAAATATTTCAACCGTTCTGCAATGGATGCTGATAAAGATAATATTTGTGTACAGCACAAAATTATTGAGGCAAACGGAAAAGGAAAAAATGCTGGTCATTAAAATAAAAAAAGAGAAAAAAATAAGCTTAAAAACTACAATGTATGTAGATCTTGTTTGCAAAGAGCCAACTTTGACCAACGCTCGGAAGGTATACTCCTATATCCCCGTTTCAGGCAGATGTAGTCTGGGATATCAAATTAACCTGAAACGTTTCTCCCACTGTTCGTAACCAATCGACGTAAACCAATTTGTTTCTCGTCCATAAATATTGTGTGACCTACATGTAAACACTACATCATCTAGTCCCTTCCAAGGCCTCGTAACTACAGCTTAACCCTTTCCCAAACAAGACCTTGTTTTGACGTCCCTAATAGAAAAGGTTTGGGAAAACATTGAAACAAAAGAAGAAACTGCTGATAACCAGCAGTTTCTCATTTTGCCTCAATATTTTCTATGCTATATTGTACACTAAACCAATCCTAATTATGCCCCCTTTCGAAGAAAATATATAGTTCCTTCCAAAGCCTCGTAACTACAGCTTAAAGAGACATTTCACTTATATTTTTCATAGATTCTACTTTCATTTTATTTAAATTTGAAAGAGCATATTTTCTTATGAAAATTCTGAAAATTTCAAGCCAAAATATTGCACCGTTTACTAGTATTACTCGTATATATTTTCGTGCTAAAATTAAACAAATCGATGTGGACAGCAGTTCAGATTTATTTAAAACTTGTCAAATCTGTCTCAACTTTGAGGCCGTATTTTTCGCTTATAAACAACAACTTAAAAAAAAACAGATAGCATTTATACGCATTAGAATAACAAATCTTTGCATCAAGGCATACTTAAAAAAATTAAATTGGAATCCTATATCCCTTCAAAAGAATCATTGGAAGAAAACTAGCCACATATTACACAATCCGTTGACGGACAAAAACTATTTTCTTGCAGTAGGCGAAGCGTTGTTCTCCGAAATGCCATAGCGATTGTATGAGAAGTACAGTTAAGTATACATATATCTCGAAGTTCGTGGGAACTAAGGAAACACTTCGGGGTATAGATACTTTACTGTAAATTAAACGTAAATCGGTGTTTCCGAAAAGGATGTGATTTTAAGGTTGTTCAACAATTGGCATCATGTGACATAAGATCTTCGAGGAGTTCAACTATATCGGAGCTGAATGTCATGGTATGTGTGCCCTTTAATTTGTCAAATTGTTGTGTTCAACTTTATTTTACATTTAAGGTAAGACCTGGGTGATCCACTTCCTGTATAATCGTTATATTTCGGCTTATATCCGTAACGTCAGTAAGTCCGAGCATCTTTAAAATACCATGCAATATCGCCTTTTTTTCTGTAACAACGGAAATAATCGAGCGTGTTCAGATTTCCGGGTAATATTCTAAACAATTTTTGTGAAAATGTTTCTACATTGTATGGAGAGTAGGCAAACAAACCAACAAAAGTCAAAAATTCAAAATTTGAGAGCAATGAAAATTACCATCCTTGAAATCGTCTATTCGCACCATACAGATTTCGTTCCACAACTGGTCACATAGCCCATTACCCATGTCTTATCTTAATGACCACGAATAGAAGTCGTGTCTTCTATGGTTGTCAAAACTAGGGTTTGCCTGGGAAAGGGTTAACGTTGGCTTCTCTAATTAGGCTGTCTATGAACGGGTTGATATTAACGCATTTATCATTCCTGTGATCGTTTATTTAAATATAATCCCCAGGTGAGTTAATGATTATTATAACACCACTATAGATCTTCATTGAATACAGCTGCTTTTCAACGAAAATATCTTAACTGCAGCTTGTTTAAGCTGCAGTTGCGAGTTTTCGTTGAAAAACAGCGATAAGCTGTTAATCAATGAGTCGTGCAGCAGAATTATAGAACAAAAACCAGATCAATTATTAATTGGAATTGTAAACTATCCATGTGATGTTACAGCCTGACAATTACATAGAAATGTTGCATCGCAAAGCAGACAGATTTTTCATAATGAAAGTAAGTTACATGTTTGATATTTCTTTCAACTTTTATTCCTTTTTTTCTAATTCATTCATTCATTATGTGTATTTATTGCCTTAATAAAAAAATGAAATTCTTAAATAGGCTATCTACGAGTTACACATGCAACATGTTTTTGTAAACTCTTCTGAATATAGAAATAGTGTTGCCGTGAGCAAAGATGCATAAAAATACACGATCTTTCACCATTAAATGCAATAGGCAATAGAGACGTTTTGAAAGAACACAATGAACCTAGTCATACGACTTTTACGTTCTTGAAAAAGAATAATAGTGAAAAATTGTGATTACTTTAGAAGTCTTAAATATGAACGTTGTTTAACCACACAAAAGAAACTAGATCTATTTGAAAAAAAAAACATAGTCAATAAAAATATCAACTGACTTATCACATAACATATATAGCGAAGATATATTACTTTCATCCATGAAATGCTTCGATAATGTTATGACACATGGAAAGTGCCTTTACGGGCATATGAGACCAGCATGTGTGCAGATCAGTCTGCATATAGTCCATATACACCAAGGGTGGATCTAGGGGTGGGGTCAGGGAGTCATGACCCCCCTGGAATTGGCTGAAAATTGAATTTTGACTATATAACTTCTTATTAAAAGCCATCATTTTGGCTTTGATGGAAAAAAATCCTGGATCCACCCTTGTACACCCAATTTAGTTAAAATCAGTACTGGTCTCTTATAGCTTCTGCATTATCTGTACCAAGAGAACATAATCGATCATGCACTAAGTCAACAGCTGATCTGGGACTAATTTGGTCTAAAATGCTGTAAGAACCCCATTTCCAGATCTCGGCTCATATTTTATTTGTCTCGTCAACTTGTTTATTGGTCTGTATTTTTAAACGTCTTTATTATTTTGCTCATACCTTGATTCCCGGGCTTTTGTGAAGACCCCCGACCTTGCCGTAATGTCTGTCTAGCGGTTTTAGGCGAGCGCCTCGGCTGAAGTTGAATTACCTAAGAACATGTAGAGAAAGGAGCGTTAAACGTTTTACTTTATCTTCATTTTTTAAAACTCATAAGCTTTTATAGCAGAGACCATACATCAAAACAGGAAATTGTCGATTTGCGGTTTGCCATTTCATTTACTTTTCTCCCTCGCCCAAAGTTTTCTATTTTTCTGTGTCTGGAAAAATAGACGGATGTTGTTTTCATTTGAGCTTGGATCTGTAAAAAGGGTTTTATGGCTTTTGAGACCAACATTTATCCAGATCAGGGTTGCATTTACACAGTCTGATCAACACGCATCAAAGATTACAGCATGAATCCTTAATACACAGGTTGATCTTCAAACACTTACAAAGTCTCCTATGCTAAAAGGACCCTCTTTCCAAATCCAAGCACATATCATTTTGCCTTTCAGGTGTTATCTAGACTGATCTTTGTCCATTGGAAGCGAATCCACGTCTGTATACTCGCTATTCTTGTAATACTGACCATAGCACAATTTTTGCTGGTATTTCAAGATGTTTGGACCACTGACGAACAATTCGCTATTCCACCCCTGTCCGAGTCGGAACAACATACAGGGATAGACTTCAACATAGAACGATCGTTCACATTCGGACATCAGAATAAAAACACCAGCAATATAGATAGACAAATTCCAAAATATCTACACTTCATCTGGTCAGATATGTTCATACCAGACATGTTCGTTGAAAATCTTCGTTCTTTCAGATTAAACAATCCAGGTTGGACGATATATTTATGGACGTTTAAAAATAGCCGCGACATAATCGCACATAAAGAACCAAAATTGTTACAACTGTTCGACTATTTTGGCTTAAAAGCCATGAAAGCTGACGTGATTAGATTTGTGGTTATGTTTCATTATGGTGGTGCATATTTCGATATAGATACAAAATCAGTGAAACCTCTCAATCCATTCGTGAAGGACAGAGAATGTATCTTATCTGCAGAATCGAGGGAGAATGCGATCGTGTATCTCAAACGTAGATCCTTACTCGCAAGTTCTGTTTTTCTGTGCCGACCAAAACACCCATTATTTAGATATTTACTAGATCGTTTACCTCTATATGGTAATGAGAAAAGCATCATGGCGGCGGCCGGTCCATTGTTTGTCACGTGGAGTGTCCAGAAATTTGTTGACATACACGTAAATCATCCTAGGGAACCCCGGAGTCCCCTCATACGCGATGACGCACATGAGAGGACCCCGGGTTTTCCCAGGACGAACACGAATATGGTATCGTATAATCCAGCATTAGGTGATGTCAACTTTGAGGTTGTGTCTAGTCAGTATTTTGAAGACCATATTCTAGAAGAAACTAGCGTTCAGTTTGATAAATTATGTGCTGAGACAAGACAGCGAGGACGTAGGCCAACTGCAGGTATTGTAGATATAAAATCTCAAGATGCCACGAGGACTGAAGTACATCGACATTACGGAGTAGAATGGACCAAAATAGTGTTGTCTGCTTGTTCCTTTTGGAGAAAACATGGCGGAATACTTCGAACATTAAGTCCGGACGCCATCACAGTTCATGCACATTATGGAACTTATCTGAAAGAGCATCGTGGGGAAATAAAAACGTCACCGAAACATTTGATATATGATATCATACCTGACGTGATTGTACCAGTTGACATTGGACACATTTACTGATTCTGTTGATTTGTAGATCTTTTTGTAAAATTCTTCTGATACATTTAAAATCTTCTCGTAGAACAGTCATTTTGTACTTTAATGCAAAATACGGAATGGATTGTTCAACAACAAGAAATTTGGCTCACATCACGTTGACTCACGTTCAAAGTGGGGTGGTTTGATTAAATAATTGTGGACGCGGATAACACTGGTGGTGTTTTTGTTCATTTCGTTTCCTTGAAACACAAACTAGAACACGGAGAATCGGCTCAAGTCGAGGCAAGCTTGACAAGAAAAAAACACATTACCGGTATTTTGCTACTCTTATTTTGGACTGTCCATTCCAACCATTCTGATAGGTTGGTCAGGCTGTCTTTCAGATCGCCCATTAATGCACATGTGTCAACCAATTACCACACAATGACTCTTTTTGACTTCACGAAAGATGATTTGGCTTTGGAAAACATTGTGGAAAAAGAAGACACGTATTTTTTTAATTTCCCACAATATAATTTCTATACAATAAGACCGAAAATATAAAATTTCATTCAGTTTGAATTGTAGTCCGCAACATCTTTGACTTTGGACAAGTCTAAAATTTTGCCGTCTGGTAATGGGTTAATACAATCCTGTAGATCACCCATTGAAACATCGTTGGCAACACGTGTCCAAAATGTACTCTTGATTTTGATAATGTACTTTGAATGCAAGCAATTACACCTACATTTAGATCATTTATTTCCAAAGCCTTATCTCTATGATATCATACTGTCATTTAATGAACCAATTTAGTGTTCATTCTAGTAAATCCTTCCCGATTTCCGCCAGCAATTTGCTTCCTATACCTAATATTAAAGTCTTACTTAACCTTCTTTCCGACAGCAATTGCTTTTTAACTTTTTTCATGGCAAACTCTGGTTTCAACATCCTTATTGGAAAAGACTTAGCAAACATTTGGGGAAAATAAGGCAATGCCACGACTCTCGATATTTTCTACTGGCATGCTATTGTGTACAAAAAATACTTTTCTCTGCGTTTTGGTTTCTATAGGGGAAAATTGCAGTGATTACTTTACCATTCCTCCGACAGTCATTGTTATTTAACCTTTATAGAAATGATTCCTAACAGTTTAAAGAAACACAAACATCTACATAAATGCAAACGAAACCATTATTTAGTCAGTGTACATGATGTTCGGTGCTCTTCTAAAGTATGATCCCCTTATGTACGAAAGGGTAATTCTAAATCATTTAGAAAAACAACGATGAAAAAAAAAACATTAAATTTTAACATAGATTTGATATATATGCAAAGGAAGATGTTGTAGATAATTCGAAGACATCAAATCAATGTAAACATGTCATGCTGCACGACATAGAAAATGTAATTATGTAACGGAATATTGTAATTAAAACGAGATATCTGTTAGATTGTTCTTTATATTGAGACCATGTCACGGGGAAAGGAATATTCTTATTTTATATAAATAACCCTACGTCAGATTTTAAATTTAGTTTGAAATGCAATGTAACACAAAGAAATATTTTAAAAGAATACCGTCAAAACTCGTTCTTTGATATGACGTCAATTCACTACGCGGATACGGAAATAAAAAGTGCAATTATATGATATAATGATGAAATTAATTTTCATCAAACTAGATTGGTGTTGTGTATAGGATCGAGTCACATGAAAAGGGATTTTTGTGGTACATATTTTATCTTTACTTTACCTAGAGTGTTTATGAGAAAGTAATCATTGAAGTCAATATTAATTGTGGTTAAAGATTAATTGTGGCAATCTGAATTTTCTTCTATTACCAATTGTTTCAAATGCATTTTGATTAAAATATCATTGCTTCAGTCGCAAAATTTGTTGAATTCGGACCATTCGATAAGTTTTTCGCCCTGAATCATATTTCCTCAAATTTATAAGTGGGAAAAAACGTCGATTTGCTAAAAATGAATTACTATCAAATAAGTAGAAAAATCAACGTAAGAAACCAAAAAACGAAAACAGCTTTTACTCTAAATTGTCTTGTATTCGGGATCCTTTTTAGTACGACGTATTTAATCTACGAAACTGTATTCTGAAATTAATTTCTAGGCTCTAATAAATTTCTTCTTAATAAATGATATCTAGAAATAATTAATGTTGGGGAATTGTAATGGGTCCTTTATAGAATACCGATTCAAAAGGTATTCATTATTTTGGTTTTGTTTCTTACATAATTAACATGAAAACTAATACATGTGTTTACCCATTTGGCCTTACGCATGGTGACACCTTTTAACCGAGCACAAGATAAAGATTTCGGAAAACATTATACTGATCTTTTGCAGTTTCTGTTGATCCCGGTATGAAGGAGACATAGAAGAAAATACCTAGATCTTGATCAGACTATGTGTACACACAGGCCAATCTGGATCCATGCCGGTGTGGCATCAAATGTTTTCATAACTTAGACCTTTAACTTTTAACTCATTTGTAGATTCCCTTGCAGAGAAGATATCGTCGATTTTAAACCAAAACCTCATAACTGCAGCTTAAAACAAGCTGCGGTTACGAGAGTTTTTGTTGAGAAAGCATTGTCCACGACATTGAAGTTGCTGGTTCCGTAGATGTCAAAGTCGAAATATCATTCGAATGCCATGTTTTCTAGAGCTTCCTCCTGAATGTCATGGCAAATCTAAAACAGTAGCCTATAGGGACATATAAACCAGGGAACTAAATCAGAATATAGAATTGCGTGACAGTACTTACAGATGTTCCTGTTTGAAAGAGTTCTAATGAGAGAACGTGCGAAGAAACGATTGCCATCAAACCTTGACTTTTCTTTTATGCCAAGGACAAGAAATAACTTGAACACATGGATATCATTTCCTTAAGTTCCCATTTGAAATGTTTGATAAATAAACCTTTCTAGAGACACATGAAAAACGAAGTAAATATAAAGATTATGATTATTGTGCGACATCTTGTAGACATTCTCTATAATACTTCTAATGAAAGGATGTCGGCCTACACGGTGGGGAACCACATGGTACTACGCCTTCTTGGCTAACCCTAAATCAAATTGGTCAAGTAATAACAACATCTTAGACGACTGTCTGAAATTTTTGTATCACGTAATTCCCATTCGTGATGTTAAGGTAGTTTACCGGTAACCCCAGTGAGATTCGCACGACGTAGGAATTATTCGGGCGACGTCGAAAACATTTCGGCGATGGAATTTTCCACCGTCGAATGTTTACGACCGCACCCGAATAGTTCGGATACGTAACGAAGCCGCTCGAAAAAAATCGATGTTTTATGAATCTCAAAATGGCCACATTACGGGTATTCTATCTTAAGATATCATTACCACAAGACGCTGATCATGTTTCTATTTGTGCCATTGGTTCCGTGAATATCAACGACAGATTATCGAACACTGATTTCCTTTTTCTACCGCAACTGATGTCAAAATCTAAGGACGTATGAACCGACAAAAAAGAACAACATAACGTGACATGACTCGTGATAGTTCCTGTTACTAATGAGAACATGTGGAGAAACAATTTCCTCTCCATCTTCAGGTTTTTCTATGTCAATGTCAATATTTTAGTAAACAAGAGCCGTCAGAGACGGACAATGCTCCCTGATTAAGACGTCGCGTACGGTATTGCGGCACTAAAATGTAACGTCAAACTAGCGAACGTCAATTGCGTAACGATAAGTTTTTGCGTAGACGGTTGTGTTGTGCTTTTAATGTTTACTCTCTATATAATCTTAACTGATTCATAAAGAAAGGACCATGTTTTAAGAAATACTCCACTGTTTCCATCTTTTGTCTTTTTATAGCTTTTCCGTCACTTTAATTCGTTCTTTTTTCACCTTAAAATGCGCACAATTAGATAATTTCAGGATTACGTCAAATAAATAAAGTATACGTTTATACATTTTCAGTCCACAAGAAAAATTTTGAATTTCTCTTATACGTTTCGTTATTTTGCGTCGAAATTTTGATATGATCAACAAGAAAAAAATGGTATTTCCACATTGAAATTAAATGTTTGTATGAATAAGAAAACTTGTATTTTTTAAAGTTTAAATGGTAAAAAAGTAGAGTTTTCAACGACATGAAACAATTTCTGTCCACACGCATTTTTTATAATAATTGTTTCGTTTATTATGCTAACTGATTTTCTTCCATATATTATAGAAATAGAGAAAATTGGTGTTTTTTATACCAAGTTTGGTTGCACTAGAGTCATAAATTAACAAAATATTCAACAAAATTGTCATTTTTTCTGCGACGTAATTCTAATTGTTACACTTCGATTTTTGGTAAATAAACAGAGCTAATTTGCGTAATCGACGTAGAAATTTTATTTCCGATCGGTAAAACATCCTACAGCATTTCCACTGTCACAAAATATATTTTTCCATATGTTTGACGTTACTTAATCACAGAATTGCTGATAAATATCCGTTACTCTTGAACATTTATGTTACATGTTACACACGTTTTTTCACCGAATTTACGAACAAAAATTCTTTCTATCAAATTTATACAAAATAAGAACTTGAAATGAGTATGACATTGAAAAATATAAAGGCTTTACGCTTATTTTGATATATAAAAAAGTCGAGAGAACGAAAACGATTCCTACAATATTCAGTTATGAATCGCGGAGGGTAGCGTTTTTTGAAAAGTGACGCAATACCGTGCGCGACGTCTTAAGGCATTGTCACAATAAATGTATGCCATGCAGAGCTAAGATTAAACTAACAAACGTTAAGCCCCTTTGTCCACGACATACTTTTTATACGCAAATTTCAAGTAGTTTATTGTCAAGGGCATCTGATTTGCTACTCAAATATGAAATTTCATCAAATTCTGACCATTAGACTAGGAGAAATTAGAGAAAAACTGTATTTTACCCTAAATCCCCTTTTCCCATGACGAGGCCTCAAATCCAAAAACTGGGAAAAGTACATCGGCATTTTGTCATAGGGAGTTCACATGGTAAGTTTCATTTGATTTGGCCAAAGGGTTATAGAGAAATCACTTCGGACGGACGGACGGACGGACGGACGGAATGACGGAATGACGGACGGACAGGACGGACGGACGGACAGACAAAGCGGCGACTATATGCTCTCCCTTCGGGGAGCATAAAAAAAGTAATATTCCTTTTCCATTTGTTTCCTATACCATACTAGTAGATTATACAAGAAACCTCTATCAATCTCCTCAACGAACGAATCGAATAAGAATATAATGCGCGTATGTGTATGTTTGCTTGTAAAGTCAATTTTGTGTTGCTATTATGAAGGGTTATTTACAGACGGCAACATTTGATACTTGTGGAAAAATGCTTAATCGTGTGGGAATGGGAAAGACAGCTTAACTACGTTAGACAGCCTCTAAATCATGGTCTAATTCAATACAATTGAGTCAGAATCTGGAGAAGGATACCTAACGGCATTTGAGATCACCACGGATAAAGATCAGCGTGTCTTTTTAAGCAGTCTGATCAAGGTCCACGCTGTTCTCTAATAGCACCATACATGGAAAATGAATTTTCTTGAAAACATTGTGTATAGTATATGACTGTATACTCTAAAATGTGAATTTCTAGGTCCTGGCTTCGTGAATCGTGAATCGTGATTACGGTGGTTAAACATAATGTCATTTCAATCCCTCCAAGGACACAATGTAGTTTAAATTCAAGCTAAAATTAATGCTTTCCTCAACTACGTTATCATTATTTCAAGGATAACGAATTCCTTGAATGTCATCTGATATGACCTGCCTACATTACTACATTTTGTCTCTGTCTGATGATGATGTTCATCCACAAATGATAGGATTGTCTAACATCACAAGGCCAGACACTGCCTAATGCGCTGTCTAATTGAATATAAATAAAATATTCGCATTGCTCAAGTTCTTGTCCTTTTCTTGGTCGTACTGTGGCATTATAGGATATTAAACTTCAAAATGCTTTAAAACGATTTTCCAATTAGAACCTGGGTCATGTATTTTCAACGATCGTACGATTATTATTTGCGTAATTACTTGTAACAACAAACCTGATTGTCCTAATCAGATTTATTGCAGCATCTTGTCGTAAAATATAACGTTATATATATTTTCTAGTATGTAACTTCTTCGCATTGTATCGTCTTTAAAATTGTATTTGTGGTGTATACCAGTTACAGGAATGACATCTTTTTCTGATGCATACAACAAGAAAGTTCATTAACGTATCTTTTCTAGTCTCCGGTGTCACTAATTTATACTTGTAAGCATACTCGTCATAGAAAACTTTATTTCCTGCACTTTAGATGCAGCCTCGAGATAAACAAGTTATTACCGTCTCCATATTTTCGTGGGTGTTGATTTTTCTCCGAGAAAATGTGATTACGTGTATTCATACATCGAAAGAACAACAATTCTTTTTCTCAACGATTGCAATCGAAGGCCTACTTGAAATTTCACGGAACCAATTATATATTTCTCATCTGCAATATTTTGCAGAACTAAACCACATGAAATCGCATTTGTTGAAGTAGCATCCTCCTCTATTTCATGCAATTCTGAGAAAATTGCTGTTTTCGCGTCAAAGGATTAATCGAACCACCCCAAACGCATAATTTCGCTCCGAAAATTCGGAGACATGTCCTCATTGCAATTAATTTAACGAAGGGTTGTGAGACACGTGTACGAGGGGTGTTCATTTATTAATGAAAACACATCTGCCAATCTTTTCATACGCAACATGATTAAGAAATACTTATACAGTTACAAAGAGCTACTTTTAAGCTTTCATTTCGTAGAACTAACCAATACAAATTAAGGGCTCGGTCAAGATGACGTGTTTTCGATATTTTTTAGATATGTCCTACAAAATCACATCATTAATGCTGGCCTGCAGCCTCCGGTGTCGCTAATTTACAATTGTAAACATATTTGTCATTGAAAACACGTAATTCCCTGCACTGTTGATAGAGCACCTGAAAAGGGGTCAACATCTGTCAGGCACAAGTTAGGGCCATCTTCTAAAACCAAAATCGGTTATATTTACATAAATCAATTACATCTCTTGATATATGTAATTTGCCATGGTAAACACGTAAAACACATGGTTCTACACTGAAATGTGATGTCCTCGTGGCAAAGTTTGCGTTTTTAATCACTTTCAAAAAACTGAATTAAAGCGTTTATTTGATTGGTCAGAAGAACATGTCATAGAAGCCCCCCCTTACCGGTCCCTGTTATATGTTACTGCAACTTAACACCGGATTTTAATCAGATTAAGACATTTAGCTTACGCTGTTCTGGCAACACTGACTGTAGGCTAGTTTCAAATTTTGTAACAGCCCCTTTTCTAGAACCCTCTCAAGTGTATGCAACTTCTTCGCATTTTATCGGAGACAAATGGGAGGTGTCCATGCAAAGGCTAAAGATCTTATAGAATGACATATTTTCAATATGTCCCACAAAGCTACATCATTAATGCTCGCCTGCAGCGTCACTCATTTTCTGCAGATTGGATTCGGCGTCAAAATAACAAGTTTTCCGTTTCTATGTTATCCTTACAGAGGTCATTGTACTTCCAAATTAGCAGATTTGGTAATTTCCTAAACAAACAGTAGGGTCTACCATAGATCCAACGTCTTTGATAGACAGCTTTGGTCTATTGTCACTGTCGCGATATAGTGTAGTGATGCAGGTTTACAACATTTACCAATGTAAGAACACTATATCGAACTCCAAACCACTGTAATTTAGCATGCGATGGTTCGAATCTTGCAGGCGTCTCCCATCTGCAAGATTCGTACCAACACTTGCAAAATTGTATTGAAAATTAAGAACGCCTTTAATCATAGGTGCCATATAAATATCGAGATACAAGAAAAAAGAAGAAAAAAGTAATTGTACTTTCATTGGTTGACTAACTCCTTTCCACGGTACGCGTCGGGTTAGACGTCCACGGTAGACACATTTTGGGTGAACGATGAAAGCATGATTCAATCCCTTTCACAATTCAATCCCTGGACATAATTTACGTAGAAGAGGAAAACAATATTCATTGACATATCCTGCTCTCAGCAACATTTGTTTTTCGTCTGTAACATCTTCATGTTTCTTTTCCGTTTCGGAAATGTTCAAGTCAGCGAGCTACACATTCATGAACAGCTTTTCAAAGAACATAATAAAGACTGCTCCAGCTCTAAACAAATTTCATAAGACAAAGATAATGTTTATTTTTTCGTTCTTACTTTTCTATTATCGCAGTACTCTTTTGCATGTTCGAAGCTCGTTTTAGAAAGACTGGTAGATTGATTGGGTTTGGCGCCTCTTTCAACTGCTATGGTTATATCGCGGCGGCTAGAGCACCTAACCGTGGTTTCCTGGGATTTCTTTCACCAGTACTACCACAACTTCCAGTCCGAGCCTCCAGCTGCTCTTCCGCAGAGGCGATTCGCATCAATTGGTGAGACAAATGATTTTTGTCAAATTTCAGAATGGGTAATTACCGAGCCGGGGTACATGCTCACAACCCTGGTTTGATAGACTTCGACGTTACTGACTGACCTAATTCATATCGACCTGGTTTATGAAATTTGCATCTGAGCAAGCGATGAGAAAAGGAAACAACTTTCTAAAATTATATTTAGATTTTGATAAAAGAATCTTTAAAATATGTGATGATCAAGAACGATTTGCCTCTTGAAATCTACCATACTTATTTTCCCTTTTAGTGTGTTTGTACTAGGTTTGAGTTTCATATAGGTCTTATCTACTATGATATTTTCCCAGAAATAGACAAATCTTTTGTCAACAATCACAATCACAAAAAGAGCATTCGTGATAAAGTTATATCAAATCATCCAGTTTGTATTTCGTGACACGACGTAATGATAGCTCTTGTAGTCTATTGAATTCCTTAATGAGATTTGTATATGTGACAACATAACCTTGAAGAGTTCTCATTCTATGGTTGATCGCTAGGTTTGTCTGAGGCATAGTTCTTTTTTGCGGTTTATTTGGTAGGTGGGAGATCGAAACCTCGTAACTACAGCTTTAAAAAGCCGATATATGACAGCACGACATTGAAGAGTTCCTCGTTGCTGGCAGATGGCTGGGTTTGTCTGCAGACCCTTTTCCGTGTATATAATGGATTTTCTTGTTATCTAGCAAAAACAGTGTATTCATGATATCATTATGTATGAAATCTTCCATTTTGTATTTCGTGACATGGCGTCCTTGGATTACTTAATGAGATTTATATATGTGACAGCATGACCTTGAGAAGTTCCTCGTCACGGGTTGATGGCTAGGGTTGTCTGCGTTATATAGTTCTTTCTGACAGTTTATATCGTTGGTGGAAGATCAAAACTTCGTAAATACAGCCATAAAAAGCTATAGTTACGACGTTTTTGGTCTCCGATCGATGATATGGTTTTGGTCTTCCACCGATGATATGTGGTAGCATGACCTCGAGGAATTTAGTTGAACATGTGAAGGTATTTATGTTGGGAAAATTTTACATGGGTAGATGAAGGCCTACATGGGTAGATGAAGGCCTAGAGCCGGTTGCATTACGAGTATATGCAGGTTTCCACCGCTAACAGAGTCATGTATACATTGTAACTCTTCTTTAAAAATATCGTGTTACGATTTTTTTCGGAGAAAACCATCAATATGTCTTTGCCTGAGTTCTGCTACAATTGGGCACATTCGTCTGTCTGACACTTTCTACAAGTGATGAAGAACTTTTTAAAGAACAACACGGATCTTGGTCGCGTTTACAAGTAGATTGATCTGGGTATATCTTGGTCCAAAACGACACAGTGGCTCGTGTGCCTATGTCCCAGCTCATTTGTGTAGATCAACACCAATGTTAACCTTTCAGTGATCTTTAAAAATGTTCCATTTAATGTGCGACAAAGCGCAACTACTTTATGTGTTTCACTAATGGAAGAACAAGAATTAAGGGGAAATGCCATTTAAACCTTTCTAAAAGAAGGTCTGGCATTGAATCTGAAACAAAGAAGGCTTTGGAGCACATTGAAAGAAAAGTAGATAATGAGTGATTTCGCCTTTCTCAGAATGTTTTCCATACTGAATATGCATATTTTCTTCCTTGATAACATTTATTTTGTCTTCTGCATCACCTTTAAAGTTGTACCAGTCAATAAATTTGTCGTTTGGTAGAAAAAAGATAAGCTATATTTCCGTTTGTTCGACTGACCCTGACCTTTTCTTCCAGCGATATATTTATTCACGCCCGTAGAAAGCAAATTCATATTGGATGGGCTCATGTGTCTGAATATTGGGGGGGGGCTATTTTGGATTTTCTCTAAATTTTCAGTGTAAAATAAGAAAAAAAATCGCCCCCCCCCCCCCCCTGTCCCTACGGGCCTGTCATTTATGTTGCCATTAAATAATTTGTTGTGGACGATAAGGTGAGTAGATTATAAAGATAGAGTTAGTGCACAAAATAGCACAGAAAATACTGAGGCAAAACTATAGGAATATTGCTTATCTGGCGGTTTCTAAATTGCAGACGTCAAAATTAGATTTTGTGTGAGGAAAGGTTAACAAATCTAGTTCTTTATTCTATAAGTGCTGATGTACTCTTTTGATTCAACTTAAGCTTTAGATAGCGTACGGAAATATTCTATTTGCAATGCATTCAAGCGTAATAATTTTCTGGGTTTCTTTAATGGAAGAACAAGGAAGCTTGTCAATAACGAAGCCACACATCTTGACTTACAAAGAAATACTAGATAATTCATGACAATGGGTATGGCAAATTAACCCTGTAACCTATATTGTGCACGAATCCTGTCTTTACTTGTAGGGCCTAACCACTTTAACCCATTCCCACACGATGACTCTTTTTGACTCCCCAGTCCCCACAAGATAATGGCTTTGGAAAACATCGTGGAAAATGAAGAAATTGCTTATGACAAGCAATTTCTTCATTTCCCACAATGTTTTCTTCCCAGAATGATCAAATATTGTGAAATTCCATCGACTTGAAATTGTCGTCTGTATCAACTTTCAATTTGGTCTACTCTATTTTTTTTGCCGTTTGGTTATGGGTTAACGTCTGCCAATCTCTCGATATGGATAACGGCAAAATCTTAACGTTTTGGACAAAGTTAATTATTACTGACTTGCTCAATATAAGACAGAACCACACTCTGTGTTGACAGACGCCCGTCACTTGTATTTATACGATTTCCAAATATTTCAACTATTCTGCAATGGATGCTGATAAAGATAGTATTTGTGTACAGCACAAAAAGCATTGAGGCAAACGGAAAAGGGAAAATGCTGGTCATTGAAATAAAAAAAGAGAAAAAATAAGATTAAAAACTACAATGTATGTAGATCTTGTTTGGAAGAGCCAACTTTGACCAACGCTCGGAAGGTATAGTTTCAGGCAGATGTAGTCTGGGATATCAAATTAACCTGAAACGTTTCTCCTACTGTAATCAATCGACGTAAACCAATTTATTTCTCATCCATAAATATTGTGTGACCTACACGTAAACACTACATCATCTAGTTCCTTCCAAAGCCTCGTAACTAGTAGAGCTTAAAGAGACATTTCACTTATATTTTTTATAGATTCTACTTTTATTTAAATCTGAAAGAGCATATTTTCTTATGAAAATTCTGAAAATTTCCAGCCAAAATATTGCGCCGTTTACTAGTGTTATGTATTTTCGTGCTAAAATTAAACAAATCGATGTGGACAGCAGTTCAGATTTATTTAAAACTTGTCAAATCTGTCTCAACTTTGAAGTCGTATTTTTCGCTTATAAACAACATTAGAATAACAAATCTTTGCATTAAGACATACTTAAAAATGAAATTGGAATGTTATATCCCTTTAAAAGGATCATTGGAAGAAAACTAGCCACATATTACACAATCCGTTGAAGGACAAAAACTATTTTCTTGCAGTAGGCGAAGCGTTGTTCTCCGAAATTGCCACAGCGATTGGATGAGAAGTACAGTTAAGTATACATATATCTCGAAGTTCGTGGGACCTAAGGAAACACTTCGGGGTATAGATACTATACTGTAAATCAAACGTTAATTGGTGTTTCCGAAAAGGGTGTGATTTTAAGGTTGTTCAACAATTGGCATCATGTGACATAAGATCTTCGAGGAGTTAGGTTTTCAACTATATCGGAGCTGAATGTCATGGTATGTGTGCCCTTTAATTTGTCAAATTGTTGTTTTCAACTTTGTTTTAAATATAAGGTAAGACCTGGGTGATCCACTCCCTGTATAATCGTTATATTTCGACTTATTCCGTAACGTCAGTAAGTCCGAGCATCTTTAAAGTACCATGCAATATCGCCTGTTTCTGTAACAACGGAAATAATCGAGATGCTCAGATTCCCGGGTAATATTCTGAACAATTTTTGTGAAAATGTTTCTATAATGTATGAAAAGAGTAGGCAAAAAAAAAACTTACAAAAGTCAAATATTCAAAATTTGAGAGCAGTAAAATTTACCATCCTTGAAATCGTCTATTCGCACCATACAGATTTCGTTCCACAACTGGTCACATAGCCCATTACCACTTGGTCTTACCTTAATGACCACGAATAGAAGTCGTGTCTTCTATGGTTGTCAAAACTAGGTTTTGTCTTGGAAAGTGTTAACGTTGGCTTCTCTAATTAGGCTGTCTATGAACGGGTCAATATTAACGCATTTATCATTCCTGTGATCGTTTATTTAAATATAATCCCCGGGTGAGTTTATGATTATTATAACACCACTACTATATAGATCTTCAATGAATAAAGCTGCTTTTCAACGAAAACCTCGTAACTGCAGCTTGTTTAAGGTGCAGTTACGAGTTTTTTGTTGAAAAGCAGCGATAAGCTGTTAATCAATGAGTCGTGCAGCAGAATTATAGAACAAAAACCAGATCAATTATTAATTGGAATTGTAAACTATCCATGTGATGTTACAGCCTGACAATTGCATAGAAGTGTTGCATCCCAAAGCAGACAGAATGTTCATAATGAAAGTAAGTTGCATGTTTGATATTTCTTTCATTCTTTCTTCTTTCTTCTTTTTTTCTAATTTATTCATTCATTAATATGTTTATTTATTGCCCTTATGAAACTTTGAAGTTCATAAATAGACTATCTTTCACATGCAACATGTTTTTGTTAAATCTTCTGAATATAGAAATAGTGTTGTCGTGTGTACAGATGGATAAAAATACACGCTTTTTAACCATTAATTCCAATAGTTAATAAAAAAATTTGAAAGAACATAATGAACCTGGTCAGACGACACAAGTTTATGTTCTTGAAAAAGAAGGATAGTGAAAAATTGTGATTACCAAGTCTTGAATATCAACGTTGTTTAACCACACAAAAGGAACTAAATATATATGGAGAAATTTCCATAGTCAATAAAAATATCAACTGACCTATCACAAAACATATATAGTGAAGATCTATTACGTTCATCCACGAAATGCTTCGATATTGTTATGACACATGGAAAGTGACTTTACGGGCATATGGGACCAACATGTGTGCAGATCAGTCTGCATATAGTCCTTATACGTCAAATTTACTTTAAATCAGTACTGGTCTCTTATAGTTTCATAATCGATCATGCACTAAGTCAACAGCTGATCTGGGACTAATTTGGTCTAAAATGCTGTAAGAACCCCATTTCCAGATCTCGGCTCATATTTTATTTGTCTCGTCAACTTGTTTATTGGTCTGTATTTTTAGAAGTATTTATTCTTATATCCTTTGATTCCAAGACTTTTTTAAGACCCCCCCCCCCTTGCCGTGATGTCTTGTCTAGCGGATTTAGGCGAGCACTTCAACTGTAGTTGAATTACCTAAGAACATGTAGAGAAAGGAGTTAAACGTGTTACTGTATCTTCATTTTTTTTTTTTTTTTTTTTTTGAAAAAAAAAAAAAACCCAACTCTTATAAGCTTTTTTATAGCAGAAACCATGCACCAAATAGGAAATTGTCGATTTGCGGTTTGCCATTTCATTAACTTTTCTCCCTCGTCCAAAGTTTTCTATTTTTCTGTGTCTGGAAAAAGAGACGGATGTTGTTTTTATTTGAGCTTGGATCTGTAAAAAGGGTTTTATGGCTTTTGAGACCAACATTATGTCCAGATCAGGGTTGCATTTACACAGTCTGATCAACACGCATCAAAGATGACAGCATGAATCGTGCATGCAAAGACTCGCAAAGTCTCCAATGCTGAAATGACCCTCTTTCCAAATCCAAGCACATATCATTTTGCCTTTCAGGTGTTATCCCGACTGATCTTTGTCCACTGGAAGCGAATCCACGTCTGTATACTCGCTATTCTTGTAATACTGACCATGGCACAATTTTTGCTGGTATTTCAAGATGTTTGGACCACTGACGAACAATTCACTATTCCACCCCTGTCCGAGTGGGAACAACATACAGGGATAGACTTCAACATAGAACGATCGTTCATATTCAGACATCAAAATAACAACGCTAGTCATACAAATAGACGAATTCCAAAATATCTACACTTCATCTGGTCAGATATGAT
This sequence comes from Fragum sueziense, assembly GCA_963680895.1. Taxonomy (NCBI): domain Eukaryota; kingdom Metazoa; phylum Mollusca; class Bivalvia; order Cardiida; family Cardiidae; genus Fragum; species Fragum sueziense. The sequence continues at coordinate 64,099,091 of OY804592.1, forward strand.
CATACCGGACATGTTCGTTGAAAATCTTCGTTCTTTCAGATTAAACAATCCAGGTTGGACGATATATTTATGGACGTTTAAAAATAGCCGCGACATAATCGCACGTAAAGAACCAAAATTGTTACAACTGTTCAACAATTTTGGAATAAAAGCTATGAAAGCTGACATAATTAGATTTGTGGTTATGTTTCATTATGGCGGCGCATATTTTGATTTAGATACCAAATCAGTGAAACCTCTCGACCCATTTGTGAAGGACAGAGAATGTATCTTATCTGCAGAATCGAGGGAGAATGCAATCGTGTATCTCAAAAGCAGATCCTTACTCGCAAGTTCTGTTTTTCTGTGTCGACCAAAACACCCATTATTTAGATATTTACTAGACCGTTTACCCTTATATGGTAATGAGAAAAGCATCATGGCGGCGGCCGGTCCATTGTTTGTCACGTGGAGTGTCCAAAAGTTTGTGGACATACACATGAATCATCCTAGGGAACCCCGGAGTCCCCTCATACGCGATGACGCACATGAGAGGACCCCGGGTTTTCCAAGGATGAACACGAATATGGTATCGTATAATCAAGCAATAGGTGATGTCAACTTTGAGGTTGTGTCTAGTCGGTATTTTGAAGACCATATTCTAGCAGAAACTAGTGTTCAGTTTGCTAAATTATGTTTTGAAGCAAGACAGCGAGGACGTAGGCCTATTGCAGGTATTGTGGATATCAAATCTGAAGATGCCACGAGGACTGAAGTACAACGACATTACGGAGTTGATTGGACCATAATAGTGCTGTCTGCTTGTTCCTTTTGGAGACAACATGGCGGAATACTTAGAACTTTAAGTCCGGATGCTATCACAGTACATTCACATTATGGAACTTATTTGAAAGAACATCGTGAGAAAATAAAAACGTCGCCGAAACATTCGATATATGATGTCATACCTGATGCGATAGTACCGACATGGGAAACATTTGCTGATTATGTTGATTTGTAGATATTTTTTAAATTCTTCTGATATAATAAGAATCTTCTCGTAGAACATACTGTAGTCATATTGTACTTTAATGCAAAATATGGAAGGAATTTCTCAAGGGCAGAAAACAGATGGCTCACCTCACGTTGGCTCACGTTCAAAGTGGGATGGTTTGATTAAATAATTGTGGACACGGAAAACACTGGTGGTGCTTCTGTTCATTCCCTGACCTTGACACACAAACTAGAACACGGAGAATCGGCTCAAGTCGAAGCAATCTTGACAAGAAAAACCACATTACCGGTATTTTGCTACTGTTATTTTGGTTTGTCGATTCCAACCATTCTGATAGGTTGGTCAGGATGTCTTTCAGATCGCCCATCCATGCACATGTATCAACCAATTATCACACAGTGACTCTTTTTGACTTCACGAAAGATAATGAAAAAATAAGTATTCAACGGAATACTGTAATCAATATAAGATCGCTGCTAGATTGTTCTTGATGGGAAGACAATGTCATGGGAAATGGGCCATTGTTGTCGTAGCGTAGATATTTGAGACTGCATAATTTTTAATTTCGTTTCAAATAGTTTGGAGCACATGTTTGAAACATTTCAAAAGAATGCCGTCATTCATTACTCGTTCTTAGATATGACGTCAATTCATTACGACAGTTCTTTCCCGTGCAAAATAGAAAGTAAAGTTATGCTGATTATAAAATTAAAGGGACATTTCATTCCAATTTCAATTTTTTAAAGTATGTCTTGATGCCAAGATTGGTTATTCTAATGAGTATACATACTATTAGTTTTTTGAAGTAGTTGCCAATAAGCGAGAAACACGCATTTAAAGTTGAGACATAATCGATAAATTGCATATAAATCCGAACTGTTGTCCACAACAATTTGTTCAATTCTAACACAAAAATATAAAGTTCTCGTAAACGGCGCAATATTTTGGCTTGAAATTTTCAGAATTTTCATAAGGAAATATGCTCTTTCAGATGAAAATAAAAGTAAAATTTATGACAAAAAATTCTGAAATGTCACTTTAATGTTTAATCGAATGAAGAAATTATTTTTCACCAAACTGGATTGGTTTTTGTGTATAGGATCGAGTCATGCGAAAAGGAATTTTTGTGTTGTACATATTTTATCCTTACTTCATCTAGAGTACTGAAGAGAAAATCATTAAAACCAATATTGTGGTAAAAGATTAATTGTGGCAATCTGAATTTTCTTCTATTACCAATTGTTTCAAATACATTTTGATTAAATATTATTGGTTCAGTCACAAATTTTGTTGAATTCGGGCCATTCGATAAGTTTTTCGCCATGAAACTGTTTCCTAAAATTCAAAAGTGGGGAAAAAATCTTCGATTGACGAATAAATGAATAATTTTTGAATTAGAAGAAAATCAACGTTAGATTTGTACCAATATACGAATTCTGCCTTTATTCTAATGTGTCTAATATTCAGGCTCCCTTTTAGAACGGCGTATTTAATCTACGGAACTGTATTCTGAAATTAATTTCTAGTCTCTAATAAATTTCTTCTTTATAATTGATATGTAGAAATAATTAATGTTGGGGAATTGCAATGGGTCCTATATAGAACACCGATTCAAAAATTTGGTACGTACTCTTTTTACTTTGTTTCTTAATCAATATATATTTCTATGAAAATAGATATTAGCCCATTGCCACACGGTGACGGTTTTTGACCCAGCACAAGATAAAAACTATGGAAAACATTATACTGATATTTTCTTCTGGTCCCGGCGTAAAGAAGCTAGGCCTATTGAAGAGCAACATGGATCTTGATCTGATCACGAGTACACGCAGGCCGATCTGGATCCATGTAGGTGTGGCATCAAATGTTTTCAAAATGGAACTTGTACCTTAAACTTTTATCTCATTTGTACAAGCCGATGCAGAAAAACATATCGTCGCTTTTCAACAAAGAACTCGGAACTGCAGCTTAAAACAAGCTGCAGTTACGAAGTTTTTGTTGTAAATTGACGATATGGAGAAAGCATTATCCACGACATTGAAGTTGCTGGTTTCGTTGATGTCTAAGTCGAAATATCATTCGAATGCAATTTTTTCTAAAGCTTCCTTCTGAATTTCATGATAAATCTAAAACATTAGTCTATAGGGATTAAACAATCCAGGTTGGACGATATATTTATGGACGTTTAAAAATAGCCGCGACATAATCGCACGTAAAGAACCAAAATTGTTACAACTGTTCAACAATTTTGGAATAAAAGCTATGAAAGCTGACATAATTAGATTTGTGGTTATGTTTCATTATGGCGGCGCATATTTTGATTTAGATACCGAATCAGTGAAACCTCTCGATCCATTTGTGAAGGACAGAGAATGTATCTTATCTGCAGAATCGAGGGAGAATGCAATCGTGTATCTCAAAAGCAGATCCTTACTCGCAAGTTCTGTTTTTCTGTGTCGACCAAAACACCCATTATTTAGATATTTACTAGACCGTTTACCCTTATATGGTAATGAGAAAAGCATCATGGCGGCGGCCGGTCCATTGTTTGTCACGTGGAGTGTCCAAAAGTTTGTGGACATACACATGAATCATCCTAGGGAACCCCGGAGTCCCCTCATACGCGATGACGCACATGAGAGGACCCCGGGTTTTCCAAGGATGAACACGAATATGGTATCATATAATACAGCAATAGGTGATGTCAACTTTGAGGTTGTGTCTAGTCAGTATTTTGAAGACCATATTCTAGCAGAAACTAGTGTTCAGTTTGCTAAATTATGTTTTGAAACAAGACAGCGAGGACGTAGGCCTATTGCAGGTATTGTGGATATCAAATCTGAAGATGCCACGAGGACTGAAGTACAACGACATTACGGAGTTGATTGGACCATAATAGTGCTGTCTGCTTGTTCCTATTGGAGACAACATGGCGGAATACTTAGAACTTTAAGTCCGGATGCTATCACAGTACATTCACATTATGGAACTTATTTGAAAGAACATCGTGAGAAAATAAAAACGTCACCGAAACATTTGATATATGATGTTGTACCCGACGTGATTGTACTGACATTGGATACATTTACTGAATCTGTTGATTTGTAGATCTTTTTGTAAAATTCTTCTGATACAATTAAAATCTTCTCGTAGAACAGCAATATTGTACTTTAATGCACAATACGGAATGGATTGTTCAACAACAAGAAATTTGGCTCACATCACGTTGACTCACGTTCAAAGTGGGTGGTTTGATTAAATAATTGTGGACACGGATTACACTGGTGGTGCTTCTGTTCATTTCGTTTCCTTGAAACACAAACTAGAACACGGAGAATCGGCTCAAGTCGAGGCAAGCTTGACAAGAAAAAAACACATTACCGGTATTTTGCTACTCTTATTTTGGACTGTCCATTCCAACCATTCTGATAGGTTGGTCAGGCTGTCTTTCAGATCGCCCATTCATGCACATGTGTCAACCAATTACCACACAATGACTCTTTTTGACTTCACGAAAGATGATTTGGCTTTGGAAAACATTGTGGAAAAAGAAGACATGTATTTTTTTAATTTCCCACAATGTAATTTCTATACAATAAGACCGAAAATATAAAATTTCATTCAGTTTGAATTGTAGTCCGCAACATCTTTGACTTTGGTTAAGTCTAAAATTTTAACGTCTGGTAATGGGTTAATACAATCCTGTAGATCACCCATTGAAACATCATTGGCAACACGTGTCCAAAATGTACTCTTGATTTTGATAATGTACTTTGAATGCAAGCAATTACACCTACATTTAGATCATTCATTTCCAAAGCCTTATCTCTATGATATCATACTGTCATTTAATGAACCAATTTAGTGTTCATTCTAGTAAATCCTTCCCGATTTCCGCCAGCAATTTGCTTCCTATACCTAATATTAAAGTCTTACTTAACCTTCTTTCCGACAGCAATTGCTTTTTAACTTTTTTTCAAGGCAAACTCTGGTTTCAACATCCTTATTGGAAAAGACTTAAGCAAACATTTGGAGAAAATAAGGCAATGCCATGACTCTCGATATTTTCTACTGGCATGCTATTATGTACAAAAAATATACTTTTCTCGGCGTTTTGGTTTCTATAGGGGAAAATTGCAGTGCTTACTTTACCATTCCTCCGACAGTCATTGTTATTTAACCTTTATAGAAATGATTCCTAACAGTTTAAAGAAACACAAACATCTACATAAATGCAAACGAAACCATTGTTTAGTCAGTGTACATGATGTTCGGTGCTCTTCTAAAGTTACTCTCCATGCCGAGCTCTATTGATTAAACCATCAAATATGACCTCTGCAGTTTTCGGTACGCCAACAGCCTATTTGGTCGTCATAATCTAATTATAGCACACCATTTGAATTATCGAATCAAAATCATTCAGTTTTATCTTGCATGATCATTACGTATACATTACGTCGCTTCTATTTTTGGCTGAAGCCGGTAACATTTGAATTATCGAATCAAAATCTTTCAGTTTGATCTGGTTTGATTACGTATACATTACGTCGATTCTATTTTTAGCGGAAGCTGGTAATTTGAAGCGTTAGCCAATCATTTCTTGTATCAGAAATTTCGATTGTTTATGAGTATATTGGCGACGATTGGATACCGAAATCCCGCCAAGGCCCCGAGATTAGACGTGAAACGACCCCGCGAGAACAGAGAGTATTCTATCGAAATGGAATGTAGGGAGAATACGCTCTGTTCGTAAGAGAGTATTCTAAAGTATGATCCCCTTATGTACGAAAGGGTAATTCTAAATCATTTAGAAAAACAACGATGAAAAAAAACCATTAAATTTTAACATAGATTTGATATATATGCAAAGAAAGATGTTGAAGATAATTCGAAGACATCAAATCAATGTAAACATGTCATGCTGCACGACATAGAAAATGTAATCATGTAACGGAATATTGTAATTAAAACGAGATATCTGTTAGATTGTTCTTTATATTGAGACCATGTCACGGGGAAAGGAATATTCTTATTTTATATAAATAACCCTATGTCAGATTTTAAATTTAGTTTGAAATACAATGTAACACAAAGAAATATTTTAAAAGAATACCGTCAAAACTCATTCTTTGATATGACGTCAATTCACTACGCGGATACGGAAATGCAATTATATGATATAATGATGAAATTAATTTTCATCAAACTAGATTGGTGTTGTGTATAGGATCGAGTCACATGAAAAGGGATTTTTGTGGTACATATTTTATCTTTACTTTACCTAGAGTGTTTATGAGAAAATAATCATTGAAGTCAATATTAATTGTGGTTAAAGATTAATTGTGGCAATCTGAATTTTCTTCTATTACCAATTGTTTCAAATGCATTTTGATTGAAATATTATTGCTTCAGTCGCAAAATTTGTTGAATTCGGACCATTCGATAAGTTTTTCGCCATGAATCATATTTCCTCAAATTTATAAGTGGGAAAAATCTTCGATTTGCTAAAAAATGAATTCCTATCAAATTAGCAGAAAAATCAACGTAAGAAACCAAAAAACGAAAGCAGCTTTTACTCTAAATTGTCTTGTATTCGGGATCCTTTTTAGTACGACGTATTTAATCTACGAAACTGTATTCTGAAATTAATTTCTAGGCTCTAATAAATTTCTCCTTAATAAATGATATCTAGAAATAATTAATGTTGGGGAATTGTAATGGGTCCTTTATAGAATACCGATTCAAAAGGTATTCATTATTTTGGTTTTGTTTCCTTACATAATTTACATGAAAACTAATACATGTGCTTACCCATTTGGCCTACCACATGATGACAACTACAGCAGAAAACAAGCTGCGGTTACGAGAGTTTTTGTTGAAAAGCAACGATATGTCCACGACATTGAAGTTGCTGGTTCCGTAGATGTCAAAGTCGAAATATCATTCGAATGCCATGTTTTCTAGAGCTTCCTCCTGAATGTCATGGCAAATCTAAAACAGTAGCCTATAGGGACATATAAACCAGGGAACTAAATCAGAATATAGAATTGCGTGACAGTACTTACAGATGTTCCTGTTTGAAAGAGTTCTAATGAGAGAACGTGCGAAGAAACGATTACCACCCAACCTTGACTTTTCTTTTATGCCAAGGACAAGAAATAGCTTGAAGACATAGATATCATTTCCTTAAGTTCCCATTTGAAATGTTTGATAAATAAACCTTTCTAGAGACACATGAAAAACGAATTAAATATAAAGATTATGATTATTGAGCGACATCTTGTAGACATTCTCTATAATAATTCTAATGAGAGGGCGTAGGCCTACACTTAGGGGAATCACATGGTATTACACCTTCTTAGCTAACCCTAAATCAAATTGGTCAAGTTATAACAAAATCTTAGACGACTGTCTAGAATTTTTGTGTCACGTTACTCTTATTTGTGATGTAAAGATATCATAACCACAAGACGCTGATATTTCTTTTTGTGCCATTGGTTCTGTTAATACTAACGACAGATTTGTCGAACACTAATTTCTTTTTTTCTACCGCAACTGATGCCAGAATCTAAGGACGTATGAACCGACAAAAAAGAACAGCATAGCGTGACATAACTCGTGATAGATCCTGAAGATGTTACTAATGAGAACACGTGGAGAAATAATTTCCTTTCCACCTTCAGATTTTTCTCTGTCAGTGTCAACATTTTGGTTAAAAAAGTAATATTCCTTTTCCATTAGTTTCCTATATCATACTAGTAGATTATACAAGAAACCTCTATCCATCTCCTCAACGAACGAATCGAATAAGAATATAATGCGCGTATGTGTAGGTTTGATTGTAAAGTCAATTTTGTGTTGCTATTATGAAGGTTTTGGTCCCTAATTCAACCCATTAACAGACGGTAACATTTGAGACTTGTAGGAAAAATGCTTAATCATGTGGGAATGGGAAAGACAGTCTAACTATGTTAGACAGCTTCTAAATTATGGTCTAATTCAATACAAATGAGCCAGAATCTGGAGAAGGATATCTAACGGCATTTGAGATCACCACGGATCAAGATCAGCGTGTCTTTTTAAGTAGTCTGATCAAGGTCCACGCTGTTCTCTAATAGCACCATACATGGATAATGATTCGTCCACAATTAGGCACAATCTAATCTTCAAACATTGTGTATAGTATGACTGCAGTCTAAAATGTGTATTTCCATATCCTGGCTTCAGGAATTGCGAATCGTGATTGCAGTGTTGAAAGTCAAGCCGTCCAAGGACACAATTTAGTTTAAATTCAAGCTAAGATTATATGCTTTCCTTAACTACATTTACGCCTATCTTATTTTCAAGGACAACGAATTCCTTGAATGTCATATCATATGACCTGCCTGCATTACTACATTTTGTCTCTGTCTGGTGATGCTGTTCATCTGAGAAAGGATTGTCTAACAGCACAAGGCCAGACAACGCCTAATGCGCTGTCTAATTGAATATAAATAAAATATTAACATTGCTCAAGTTCTTGTGTTTTTCTTAGTCGTATCGTAGCGTTATAGCCAAGTTATAGGATATTAAACTTCAAAATGTTTAACGATTTCCTAATTAGAACCTAGGGCCCGCACTATCAACGACTATTCTTTTGGCACAATCAGATTTCTCGCAGCATCTAGTCGTCGTAAATTATAACGTAAGGTATTTTCTAGTATAATTATTTAACTTCTTTGCATTGTACCAGTCTTGAAATTTTATTTGTGGTAAATACCAATGACGTCTTTTCCTGGTGCATACAACAAGAAAGTTCATTAACGTTTTTATCTAGTCTCCGGTGTCACTAATTTATACTTGTAAACATACTCGTCATAGGAAACTTTATTTCCTGCACTTTAGATGCAGCCTCGAGATAAACAAGTTATTACCGTCTCCATATTTTCGTGGGTGTTCATTTTGCTCCGAGAAAATGTGATTACGTGTATTTATGTACATCGAAAGAACAACCGTTCTTTTTTCAACGATTGCAACCAAAGGCCTACTTGAAATTTAACGGACCCAATACATGTATTTCTCATCCACAAAGTCTTTCAAAACTGAACGTCTGCTGCATAGAATCGCAAATGTTGAAAGAGCATCCCTAACAATTACATGCAATTCTGAGAAGTTGCAATTTTCGCGTCAAAGGATTAATCGAACCACTTCAAACGCATAATTTCGCTCCGAAAATTCGGAGACACGTCCTGATTGCAATTAACGAAGGGTTGTGAGACACGTGTAGAACTAACCAATACAAATTAAGGACTCAGTCAAGATGACGTGTTTTCGATATTTTCTAGATATGTACTACAAAATCACATCATTACTGCTCGCCGGCAGCTACCAGTGTCGCTCATTTACAATTGTAAACATACTTGTCATAGAAAACACCGTTATTTCCTGCACTGTTGATTAGAGCACCTGAAAAGGGGTCAACATCTGACAGGCACCAGTTAAGGCCATCTTCTAAAACCAAAATCGGTTATATTTTCACTAACCAATTACATCTCTCGATATATATAATTTGCCATGGTAACCACGTGAAAACACATATTTCTGCACGGAGATGTGATGTCGTCGTGGTTTTAATCACTTTCAAAAAAACTGAATTAAAGCGTTTATTTGATTGGTCAGAAGAACATGTCATAGAAGACCCTTTACCGGTACCTGTCATATGTTACTGCAACTTAACACCGGATTTTCACCAGATTGTGATATTTAGCACACGCTTATCTGGAAACACTGACTGTAGTTTCAAATCTTGTAAGAGTCCCTTTTCTAGATCCGGCTCAAGTGTATGCAACTTCTTTTTATCGGAGACAAATGGGAAATGTCCATGCAAAGGCTAAAGATATTATAGAATGACATATTTTCAATATGTCCCACAAAACCACATCATTAATGCTCGCCTGCAGCGTCACTCATTTTCTTCAGATTGGATTCGGCGTCATAATAATATAAGTTTTCCCGCTTCTATAACCTCCGTACAGAGGTCATTGTACTGTCAAATTGGCAGATTTGGTAACTTCCTTAACAAACATTAGGGCCTACCATAGATTCAACGTCTTCGATAGACAGCGTTGGTCTATTGTCACTCTGTCACGATATTGTGATACATGTTTACAAAATTATCAATGTAAGAACACTACATCGAACTCCAAATCACTGTAATTTTGCTTGTGATGGTTCGAATCTTGCATATGTCTCCCACCTGCAAGATTCGAACCAACACTTGCAAAATTGTATTGAAAATTAACAACGCATTCAACCTTATTTACACAGATATTTTTTTAATAGGTGCTATATAAATATCAAAAACAAGAAAATAGTCATGGTACTTTCATTGGTCGATTTACTCTTTCCGCACTCTGTAAGCGCTGAGCTAGACGTCGCCGGTAGACACATCTTTGGTGAACAATGAAAGCATGATTCAACCCCTTCACAAATAAACTCTCGACATAAGTTACGTAGAAGAGGAAAACAATATCTATTGGCATATCCAGCTCTAAGCAACATTTGTATGTGGTCTGTAGCATCTTTGACATTAAAGCAGCACATTTCTTTTCCGTTTCGGAAATGTTCAAGACAGTGAGATACACATTCTTGGACAGCATTTCAAAGAATAGTCATAAGCCTGCTCCAGCTCATTCTCTCACCAGTGCTACAACTTCCATTCCCAGTCTCCAGCTGCTCTCTCGCTTAGGCGATTCGCATCAATTGGTGAAACATGAATTTTGTCAAATTTCAGAAAGGATAATTACCGAGCCGGGGTTCGAAGTCACAACCCCTGTGTGTTCGACTCCGGCATAACCGACTGAGCTATCCGGTCTAGGTCGTTTTAGGCCAATTGGATCAAGGATCGAAATAATCCCATTCGTTCATTCTGTTCGTGTAACACGATTGTTCCCCTTTGTTTAACAGCTTGTGTTTCGCGTTTCTCTGTCCGCATTTGTTACCAGTGAGTGCCAGTTATTGAACGGCAATGAGCTTTGACTGAATTAACCCATTGCCAAGCAGCAGACTTTTAGAATTCGGAGATGTTGCAGACAATTTCAAGTGAATCTAGTTAAACATTTATTGGGTCTTTCTGGGGAGAAAACATTGTTGAAAATGAAGAAATTGCTTGTGAGAAGCAGTTTCTTCTTCATCTTTAACAATGTTTTCCAAAAGCTTCCATCTTGCGGTGTATCAAAAGTGTCATTATGTGGGAATGGGTTAATCAGAAGACTGACTTGAAACATAGTATGAAGACTAGTTGATGTACATGGTCTCAATACACGGTGTATAATCACGTGACTTAGAATTTTTGATAATCTTCAATAACTTTGTCAATGCTTGACCAATTTGAATTCGGTTTGAAGCAGAGAAGGTGGAAAAATGTCAGGAATAACATGGACGTCGTAGATTTTTGAAATAACAACTGATAAAAAAGTTATTGAAGATAAACCAAAATTTTGGTTTATCTTCAATAACTTTTTATCTGTTGATTTTTCAAAAATCAACCACGTCCATCTAATGGGTGACGACTATCCACATTCTCTGCTTGAAACCAAATTCAAACAGGTCCAATATTAACAAAGTTACTGAATATTTTCTGAAATTTGTGTATCACGTGATTATACATCGTGCAATATGAAGACTAGAATGGTTGGGTATCAAAACAACTAACTATGCGTACTAAAAGATGCTGCAGATAACACAATGAATGTAGATAAAGATAGAAGTTCTGTATATGATAGCACAGAAAATATTGAGGCAAACAAATGCTAGACAAGGGCCGTCAGAGACGGACAATGCTCCCCGAATAAGGCATTGTCACAATAAATGTATGCCATGGAGAGCACTTTATTGTCAAGTGCATCTCATTTGCTACTCAAATATGAAATTTCATCAAATTCTGACCATTAGACTAGGAGAAATTAGAGAAAAACTGTATTTTACCTTAAGTCCCCTTTTCCCATGACGAGGCCTCAAATCCAAAAACAGGCATAAGTACATTGGCATTATGTCATAGGGAGTTCACATGGTAAGTTTCATTTGATTTGGCCCAAGGGTTATAGAGAAATCGCTTCAGATGGACGGACGGACGGATGGATGGACGGACAGACAAAGCGGCGACTATATGCTCTCCCTTCAGGGAGCATAAAAATGCTAGTTATTTGCCTCAATGTTTTCCCAGTCTTTGTCTATTACGGACACCTAAAGCAGGCAATGTTTTGCAAAAGAACAAAACTTCAAGAGTACATATTTGTTTTTACACTAACAAATAAGAAGTCATTTTGTACTTGTATCTAAAAATGTATTATTTATAAGCTTCCACCACATTTTTACAAGATCAAGTTTCACACAAGCAGTTCACAAAACCGACATCAATGTACATGTATCTGTAAAGCTACAGACAATAAGGGGGTATTGGATTTTCATTTAATTTTCGAAATGCAATATTTTATCTATTGCTTATCAAACCCTTTGTTGTGAGTACTCACTGGAATCGTCTCATCGAGGGTTTGGATTTGAAATAAGAAATTAAAAATGTCTTTACCCCCTCTTATCTGTTGCTCTGTTCAGGTAGCTTCTACAACCTACATAGTGTTCAATAAAATTTGGCTATGTTAAAAAATCCTGTAACTAAAGCTTGCATAAGCTGTTGTTACAACTTTTTTGTACGTAGCTAAAGAAAATAAGCATCACAAATTTCGGTTTTAGGCCAGTGACTATTGTTCTCACTCATGTTAAGAACCCTTCTGCATCAAAATCATTTTTTTCTATAAAGTTAACATCTTAATGCTTAGGATTCTATGGAATGAAATTAAGATAGTCCACCTCTAATGAGATTAATATGACTTCGGAATTATTTGGGCAAAGTCGAAAACATTCAGCAGTGAAATGTTTCACCGCCGAATGTTTACGACGTCAATTCGGTTAGTTTCAGACATATAACAAAGTTAAATGACGCACAAAAAATTCCGACATGGTGTGAATTTTATCACGGACGGACTACCCTAAGGAACAAATCATTGAAGAAAATTTTACGCTATCACAATAATAACACAAGGCACACAGAGTGAGAATAAACTTCAAAATATTTCTTCACTTACAACCATGTCACAATGTGTTTTTTTTTTTCCAAAACCTATGACTTCATCAACTAAGTAGGTATAGGCACTATACATTTTGCGCTTAATCTTGGACATTTTATTTTGTCTCAAAGTAAAATTTGAAACATTTCAAAAAGATAGAGAAATGTAACCTTTTTCTTCAAGGTAATATTTTTGACAAAAAGTCATTCTAAAAAATGTAAAAATACTAAATCTAGGAAAAAAAGAAATCTATTCTTCAAAATATCCACAACCCTTGTACTGAAAAGTAAAAATATCTATAAAATGTTTTTGACAAATAAAGTCTATACATAAACAAGAGCCTTCAAAATGGAAATGCTCTGTGAAAGAAATTTCAAAATTTAGGATAGACATACATTAATGAGCCAGGATCTGGAAAAACGTCCCTTAAGGCTTTTGAGCCCAACATAGATCCAGATCAGCCTGTGCATACGCACAGTCTGATCAGGATCAATGTTGTTCTCTAATACTTTTTTCATGACCTATAGTAACTTATAAAGAGTAGCATGGATGCATATTGGACTCCATTTGACAACAGGCTGATCTTAAAACTCAATTTTGAAAAATGCTTTAAGGGACGTTTTTCCAGATCCCGGCTCATTTACAATGTGGCAGTTATACCCATCTTTGAAACTTTGTAAACAAAAAAAAAGTCTATCAAAGTAAAAAGTAAAGTAAAGACCAGCACGAAAAGGCGAATGTTGTCCTATTACTAACGATAGACACTTTTCAACAAGATTTTTGTTGAAAAGCAGCGATTTGTGGAAAGTAATTGTCACAGCTATCTTTAACCCATTACCAAATGGCAAAATTTTGAGTTGATCCAAATTCAAAGATGTTTCAGACGACTCTTTCAAGTGAATAAAATTTAATTTTTTACTTTCTTTTGTGGTAGAAAACACTGTGGGAAATGAAGGAATTGCTTGTCACAAGCAATTTCTTCATTTTCCACAATGTTTTCCAAAGCATTTATGTTTTGGGGAGTTAAAAAGAGCCAATGTGTGGTAATGAGTTAATCACAAAGACAGAAATTGTTTGTAAACAGATTCAAGCATACAGTATCAGAACCTCTTTCATACCTTATAAAAATACAGAATAACTATACATATATAGCTAAGAACATCGATAATCACTTAATGTAGTACACAGGAATTTACATGAAATACTTTATCGTCCTGGAAATTAACACTTTCCCAGACCATAACATTCTAGACTGGTCAAAATTCAACAATGTTGCAGACATCATTTACCAGTTGATGAAATTCAGAAATTTTTATGACTTTATAAGTCGAAAAAAGTGGGAAATGCTTGTCACAAGCATTTTCTTCATTTTCCATACTATTTTTTCCAACTTGAGAGGCATCAAAAAACGTCAATGTGTGACTATGGGTTAAGCTTTCATTTGTCTCTTTTCCTAGGTTAGAACAGACCTATAGTTAATGAATACATCAATATTTATAAACAATTAATTTGAACTAACCTATGAACTTACTCTTACAAAACTGTAAGAAAATCTTTGGGTTCTTTTTTAACCATACTAAAGAAAGTTTTAAAAAAACATTGAAAGAGAACATGAGAATGCTGGTTCTTTTTCTCTGAAAACAAAATGCGCATCTTTTATGTGAAGAAAAAAGACTTTGTGGAATATTCATCATCACTGATTCCATACATATATCATCACTTTTCAACAAAACCACCAAACTTCAGCTTCAAACAAGCTGTAGTTACAAGGTTTTTCGTTGAAAATCCTTGATATGTATTAGTCTTTTTACCATCATTTATTTCTAATTTCACATGGCAGTTGAAGGATTTGATCATGATCATGACATACATTACGAATACATTGTGAATTATTACAATACAAGTATTAGGCCTTGTAGAATCTGCATGTCTTATGCGAGAAGAATCACATTGATTTGACAACAATATCCTTGTTCTGCTGCAAGGTAGTAAAGCCAGAACAAAACTATACTAAATAGGTTAATTACTTAGCCCTTTCCCAAACGACAAAATTTTAGGGTGGTCCAATTTGAAAGCCGCTTCAAACGACAAAATATGTGTTGATAACAACAAGATTTGTGTAAAATATTGCACAGAAAATATTGAGACAAAAGGAGAAACTGCTGGTTATCAGCAGTTTCTTCTTTTGTCTCAATGCTTTCTCAAGTCTTTTCTATTAGGGAAGTCAGGTCTTGTTTGGAAAAGGGTTAACAAAGAAATGACTACAAAAGTAACATTGTAAATTAGGTATTTGTAGTAAATGCTACATGACATAAAAGCCATATTTAACAAAACAAATATTTGAACCATGATTGCTTTCACAAATGATAACTATTTTACATGTGTACATCTATAATGGGAAAGCTAAACAAAGTAAAGCAGTCTAACAATGCTGAAATGAATATATTATAGACATCATTTCCTGGCAATGTTTTAAATGAAGTGTTATACATCCAGGGCTCAGCACAAAATTATTGTAAATGCATATAAACCTACATGCACTTACAAGTTTTGTGTTCAGTCCTTGAATTTTCTATAACAAAGTGTGATAGTTTGGCAGAAGATTATGACTTTAAGCAAATATTTTATTTTAATACTATCCTACTGATATATACTCAATAATAGAACTGTTATAGAATGATACTTATACAATGAAAGATGAAAGGATGAAAATTGTAGCACCAGATTAAAGGTAGTTAATCCATTACCAGACTGCAAAAGTTTTGCCGAACGGCAAAATTAGTTCAATTTTGATGATTTAGCTAACTCCCAATTAATCTAGTGCTACGAATGGTTTAGACTAGTATAGAGTAATAACTTTTATTGCGTACATATTGTTATAATTGCATTTTATTGGCAATACAAGACAGAGGAATAATGAAAATAAATAGAGAAGATGAATAAATGAAATAATACATAATGCAGTACCATGTAGTAAGTGATATATATCCTGGATAGTTTGTGCTTTCACAAGCAACACATAACATTGCCATCTTGTGCAAAGAATTTTTCAAACATGTCATTGGCTTTGTTTAAAATTGGTGTAACTAGTTACTTTACTGCATTTTCAAACATAACCATTGATATATTCTGTCGTCAAAGACTAAAGATATTTTCATGTGATGGAATCATTAAATGATATTGATGAACAGTAATAGCACATTCAGTCTGACTACAACTTTGTTTGAACACAAAATATGATTGATATGCAAGTTTGAATTAATTAATTGCAATCAACTTTTTTTCTCTTTTCACTCTTTAGCACAGCTTTAGCCTGCAACCATAAAACCACCCAAGCACAGCTCAGACTCAAATTTGTAGCTTTCAGCCATAGGGGATACATTTGTGCATTGACAATTACATTGCAATTGAAACAAGTATCTGGTGTTGTATGCAACACATAAAGTCCCCTACCGGCTTCACATTGACTCAATATGGTAATCAATAATAGATTAAGTTGCAGGATCCATTTTTTGCCATATTTTCACTATTTCCGTTACCATAGCAACCACACTTTTCGTCAAAGAACAAAGATAAAATGATGTGCATAATCTACACATTGCCATCTAGTCATATACCAAGTCTCATCAAATTAGCTTGCTTACTTATTAACTTATCGCAGGATCCAATATTTTTTGCCATATTTTCATTATTTCCGTAACGATAGCAACAACAATTTTAGTCTAAAAACAAAAATAAAATGTTGTGCATAATCTACACATTGCCTTATAGTCATATACCAAGTCTCATCAAACTAGCTTGCTTAGTTATTATCTTATCGCAGGATCCCATTTTTGGCCATATTTTCACTATTTCTGTAACCATAGCAACCTCAATTTAAGTCGAAAAACAAAAATAAAATGATGTGCATAATCTACACATTGCCATCTAGTCATATACCAACTTTCATCAAAAACGCTTGCTTAGTTATTAAGTTATCGCAGGATCCAGATTTGAGCGGACAGACGGACGGACAGACTGACGGACAGACTGACGGACAGACGGACGGACGGACGGACGGACAGACTGACGGACGGACGGACAGACGGAGGGCAAACCTATAGTCCCCTCCGGTGTGAACACCGGTAGGGGACTAACTAGAGTTCATTTTCAGACAAACTATTATAATTCAAACTAAGAAATCCATGGAGCAAAAGTGATCTGTGAGCATGATTCCTGTTTGAGCATTGTTTGGAGCATCTTATGATCACAGGTTGTAAACATATAATTTACACAAGGCCATTGCAAAATGGGTAAGGATTTTTAATGCAAGGATAAAGGTACAAACATAGGACAAGAATCACAAGCTGTGTGACTTCCATTGAACAAGTTTGAGCAAGACTATTTTAACCCATTACCAAAGGGCAAAGTTTTGGACTGGACAAAATTCAACGATGCTGCAGACAACGATTTTAAGTGAATGAAATTCTACAGTTTCTGGGAAGAAAACATGGGAAATGAAGAAATTGATTGTCACAAGCAGTTTTTTTCATTTTCCACCATTTTTTTTTTTTTCATTTTCCACAAAGTTTTACAAAGCTAATCTTTTGCATTGTCAAAAGGCGTCATTGTGCAGGGAAAGGAATGGCACTAAAAATAGTCTTGCACTTAACCTTATTAAGACAAGTACAATACTGTTGTCAGTTCATTTATCATTTACAATTATGCAGTGACAGTAGTCATGCCCAACACTATCAAAAAGATAAGAGCACGACCAATGACCTCACATAAACAGTATATCTTTTATACTGTTGGTGTTAGTGCATAACCTTTTAACTACAGCTTTATTAAAGCTGTAGTTTCAAGGTTTTGCAATAACACCAATGGCAAGCTCTTACAACAGTTTTGCACAAATCACCGAAATTGTAAGCAACACTACACATGACAAAAGAACACATCTACGAAGCTGTGGTCACTTCTTCTTCGTGTCCGTTTTCAATGACAGCCGGTTTCTGTTTGTCCAGGGCTGGATCCCGGTCTTCGACTTTATCTGTTATCTTGATTTCTTCTGAAATCTTATCTGTTATCTTGATTTCTTCAGTTGTTTTATCTGTTATCTTGATTTCTTCAGTAATCTTGACCTCAGATACCATTTTCACTACCTCAGTCTGGAATACATCATTCCACAGAATCATTATGTATGGTGACATATTAAAGAATATATCGCCAGTGTTAATGTAAAACCTCGTATCTCGTTCTTTGGAAAATTTTAGAGGGTAAGAAATTTTTTTTAATAACTTTCTCGAAACTTTCTACTTGGAATTTGGAAAAATGTTCCCATATGATATATTGTGGCATTGATACTGAAAAATTAAATATCCCAAAAACTGCGTGAATCATCGTAACTGGACATACAAGTTTGTACTTTTAAAATCACAAAAATCAATATACGAGGTTCTGCATTAACACGGACGATATGAAATAAACATTCAGATTATATATTCATTAGTAATACACTATAATGCGTTACTCAACAGTTACCCGTATAGACTATGAACAAGATTTTGATTCATTTACTTGTACCTTGATTAGGCTAACTCCCAGTTACTTACATTTTTTCCAAACTATCAAGTTTTCAAACATACTTTAGCAAGAATATTTCTCAAGCATAAAAGGGGTGGAAAACATTGTGGAAAATTTTCCACAATTTTTCCTAAAGCCTATATCTTGTTGCGCGTCTAAATGTGTGGGAATGGGTTTAAGTCATGAAAGCTATTTAACAACATACAGTAACATGTAACATACTTGAAGCCCAAACATGATTGACTATGATTCAATGCTTTGATGAATTTAGCAAGAAGAGATCTTTAGATTTATGCACAAAGTGTCATGATGATTAAGTATGGCTGGAATTCAAAATTCATTTTTGTTCAAATTTAGTCAACGATTAAAATATCAAGAGAACATAATAACTTGACAGCTTACAAAAGATTACTTTGCAAAAGTTCTTATATTCAAACCTAAAACATAGCTTATTATTTGTACAATAAATTTA
Organism: Fragum sueziense; assembly: GCA_963680895.1. Lineage (NCBI taxonomy): Eukaryota > Metazoa > Mollusca > Bivalvia > Cardiida > Cardiidae > Fragum > Fragum sueziense. The sequence continues at coordinate 64,118,223 of OY804592.1, forward strand.
GACATGTTCAAAAGATCTCTTTTTATCTGATGGGTATGATAATATCTAAGGATTAAGCAGTGTCTATGTCGGATCTGAACTTTCCGGGAGAAAATATAGAAATGTGATGCATTTGTGAAACATCAATGCCCCTTGTTAAGTTATCACATTAAGTTTTGGACAGTATGATAGACAAGACAGACAGACAGACAGGCAGATGCACAATGATAAAACAATATGCCCACTCTTTCTATATCGGCTTAAAAATGTAGAAAACATTTGTGCTAAAGGAACAGATGCAGTGTTACAAAAGTGACATGAAATGGATTATGATGGGAAAGTGACAAAACAATAAGGCAAACATAACAGAAAATTAAACATTACAATTCTTGATGAGAACAATTATAGTTTGAATTTGGTGATTAAGTTTAATGCTTATTATCTGTCCCATTTGTACTAAATTTATTGCATAATACAGCATGCCAATAGTACTGGAAATTAGCACAACAAAATAATACGAAGAACTAAAAATAGTGTCAAATCATGATTCAAATAAATGATAATATACATGCTGTAAAAAAATATATTCAAATATTTTCAAAACATTATGCCATCATAATGTAACCTTGATCCTTGATTATATAGTTCAAAATATTTCAATCGATATATCTTTATAATGTTCTCAATTTCATACACACACAACGATACAATAAATATGGATATGCTTTATACAGCAAAACACTACCCAATATAAGAAGGGTTGGTGAGAACTGAAAATGATTCGGTATAAAGAACATACTGTACATTATTTACATCATTCGGTACAAAAGCTATATTGAGAGGCTAGGGCAAAACTATTGTTAGTAATGTACTTGTGATATGTTTAACAAAGAAGCATCTGGGATGTCATGAAAATATCCGACTTTAAAAACAGTGGAAACTGCCAAGGCAGTTGAACTTATGTAATCTCTAAAATGGTTATTCCACTTTTCTTCTTTCCAAACATTTTATCTAACCTTATCAACCCTTATGCAAATGTAATGCTTGCATCACTCTTTGAAAATATCACTTTCAGCTATTTTTATTCGGGCAGTGCCATTTTCATGTGACATGTATAAAGTCCAAAGCACTTCTTATTGTTTTGCCTTAACCCCTCCACATGACCCATACAGCCTTACTGTAAACAATCTTCCTACCTCGATAATCTGTGTTGTAATTTTCACATCGTCCGAGTTAATTGTCTCTACCTTAACTGTCTCTACTGCATCTGTTTAAAACAATGAAATTATACAACACTTGCTTAGCAATGCAAGAGAAATAACCAAAATCAATCTAGCAAAGTCATGCATTTGATTAACAAGAACTGTTGTTACACTCTGGATATGGTTTTTAATTTAAAATAACCTCCAAAAAATAAAGACATCTAGTGTTAAATTCAAGTAATAAAAAACCTTGATTTCTCAATGAAATTGGATCTTCAACAGGAGAACTTTCAGCATTCAACTTGTGTTTGCAAGGTGGTTTCTTTCCTCGAGCTTTATTATTAGATTTTGGCAATTGAATACAATACAAATAACAAAAATGTTACATAAATGTACAAGCCACCAAATGTTAGAAACAACGGAATTGTAAATAAGTTTAAATATCCAAGGTGTGTCCATTTATCTACGGAAATTCAAATTTTTCATTTGCAAGTCTAAAAACTTTGCTAAAATCTAAATCGGAAAGTATCAAATATTGACAATGTAATTGGAAAAGGCAATTCCAGAGTACTCGAAATTGTAAACAAATACAGGCTTTCATTTCATCAGACTTGATAGAAGGTCTTTGACCAATTTGAGAGATCAAGATCAAAATCTATGGACATTGAAACATTTAGACAATGTAAGAGTTGTCTTAGTTTTAGGTTATACATGTAATAGGTAATACTCTTTTAAATTGTATAGAGAATATAAGGTTCCTAATGCAGAGCTTTATGACAGGAAACAAGCAAAACAGATTAATAAGGGCAAACGTCTAAATAAGAATATAAATACAAAACATGACAAAAAGAAAGAACACATACTACATATTTTTGTTGTGCTAATTTTCCAGCATTTATTACTTTTTCAAATAGTAAATAATCTTTCCTTAATTGCTCTTCCTTAAAAGCATGTAAATGGAGAGATAATATTTTTCTAAAGGCAAGATAAAACAGATTGACAATGTATTTACTTCAGGTGAGGAAAGATGAGTACATTCTTCAATTAAACGTTCTCATTATGACAAAATTGCTTTTTTCTTATGAATAAAAATATTTTTCCCTAATAGCAATCCAATAATCTAAAGATTTGACTGTAACAAATCATATCTGTGCTCCTTTGAAGACTGTTTTAGGTAGCCATGAGACATCTTAAATTTTTTTTCAAACAAAGAGAAATAGGAATACAAAATAAGTTTTGTTCAAAATGTATAAGATTAAAATGATGCATGATGCTATGAAGCAAGCAGAATAACATAGTGAATATGGAGCAAGAACTTTGTTAAGGGGATCATTGCATTCTGTACTGTGAAGTCAAAATATTGGTAGTCTGTCTTACCCACTCAGAAAAAAAAGCTGTCCCTATTACAGAAAGGTTTGAGACTAGTTGGACTACAGAAGAAAATGCATTTCCAGCTATATTGTACCTAATTTTGTCAATCTTTTTAAATATAGGTCACTCTGCAGTAGCTTTCAAAAAGATGCTGTAAAACATTTGGCCCTTTGGGAAAGGTTTAAACATCAATATGTCTTTATGAGGAAGATCAAGGACGAAATTCATGAAGCAGAAAGCAATGATACCACTTAACTGTAGCTCTCGATCATTCTGGTTAAGATGATACAATGTATGTTACATGAATAAAAGCAATCTAAAAGATGATGAAAATAGCAGTGAAAGACAGATTTCTTGAGTTTTCAGATTAATAAAATTCCCGATGACTGTAGGTTTACAAGATCTAGAAAAGGGATTAACATCAGGTAATGCATATGAATAAGACTGTTCTCTTTTTGAAATAAGCATGTGTAATTTAGGAGATAAGCAATGCTTGTTCCACTGGTAAAAAACCTTGTTTAGGTTTGGTTTAATATACATTTTGAATCATACCACCTTGAAATTTACACTTTCATTGATTTGATCAGTTGATTGACTCCTTCAATGTGAGCATATTAACCCATTACCAAACAACAAAATTTTAGCCAAGTCCAAACTCAAAGATCATGCAGACGACAATTTCAAGTGAATGAAATTTTGAATTGTTAGGTTTTTTACAAAGCCATTATCTTGTGGAGAGTCAAAAGGAGTCAATGTGTGGTAATGGGTTAACATCAAAAGCTTGGCATTTTACAAGTCAACATGCAAATTTTGGAAGGAAATAATTGCTAGTTTACTGCAAATTTGTCCTCACAGAAATCTATCTTTCAGACACATTACTGAACGAGGTGTCCGTGTATATGTAACAAATTATAACGCATTACCTCCCCCTGGCGTGGGTTCTGATCGTGACTCTGGCGGCGACGTTGCGTCAGATTGGACGTCTGTAACTACTTCTGACGTGTTACTTGTCACACTTGTGTCTCCCGTATGGTCAATTCTGCAAAGGTAAAGGGCAAACAAGTGTAATTTGTACCTCATTTTAGATCATTTTCAACAAGATGTGTTTGTGAAACGCCAATGCCCCCAAAATGGCCAATATTAAGTTTTCAGACGGACGGATAGACATCCAGAACGAGTAAAACAATTTGCCCCTGTATTGAAAGATTCATTTCTCATAATGACATAGTTCACATATGTACATTCCAAGGCATCATAATGCTAATGCTCTAATATACCTTTCCAAAGGACATATCCATACGAAAAGTGACAAGCCCATGGCTTAAACTAACCTTAAAACTACTCTATAAATCGAGATTACTTGTCTAAAATCCCAAACACCACAAGAGACTACAGTACTGCCTGTCAATGCAGGAACAGTATTTAATCAGATATCATTCAGAATTGAACAAGCATTCTGAAGTATTGCAAAACAATACCAAGTCCCCTACCGGCTTTATATATGTGTTAAGAAAAAGAAGCCCAAAAATTTTCAAAGTCCAGCATCCGTATCTTCCTAAAAAATCACTGGACCGGAACAAAACTCAACCTTGTTCTGTAACTTATCAATGCGGGTCTACATACCAAAAATCTGCTCAATAGCTGCAAGCATTAAGAAAAAAAAGTCTGAAAAACTAATTTCTCAGAAATTTTCTAAGTCCAGCATCCATATTTTCCCCAAAAATCACTGGACCGGAACGAAACTCAAACTTGTTGTGCATCCCATCAATATGTGTTCATATATCGAAAATCAGCTCAATATCTGCAAGCATTAAGAAAAAAAGTCTGGAAAACTGTAATTTCCCAGTAATTTTCTAAGTCCAGCATCCATATCTTCCTCAAAAATCACTGGACCGGAACGAAACTCAAACTTGTTCTGTAACTCATCAATGCAGGTCAACATACCAAAAATCAGCTCAATAGCTGCCAGCATTAAGAAAAAAAGTCTGGAAAACTGTAATTTCCCAGAAATTTTCTAAGTCCAGCATCCATATCTTCCCCAAAAATCACTGGACCGGAACGAAACTTGTTCTGTAACTCATCAATGCGGGTCTACATACCAAAAATCAGCTCAATAGCTGCCAGCATTGAGAAAAAAAGTCTGGAAAACTGTAATTTCCCAGAAGTTTTCTAAGTCCAGCATCCATATCTTCCCCAAAAATCACTGGACCGGAACGAAACTCAAACTTGTTCTGTAACTCATCAATGCGGGTCCACATACCAAAAATCAGCTCAGTAGCTGCCAGCATTGAGAAAAAAAGTCTGGAAAACTGTAATTTCCCAGAAATTTTTTAAGTCCAGCATCCATATCTTCCCCAAAAATCACTGGACCGGAACGAAACTCAAACTTGTTCTGTAAGTAATCAATGCGGGTCTACATACCAAAAATCAGCTCAATAGCTGCCAGCATTAAGAAAAAAAGTCTGGAAAACTGTAATTTCCCAGTAATTTTCTAAGTCCAGCATCCATATTTTCCTCAAAAATCACTGGAGCGGAACGAAACTCAAACTTGTTCTGTAACTCATCAATGCGGGTCTACATACCAAAAATCAGCTCAATAGTTACCCCCGTTTAGAAAAAAAGTCCGGAAAACTAATTCACCGGACTGACGGACAGACGGACGGACGGACGGACGGACTGACTGACGGACAGAGTGCAAACCTAAAGTCCCCTTCGGCTTCGCCGGTAGGGGACTAATTACCTATACAGTCCAAATCTGCATGGAGAAAAGAAATCTTGATGAATTTAAGGCCCAAGAAAATTATATGTTAAAACCAACATTCAACATTAGAAAGGAAGAGATGGAAAATTTTAGTGAAACAAATTCTCTTACATGGCAACACTTTCTTGTGTAATTTCTGCTTCTATGGTTGTGTCAGCTCGTGAATCGTTGGCTTCATTTGTAGTCTCATTTAGGCCTTCTTTAATATCTTTTTGACTCCCCTAAAGCAAAAGGCTTAGAAAACATTGTGGAAAATGAAGAAATTGCTTGTGACAAGCAATTTCTTCATTTCCCACAATGTTTTCTACCCAAAAAGACCAAAAAATTCACTTGACATTTCTGTCTGCAACATCTTTGACCAGTAAAAACTTTTGTCCTTTGCTAACGGATTAAAGCAAGCAACTGTTGGTAAAAATTTAGGCGAGATATCTATTATAAAACAAGACTATCTTACATGGCAACACTATCTTGTGTAATTTCTGCTTCTATGGTTGTGTCTGCTCGTGAATCGTTAGCTTCATTTGAAGTTTCATTTAGGCCTTCTGCGATATCGGTGTTGGTGTAACCTTCACCTTGCTCTTCACCCTCTCCACTGGTTCTGAAAACATTGAGCAGAATTTACAAAATATGAAACGTAGTATCAGGGCCAGGAAAATCAGATCTTCAAAATTAGTTTAAGATTCAAGAATCATTTAAATCATCAAAAAATATTTCATATATGTGACCAGTCACGCTAAAAGGGACCTTATCCGAACTCCAAAAATACAAATTTTGACAAACTTGTCAGACTCAACACAGGTCAACCAGATACTGTATGCGAAAAATGAACATGAAGTAAGATAGGGAAAACATTCCAGATTTAGAAAATTACATAAAAGTGAAAAGTGTCGGCCATAGTCTGGCTTCGCGGACTGCGCAGACTGACTGGGGTCCATATTTTTCACACTTCCTATAAGGTCCCTTTTAGCGTGACGGGTCACACATAATTAAAGTGAGACAGACTTACTCTGTTTTTCTTTGTGTATAACAAAAATGGCCTCAGATGAAGGAGTATCTTTTTTACTAAACACATTATGATACCTTTCCAAGTAATAGAGCACAAAACATGCATTGTATGACAGCTGTAGCATTCATATTTTCTATGTTTGAAATCAATTATTTTGACATCTGCATCTCCTTTCATTTGACGAGTCTAAAATTTTGCAATTAGTTAAAACAAGAGCCGTCAGAGACGGACAATGCTCCCCGAATAAGGCATTGTCACAATAAATATATGCCATGCAGAGCTAATATAAAGCTAACAAATGCTAAGCCCCCTTTTTCCATGACATATTTTGTATATGCAAATTTTATATAGTTTATTGTCAAGGGCATCTGATTTGCTACTCAAATATGAAATTTCATCAAATTCTGACCATTAGACTAGGAGAAATTAGAGAAAAACTGTATTTAACCTTAAGTCCCCTTTTCCCATGACGAGGCCTCAAATCCAAAAACCGGGAAAAGTACATCGGCATTTTGTCATAGGGAGTTCACATGGTAAGTTTCATTTGATTTGGCCCAAGGGTTATGGAGATATCGCTTCGGACGGACGGACGGACGGACGGACGGAATGACGGACGGACGGACGGACAGACGAAGCGGCGACTATATGCTCTCCCTTCGGGGAGCATAATAAAAAGTTAAACCAGATACACACGTTCCCGCCTGTTCGCCTCCCTCAGCCCCTGCCTCTCCCTGTGTCTCTGGCTCAGTCTCAGGTTCCGGCCTCATTCCCTCGGCTAGCTCTAGTTACAACTAGGTTCACCCTGTACTCCAGCCGGTATATATTTGTGCATATTGTGCCTTCTGTGTAGAAAAACATTGTGAAAAATGAAGAAATTGCTTGTCACAAGCAATTTCTTCATTTTCCACAATGTTTTCAAAAGCCTTTATCTTGTGAGGCATCAAAAATCTTTATATAATGTCCAGTAATGGGTAAAACGTGGGTTAAACAAGGTACATACGTTCCCGCCTGTTCGCCTCCCTCAGCTCCGGCCTCTCCCTGTGTTTCGGGTTCAGGCTCAGGTTCCGGCCTCATACCCTCGGCTAGCTCTAGTATACAACTAGGTTCACCCTGTACTTGGGCCGGTATATATTTGTGAATTTTGTGCCTTCTGTGTAGAAAAACATTGTGGGAAATGAAGAAATTGCTTGTCATAAGCAATTTCTTCATTTTCCACAATGTTTTCAAAAGCCTTTATCTTGTGAGGCATTAAAAATCTTTATATCATGTCCGTTAATGGGTAAAATGTGAGTTAAACAAGATACATACGTTCCCGCCTGTTCGCCTCCCTCAGCTCCGGCCTCTCCCTGTGTTTCGGGTTCAGGCTCAGGTTCCGGCCTCATACCCTCGGCTAGCTCTAGTATACAACTAGGTTCACCCTGTACTTGGGCCGGTATATATTTGTGAATTTTGTGCCTTCTGTGTAGAAAAACATTGTGGGAAATGAAGAAATTGCTTGTCATAAGCAATTTCTTCATTTTCCACAATGTTTTCAAAAGCCTTTATCTTGTGAGGCATTAAAAATCTTTATATCATGTCCGTTAATGGGTAAAATGTGAGTTAAACAAGATACATACGTTCCCGCCTGTTCGCCTCCCTCAGCTCCGGCCTCTCCCTGTGTCTCTGGTTCAGGCTCAGGTTCCGGCCTCATACCCTCGGCTAGCTCTAGTATACAGCTAGGTTCTCCCTGTACTCGAGCTGATATGGTGATACGCATAAACTCTGATGGGGTGTACAGGTAAAAACCTTGACCATACTTGGTGAAGATGAATGATGTGATACCACTGGAAGAAAAGATATGTATACTAAACTAGAATATCACTGAAAGTGATCATACCCCCCAAAAGCGATGTGTTTATGCATTTTGAGATGCACATTTCCTATGAACTGTAAACTGATCAATTGAGAAAGAGAGAAAACAAAAAACAGACTGACCAACACATGTTAATGTCAAAGGTCCATAACTCAGTCAAAAAAAACAATGAACCATAACCAATAGTTGATATGCACATATTTGAGAGCTATTAAGCATACCTGTAATTTTTTTTATAAAATCCATTCAATAGTAATCGGGAAATTGAGCAGACAAGAAAATTCACTCAAGGGCCATAACTCTGTGAAAAATCAATAGACCGTGACCAAAATAGTATATGCACATTTCCACTTTGTAATAAGTTCACATGTGAAGTTTGAATAAAATTCATCAAATAGTTTAGAAGAAATAGAGCGGACAAAAACTCAACAAACCAATCAACACATGTTAAAGGTTGAAAATGCAAGTTTTTAACAAAGGGCCATAACTCAAAAAAATTCAAAAATCAATGAACCATGACTAAAATTTTATGCAAACATACTTGAGAGCTATCAAGCATACATGTCAAGTTTTAACAAAATCCATCCATTAGTTACTGAGAAATAGAGTGGACAAGAAAATTCAATCAAGGGCCGTAACTCCATTACAAACCATTGGACCATAACCAAAATATGATATGCATATCTCCACTTAACAATTAGCTCACATGTGAAGTTTGAATAAAATTGGTCCTGTAATTTATGAGAAATAGAGCAGACAAACAATCGACTACATGATGTAAAAAAACATATGTAAATGTTGCAAAAAATGCCAATTTGCAACAAAGGGCCAAAACTCTGTCAAAACTCAATGAACCATGACTGAAATTTCATGTGCACATATTAGAGAGCTATTAAGCATGCCTGTAAAGTTTTGATGAAATCCGTCCATTGGTTACTGAGAAATTGAGTGGACAAGAAAATTCACTCAAGGGCCATAACTCTGTGAAAAATCAATGGACTGCAACCAAAATATGATATGCACATCTCCACTTGATAACTAGCTAACATTTGAAGTTTGAATAAAATTGGTCCAGTAGCTTATCCCTTTCCCAAACAAGACCTGGTTTTGACGCCCCTAATAGAAATGGCTTGGGAAAACATCGAAACAAAAGAAGAAACTGCTGATAACCAGCAGTTTCTCCTTTTGTCTCAATATTTTCTATGCCATATTCTACACAAATTTTATCTTTATTAACTTCCATTTTGTCATTTGTGGCAGATTTTGAAGTGGATCACCCTAATTTTTTTTCGTTTGGGAAAGGGTTATGAGAAATAGAGTGGACAAAAACTGGTGATTATACGTAAATGTTGCGAAAAATGCCAATTTTCACCAAAGGGCCATAACTCAGTCAACAGTCAATGGACCATGACCAAAATTTCATATGCACATATTTGAGAGCTATTAAGCATGGCTGTAAAGTTTAAATGAAATCCATCCATTGGTTACTGAGGAATTGAGCGGACAAGAAAATTCACTCAAGGGTCATAACTCTGTGAAAAATCAATGGACCATAGCCAAAATACGATATGCACATCTCCACTTGGTAATGAGTTCACATGTGAAGTTTGAATAAAATTGGACCAGTAGTTTAGGAGAAATAGAGCGGACAAAAATGCTACAGACCGACAGACAGACCAACGGACCAACAGACAGACAGACAGACCAACGGACAAGCTGACTCCTATATACCCCCCAAATTGAATTTGGGGGGTATAATTATACATTGATGTACAAATTGCAGACAAGCAGGAAGCAAAGGATAAGATCAGACTGCATGTTATGTGCAAGCTGATCTTTTTCTATGTTGCCTGCCAAATCCAGAATCATTCTAGAAATGAATTACGAAGGTAAGCTCTAGTATACAACTAGGTTCACCCTACACTTGGGCTGATATGGTAATATGCATAAACTCGGATGGGATGCACAGGTAAAAATTTGACCAAACTTGGTGAAAATGAATGATGTGATACCACTGAAATCAAAATACAAAGGCATATTTCATGAAATAAGCTTAAAATAAATTCTTTCTTAATCAACCATTTATTTAAGATTACCTAGGATTAAAGATGAACAACAGAGTTTCATTACATTTAGAGATGCAATTTGATCAGAGAAATGTGATCTAATTCCTATGCATAGAGAGTCATACCACTAACTCAATTTGTATTCTCTTCTTATGAAACAAACCAACTTATTTTTCTAAACGTTGTCATCTAATGCAGAAAAGAAAAGTTTGACTCACTTGATATCCTCTTTTTTCAGTGACTGTGCATGCATCTGTTGTCGAAGTGTTGTGATGGAGTAAACACTCAACTCTCCCATATTACTCAGACAAGCTACATCATTCTCCTGGTAATTCTCATCAGAACGACTTCTAAAGTTAACAAAGGCTACTTTACGAATTCTGGATCCATCTACAGCTGTCAACTTGAACTTCCATTTAGCTTTCAAACTTGGTAATGTGAATATCTATGGTAGAAAACAAACACATCAAAAATCACAAACCTTCTACGATCTCTTGTGCCATAAGCACTTAATTCATTACAAGTTTGTTAAAAACGTTTTGTACCTTTTTCTGGAGAAGGAAACTCAATTTTAGCTTTACCCTATAATGACAAATATGACAATCAGCCTATCAAGAAGAAACATAGTTTTTAGCCTTACCTATGTGAAGACAAATTCTGGACTAATCATGGTTGAAAGCAGTTGTATAAAGGACAATGCAAGAGGTTACTTTTAGAAAATGTGAAATTCATGAAGGAAGAAAGGCAATTTGCTGGAAAACAGAATTTCTTTTCCTTTTTTTAAGTTAATGGCAAAATTGCTTTCTTCTGTCCTAGAACTCAATAAATGCAGTAAGTTTCAAAATGAAGGTCAGATTCACTTACTTTAAGTTGTTCCTCAGAACAGATGACTACGGAATGGTGATTGGTCATGTCTGGGGCCTTGGCTCTTTCATGCTGGACCTCGAGTGAGTCGGGTAACACCCTGGATTTTCCGTCAACAACGCCGATAGAGATGACTGGTGCTGCGTGTCGTAGTTTGATCTCCTTGGCCAGAACGCAAGCTACTGCTTCTTCATTCCTCTTTTCCCCGCTAGGGACAGTCAAGTTATAAATAAACACCTGGCCTCCGTTAGTGCCGACCCATAATGATGGGTTATTTGTGTGATCTGCAACAAAGGAATAAGTCCTTCATGAATTTCTCAAAATGAATGATAAATTACAGCAAGGGTATCTCATGAACCATCACAAAACCAGTGCATAAATCAGACTTTTATCACTATCTTTTTCCTTTTTCATTTTTTTAGTGACTTTTTATTCTTTTCACAGTTATACAGGGTGATCCAAAAAAGATGTCCCACAAACAATGCTTTATAACTTTTTTACCATCTTATATATTTCGTTTATATTCTCTAGAACATAAGTACATATCTGTAAAATTTTGTCTGATTACAATATTATATAATAATTCACTTACTACTTTTACAAGAGATGCTCGATGTGACGACCATGTTTTTTCAGAAACTAGTCTAAAACGACGTCGAAAGTTTTGTATGACGTTACTACAGGTTTGACGATCAATCAAGTCTATTTCTCTACATATGGTTTCTTTCAGTTCTTTCATGTATCTAGCAATTCAAGAGTAAGGGCCCAATGGCATATTTAGATCAACATAGTTTTTTTCTGTTTATACCCGAGGACAGTCTGATTGTGATCCATGATGCTCTCTGCCAGTTACTGCTGGTAAAAAAGAAGCTATTAGAGACCACCACAGATCTTAACCCTTTCCCAAATGGCAAAATTATATGGCAATTAAATTTGAAAAGGACCGCAAGTAACAAAATTGATGTTGATAAAGATATGATTTGTGTAAAATATAGCACAGAAAGTATTGAGACAAAACAAGGAGAAACTGCTGGTTATCAGCAGTTTCTTCTTTTGTTTCAATGTTTTCCCAAGCCTTTTCTATTAGAGACATCAAAACCAGGTCTTGCTTGGGAAAGGGTTTTAATCAGACTGTGCATATGAACAGATTGACCTTGGTCCCTGGTGGTCTAAAATGCCTTGACTTACGGCCATTTTTCCTGTTACCGGCTCATTCATAATGTAATACTTCATACATACTCTATCCACAACTCTATTACTTTATAAAACTTGCTGATAAACTTACGGTTAGCAATAAATGTATCTGCGAAATATAGACATCTGACCATGGATGCCATTGAGTCGTCGGTATTTCTAAATTCTACACTACGTTCTACAGGCTTCGTCTCTGGTGTGGCCGGAGTGGCTTCTATAGATGAGGGGCCAGGTTCAGGGGGGCTCTCTTCACTGTAATGGATTGAATAATCATATGACTTCAGTATGTATAAGATAAAAGCACAAGCTAAAAAGTTTTTCAGACTAGTAGTATTTGATGTAATATTTGTTCAGCATCACATTTTATAATGAGCCTCAAGTTAACATATGAAAATCGCTTTCCAACTCCATTAATTCATTGCTTTCCAACTCTATTCAAATTCAAATAATTAACTAGGGGTTATATTATATACTGTAAAGTTTGATGTTCAACCCTCATCTTGACCTTAGACTTGCACATAAAACCAAGGCTTGATAAAATTGCCTAAAAGCTTTAAAAGGTCTATACCTCACGATAAATGACCTGGCAGAGCTTCTCTATTGTTTAACATGGGCTGCTCTGCCAGGTCATTTATCGTTGGGTAAAACATTAGCTGAAATAAATAAAGAGTATAACATCATATTTCAGCTTGTCAGTTTTGTTCTTTAATTTTCAACTGATGTTATAATTTGCTATCAGATATTGCGAAAGATATCTTACGTTTTCTTTGTTTCTTCCTTCGCCTTTGCTCTCTTTTCTGACCTCCTTCTTCTGAGCCTTCTAAAGGATTCTCTTAGTGATTTCTTCAAGGATTTCCTTCGTGACATGGCAGTTTCTGATGTACCAGTTAAATCTGTAAACACGAATACAATTTCATGGGAAACAAGATGTGTTTGTGAAACAGCAATGTCCCCGAAATGGCCATTTTTCTAAAATGTTAAGTTTTTGTGTAGAGGATTGATAAGGGTTAACAGATGACCTAGAGGAAGGTCAAATTGCATGGAACAGATAGATATCATTGAAAGGAAATTGCATACCAAATTTGAGCTTTGTATGTTTGGAGACAAGGCAAATGTTAAGTTTTCGGTCAGATAGACGGACGGACAGACAGACAGATGGACGGACAGATAGATGGAAAGACAGACAGACACGAGTAAAACAATATGCCCCCAATCTTTTGATATGGGGGGGGCATGAAAAAATATTATTTCATACCCTTGATGTGTCCTTGTTTTCATTCGACAGAAATTTAAGTAATAACGTTTGAATTTATATGGTATCTTTCTATGGAAAATGCATTTCAATGCTGATTTTAAACAAATATTTGTATCATGCTGCTGAAGAATAAATAAATGTAAGAATTTGTAGAGTGACAGTCAAATAATTTCTTTTAAGCAAAATTACAAAAGTTACAAGATACCTACCATGTGGATTGAGTGTACATCTGCTAGTTACTTCTTTCTTCTGTACATAATCTAGTAGGCCAAATCCATGGGCTGTTCCTGCACCAACACTGTAATTGTAGGTATATATTCAATTTTAATAACTTGTTTTATATATGCCATAAACATTGACCAAACATCATTGCCTGAAATCAAACACATTTCATTTCTCTACTCTATACTGGTGATGAAAACTTATCAATGTAAACAGAAAATTCATCTTAATTTCTACAATTAAAGAAATCTAGGCTGTAAAGGTCCAAGCCGTTTCAGATTTAGAAATCTAGGCTGTAAAGGTCAAAGCCATGTCAGATTTAGAAATCTAGGCTGTAAAGGTCAAAGCCATTTCGGATTTAAGTTTGAATTTTGCCGTCACCTGCAAAGTTCGATTGAACAAAACAATGCCTTAAGGTATCCAAACCCTCAAAAGCACCAAAGAGCCAGAGGCAAAATTTGAAAAGTGCAACTAATTCCTAAACTGTGTTACATTTCTATTCCAAATACAGACATAAGCATTTTGTACGGTTTAAAATTTTGAATTAATGCAAAATTATGGAAATATTTGACAAAAATGTTCAAAATTACCTCCCTTGCATATGAATATAGAGTAAAATAATATTTGTAAATTATTTTCTTTTTGAAGCATAATCTTGAAATCCGGCACGGTGAATCAACTTATTTGAAGTGTATTTACAAATATTTGTAATTTAATGCATTTCGTGTGGCTAGAAAGTGGTGATTTTTTCAGGGTCTGTAAACCTTAATACTTACAGTTGCCATTCTGAGTGGAAGGTAAGAGCTGTACAAGCAGCAGGTGGATAGAGCTGCATCAAGCATGTAGGCTGGAATCCAGCTGGATATTTCACATCCCCCTCACGAGGGTTAATAGCTTCATGTCCCTTCCACACAAAGTTATCCCTGTCACCGACGATGTTTACGGTGACGGGTTTCACTTCTTGTTCACGTTCATCGCGCTCCATCTGTAATATGATGACTTGACCAGCTGTACCGGCCACTGCTAGAGTCTCACTGAGGGGACATAGAGCAATCTTCTGTATACCCAGTCTAGGGTCATCACTGTACGGGTCAAATGTTCCAACCTGGAATAGATATGTTGATTATGATTATTTTTCATTTTCTAGAGGCATGTTCCTTTTCAATTGGATAACTTAACTTTACATTTTTTTGAAGTATTTCCAAGATTGATAGGTTCCCCAGTAAAGTTTTAAACACGCTTTGAACTCATGTACCTTATTTATATTTCCATTGCTTTATTATACACAAATCCTAGCTATATCAGTACTGATTTTGGAGGGAATAAATGAAGGGATTATGAGTGTTACAAGACACCAAATACATAACTTACCTTTCTGAAAGGAGGCCATTCTTCTTCCATTTCTCCATTACTATCCGGGGTGTGTATGTCTACATTAAACACTGTCAGTGTACTCAATTTGTACATAAACTGTAGGTTGTTGTCTGACGCATTCCAGAATCTTACTGACCCATCCTCATGACTGGAAAACAATGTACAAGTCTAAATTATAAAATTTTGCCCATCACAGTATAAACTTATGGGAGTAATGATTTGTAATTCTTTAACCATTGCATCTAACTTGTGGCATCCAGGAATAAGATTTGATTACACCTCAGTCATACATTATTTAAATGGTGTAACATCCTTTAAACAGTAATTCAGAAAAAATGTTTTGGTTGAAGCACCTAATCAGTACATGTCTACTCTTTTAACATCGTCTCTGAGCCTGCAGCTACCAATGCCACTATTTTTTTGTTTATTCACCCAAGGGCGGATCCAGAAATTTTCTCCAGGGGGGGCCCAAGCCAAAGATTTTTTTCCAGGGGGGGTCCAAGCCCAAATTATGGCTTAAAATGTAGTAAATATGTAACGTTACACTAAATTTATTTATCTAGATCTGCCCATGTATTCACCCATTCAGAGACAAACATAAGAAAGTATATTTGTGCGTTGGAAGACGAACACCGTCCCCCCATGATCAAGATTCTGACAAGCTACCAACTGAACAGTGGTCGCTGCCTGATTAATCATACAAATAATCAATGCAAGGCACTTACCCAGTTAACAATAGATCTCTTGATGCTCCAGGTGTGGCTGTATTTTTACCTCCTGTGATAGGCCATTCCTGAAATATACAGATTGACAGGTGAACGTGATTGCTCTAACATGCCTGTGAATCTTTGTCTACTTTGTATAATAATGCTGTTTTCTGAACAAATTAGTAATATTTCATCCATGTTCTTTTTACATTAATTTAAAAGATTACTTTGATTCTCAGCCAAGACAACATAGAAGCCAACAGAGACAAGTCATATGTTGACAGACAGTTAGAAGGTCTGATATTTGGAGAAAAGACAGTTGCAATACAGTGAGATTCAAAACATTTAAGAAACATTATTATTGAATGTTTTTGGATTACTTTCAAACACATATTACTATTCAGCACCTACCCTTTTAGAGAAAGCACTCATTTGTGCATCTCCTACATCATTTATTTTGGTCCAGAGTTGTTCTGGCACGTTGCTGACATGCTGTGAGCATGTGATGGCTGATGAATGAAGACTGTTGACGTAGGGTAGTTTGTAGGCAGGCCATTTATCACTGTCTAGGTCTATAACTACCAACTCTTCTTCTACCAACACTATCAAGGAGTGAGGGTCATCATACTCTGAAATTTTCATAATAAAAGATTATCCCATTACCAGACAGCTAAAATTCAGACTTGTCCAAATTCAAAGATGTTGCAGACGACAAAAGCAAAGTGAATATAATTTTATATTTTTGGTCTATCTGGGTAGAAAACATTGTGGAACAAGAGTGCCATGGTCACAATATACGCCGCCCCAGAGACTAAGTTTTAAGGGGGCATAACTCAGACAAAAATCAATGAACCATAAAATCCTTCCTTCATGCACATCTACCAATTGAGGTGATAACATTGACCAAGTTTCAAGAAGATCCAGCCAGAAACTTAGGAGGAGTTGCGTTGACAAGAAAAGTGGACGGACGTACCGACGGATGGACGGACAGACGGAGAAGATGACACCAATATACGTCCGCCTCCGGCGGCGTATAAAAATGAAGAGATTGCTTGTCACAAGCAATTTCTCATTTTCCACAATGATTTCCTTGAGCCCTTTTCTTGAGGGGCGTCTAAAAAGTGTCACTGTGTGGTAATGGGCAAACAGCCTAAAATGTAAGGCATCTGATGTACAACATCCAGCCAAATATTTGTAGCTTGAAGTCAAGAACACCACTGTTTTCTCACAATAACATTTTTTTCCATAGCTGTGAAGATTTAGCCAATTAAATGTTTTGTTGTTGTTAGTCTTAATTATGTTGACTTTTAATGACTACATGCAAATTCATTGCCTTACCACTTCTCTCCTCTGTAGAGTCTGTTTCATTAGCCCGGGTCATGGTGACAAAATCAATGACCTTGGATGTGAAATCTAGAACAACATGGTTGGATCCCTGCATCACACTCACTGTGTGCTTATCACCATAGCTGGCTCTCGGCATACCTCCAGAAAATATGATGAATGGATCTCTGAAATTATACAAACATTGTGTATATTCATTTGAAATTCATCACTGTGATTACCCATATCTTTGTATTTGCTTTGAAATTAAACAATTCTAGATTTGGTTTGTCTAGTTTTGCTTTGAAAGTAAATCATGTAAATGAATTTCTCAACCAGTAAAAATACTACTATACATGCTTAATGAAAAGATTGAATAATTCAGATTAGTTGATACTTACACTTTAGATGTACTCCATTCCACTTTACCAATGGCTTTACATGGGAACGGTCCTGAAGAGGAAAATTCTCAATTCAAACTTTGAAATACTATGAAAGTAAAACCACCATAATCATTTAAGATTACCATATCCATGAAAAGCTTGCCAAACCAAAAGAAAGGCACATGTAACTATAATCAAGGATATCAATTCGGTAATTTTTCAACTATTCATGGACATTTATAACTGGTTCTAATTAGTATTATAAATTTATGGTTTTCAACAACAATAAATACTTTTTTCCAATATTTCAAGGGCAGATATAGGGGTGGGGTCAGGGGGTCATGACCCCCCCTGGAATTGGCCAAAAATTGAATTTTCACTATATAACTTCTTATTAAAAGCTGTCATTTGGGCTTTGACCCCCCCCCCCCCCCCCCCCCTGGAAAAATATCCTGGATCCGCCCTTGTATAATTTTATTCCATTTTGGTAACCCACTTCTTATCTGCAGGTTTGTATGTAATGTTACTCACCATAAGGTGTGAGAGCAGGCTCCTTTGGTTCTGACGAGTCTGTAGTACTCCATACAATATAGCTGCCGTCCGCATGAGCACTCATAAACTCCTCACCATTTCTACCCCAGCATAGGGACTCTAGCTGCTGTGAGGAAAACACCAATTAACCCTTTCCCAAATGGTAAGTTCAAGGGTAGTCTAAATCAAAAGCTGCTGCAGACCTCAAAATGGATAAGATTTATGTGCAGTATAGCAAGGAAAATATTGAGACAAAAGGAGAAAATGCTGATTTATCAGCATTTTCTTCTTTTGCCTCAATTTATTCCCAAGCCTTTTCTGTAAGGGACATCAAAACCAGGTTTTGTTTGGGGAAGGGTTAAAGTTCATTATTCAAATACATTGATCATACAAATAGCAATAGTTTCCATCAATTACAAAATTATCAGTTACATCAAATGCCTTTTCTATGTTATGGAGTCTTTTATTTGATCTAGTTCTACACTTATTCTGTATAGGGAACTAAGTACTGTTCCCAAGAAATACTACCCAATTCAATATAGAGGTTACCTGTCTCTAAAGTGAGTAATACCACATACATGCACTAGATACTGTATTAATTTTATGATGCACAAGCAGACATTACATTCATATTTAAATTCAACACTTGCAACCCCTGACAGGGTTACCACTAATTAGAGGAAATAAAATTCCAAAATTGGAAAATTCCACGACATGTTTCGTCGCGGTAATTCCGTGGTAACTCACGATGAGACAATTTTAATAGGCGATGCTAAAATCATTAATGATATGGCGCTGCATCTTATTTTTTTCAAAATTCCCTGACAATTCCCTGACATTTGCCAGTATTTTCATATTTCCCGGACAGTTCACAAAATTCCCTGACCTTGAAAAATTTTGAACTTCACTGACTTTTCCCTGACGCGTGGCAACCCTGCCTGAGTCCTGCATCCGTTTGTTTGTTTGTGCGTATTTTCCCCCGCTTATCGAGGCACCACTAGCTGAACTAGTGTATTGTAACTAATCTACATGTAACTAGTGCTCTATATACAGTGAATAACTTTGACATAAACAAACTTTTCTAACTCGAAACATTTTTACAAGTGGAAGAGAAGAGGCAGTAAGTTTTACCTCACTGCTAACCACTTCAAACAGCTGGGTAGACTGAGGCTGACAATTAAGTGTCTTGCCCAAAGACAAACCTTCCCCGAGCGGGGCTCGAACTCGTAAGCACCGGGCTACAAGTCAAGGGCGCTATCCACTGCGCCACCGAGGCCATCACTCTATTTTGGAAAGGTAAAAAATCTTGACATCACTCACCTGTGTAGAATTATAAGTTTGTTCAGCATTGCTGGCCTTGAAGTCCCATAACACTATCAAACCTCTGTTATAACCTATCAGAAACTGAAACAGATTCAAAACATTTTGTTTATCAATCCATTGGTATCATACATTCAAAATCAAATGAGAATTGTTACAGATGTTTCGGTTTATCAAAACATTTGTAATGATTTTCGCTTAATTTCGAACTTACAATAATACTAAATGGTGTAGTGATGTTAGTAAATTAGCTCAAATTTTATTGAATTCTTTTAAAATCAAGAAAGTCTCCTCATATATAAAACTTTGGTACAGACACAATAGGAAAGATGCGAGTGTACCAGGAATACTTGCAAAATGTATCCATAAAGATAAATAATTACATGATTTTTCTAGAATAACTGTTTTCAGAAACATTTGAGACATAAACTGATCTTTAAAACAAATGTGTCCATATCACTGCTTTTCAAAAGAAACCTCATAACTGCAGCTTAAAACAAGCTGCAGTTATGAGGTTTTTGTTGAAAAGCAGTGATATGCAATGCATCATAATCCAACAAAGCCTACCTTATCAGGATCCTTCAGGTGTACAGCTATAGCTTCTACAGCACCAGGGTTCACTTTAAAGTCATCAGGAACACTGAAATATGTACAGAGGTCATGGGTTATTTAGAGGTTTTTTCTACATATTCATACCTGCTGCCATGGTGTCATGATTTTACATTGAGATTTTCCAAATGGTTCTCAAAATTACAGAAAAATATTTTACCATTTCATCAAGTATCATGTGAAATGAATATATTACTACAGTTTAACCCTTTCCCAAACAAGACCTGGTTTTGACATCCCTAATAGAAAAAGCTTGGGAAAAAATTGATAATCAGCAGTTACTCCTTTTGTCTCAATATTTTCTATGCTTAATTTTACACAAATCATATCTTTAATAACATTTATTTTATCATATTGGCAGTTTTTGAAGTGGATAACCCTAAAAAGTTGCCGTTTGGGAAAGGGTTAATAAATCAAGACACACTGTATCATTAGTATCTTCAGCTGTATTCATGTCCGAGTTATCTTCCTGTTGTTTATGTTTGTTTGTTTGTTTGTTTGTTGTTTTTTTGCTTGTTTTTGTTTAAGAAACAACATATGTCCACTTACTTCTGCATGACGACATCCTGGTATATAATTTGGTCCAACAATGTGAATGATTTGACATCTAGAATCAGTATGTTTCCACCTTCTGTTCCCAGTAATAACTGCTCCTGGTTTGTTGATAGACAGCAGGCCGATACTGTCTTCATTTTACTGCAAATACATGAAAGCCACAGTAAGGATGCATGATGATTTTGAACGTTTTTTTTAACAATGAACATATAAGACCCACTAGTGTTTCATTTAGTCTGTAACTTTGCAACTTCTACCTACAGGGAATCACATTTGCCTTCTATGAGTTCTGACAGGTCTCCATTTAATTAATGATTAACTGTTTACTTGTGCAGTACAATTTATTATTTGTGATTTTTTATATATTTCAAAATGACTAAACAATACATACAGTTTTAAATGGACAAATTAAATATGAAGCATAACTTACTTATTTTCTATGGCATGTTGTTTGACCTCTGTAAGTGTTGAGTTGAGCCCATCTTTATTGTTGTTAATCTCCCACAAGTGTAGACTGTTGTCTGAACATAGGGAGATGAGCCGACCCTGAAACATGCACAATAATAACTGAGCTGCAATTTGGAAAACAAGTCCTGACAGCATAATATACAAGATGGATAACAAGAGCTGTCCGAAGACAGCGCGCTCGACTTTCTAAGTTGCTTAGTATAAAGGGGGCATAACTCCAAATATAGTGGAGCCAGGGTCATGGGCCCTGGTAGTAAGGTAGAGGGTGTGATGGTGAATAAGTATTCCAAGTTTGGGTAGAATCCCTTCAGTTTGATAGTATGGAAGTAATTGATGTTTGAAAAAACTTTAACCTTTGTTGCAACGCCAACGCCAACGCCCGGGTGACAGTATAAGCTCTTGTTTTCTTCGAAAAGTGGAGCTAAAAATCAGTCTGTGCCTAGAAACAGGCTGATCAAGATCCATTCTCTTCTCCAAGAGCTACTGCAAGTAGTGAAGAAACCATTAGAGAACATTTAAAAATTGTCTTTGCATTGGAAAACAAAACAAGTAAGTCAATTTATGTTCTTTTCTTTCACCCCTTCCCAAACAAGACCTTCTTTTGACAGGCTTGGGAAAACATTGAGACAAAAGAAGAAACTGCTGATAACCAGCAGTTTCTCCTTTTGTCTCAATATTTTCTATGTCATATTTTGAATAAATTCTATCTTAAATAACTTCCATTTTGTCATTTGTGGCAGTTTTTGAAGTGGATCATCCTGAAATTTGGCTGTTTGGGAAATGGTTAACACTTTTCCATGCCCATAATTTTTTTTTATGATCTAATATGAAGGCTGAGGTCAAAAGTAGACTAGAAGACCTGAAGGTCTTGAGTCGCTCCACAGGCCTGAGTTTCATGTAATATTTAATCCAAGATTAGATTAGATTGTTCAATGCTTGTGTTTCATAGAGCAAAAAGAAAGTTACAAAACTAGATTGTTCAAAATGTTTTGTTCTTGAAGCAAAGAAAGTAAAACTATATGTTTGCCATTTGAGAAAGGGTAAAAGGAAATGGTAGATCATTCCAGCTTTGGATGATACTAGCAATTAAAATTTTCCATCTTCCAAACAGATCTAAATTGACAGACCATTGATTACTCCAAAATATTTCATATTTCTAAAAATAGATTTTGAGCTAAAAATAGAATTGGGGAAATACCATATTCCAAAATTAATGCAAATGGCTGATGAAACCTGAATTTCTTGTCATATCAAGTTTTGACTAAATTTTTCAAAACTTGCTGCTCTTAAAGCAATTACAAAGTACCTAGAAAACTGAAAACACACTCGTATAAGATCAATTGGTTACCAAGCTTTGTCTTTAATAGAGTGAGTTTGGCTGTTAGAGTGAGAAAAAAGTCACAATTAGCAATTTTGTCAAATTGAAAGGCATATAACTTAGGATTTTATATTCCTATCTAGCTAAGAATCACACTTAAGCAAGATCTTAACTTCACCTACATCTTGTTTAAGTTTTGACTTGATTGTTCAATATTTGTGGATGTAAAGAGTGTAAAATCAAAGTCGAAAACAGCAATTTTGTCAAATTCAAGGGCAGAAAAATCATGATTTGAGATTCCTATGAAGCTGAAAATTACAAACATGCAAGATCTTATGGCCAGTAAGATTACATGAAAGTTTCGTGTTGATTAGTGGATATTTATGGTTGTTTGAGTAAAAATAAGGTCAAAAATGGTAATTTTGCCAATTTCAAGGGCACATAACTCAGGACATAATATTCAGATTAAGCTGAAAATTGCACTCAGGCAAGATCTTATCAGCACCAACATTCTGACCAAGTTTTGTCTTGATTGATAAATATTTGTAGTGGCTAGAGTGAAAACAAAGTCAAAACAGCCATTTTTTAATTCAAGGGCAGATAACTCCAGACTTTCTGGTTCAATCAGAATGAAATTTAGGAATCTGATAGAGGACCACCTAGGGATCATTCCTGTGAAGTTTGATTGAAATCCATCATGTGGTTTCTGAGGAGAAGATTTTTAAAGAAAAAGTTGACGACCGGACGGACGGACGGACGCACGCACGGACGCACGCATGACGGACACAGCGCCATGACAATAGCCCGCTGGCCTGAAGGCCAGTGGAGCTAAAAACGGTTGTATTATAGTCTTGAAATTGAGGAAAATGAAGAAATTGCTGATTCAGCAGTTTCTTTCTCCTTTTTTTTCCACTTGCAATGTTTTCCGAAACTTTGTTTCAAAACCAGGTCTTTCTTGTGAGAGGGTTCATTTCTCTTCAGCTATTGTGATAATTTGGGACAAAAAATATACATATTTGCATAAATTACTTCCCTTTCAATTCAATGCAGCATATAAAAGAGGGTCACCTTGTTACAGTATAAAAGTGGAAAAATTGAATCTAAATGTCAGATGACCAGTCAACCAATCACTGTCAAGCTTGACATTTTTAAATGTTGACCTTAAATGTAAGGTCAGACTATTCTACATTAATGTTAACCTAGTTTGACAGCTGTAGGATCAACTTTCCACAGCTACAACCCTCCCACCCTCTGGTCTGGTAATTGAAAAAGTTATTTTGGACCCTTTTAACCCTTTCCCAAACAAGACCTGCTTTTGATGCCCCTGGTAGAAATTGCTTGGGAAAACATTGAGGCAAAAGAAACTGCTGATGACCAGCAGTTTCTCCTTTTGTCTCAATATTTTCTGTGCAATACTTTTTAAAAGTCCTATCCATTTTGTCATTTGTGGCTGTTTTTGTAGTGGACCCCCCTAAAATTTCGCTGTTTGGGAAAGGGTTAAATGGAATGTGAATTGCCCTAGTCTGATGTTGATATTTCTTTTGATGTTTGAACTTAGTGTGTGGCTTTAACCCATTCAACAAAATTGATGCTTTTTGAGACCCCACAAGACAAAAGCTGTGGAAAACACTGTGGAAAATGAAGAAATTGCTTGCGAAAAGCAATTTCTTCTTTTTCCACTGTTTTCCACCAAGAAAGACAAAAAGCACCTATGCGTGGGAATGGGTTAAGAGACTTATCTTATCAGCATCGATGTTGTTGTCTGAGAAAACTTTAAAATTGAACCAATTCTTTTACCTATACATAATAGCAGATCAAAGGGAGACAATAACTCACCTGTTCTGGCAGGAAGAAGAGTTGTGTAACTTGAACATCTCCAGAATGTACACCGGTCCATTCTACACCAGGGGCTCCAAATCTTTGTACAGGTTAAGGTCATAATCTTATCATAGATATATTATAATGAATAATGACAATGTTTGGTAAACAAGATCTAAATATAACAGCTTGAATATAAGCTCTGTAATATAAATTTGTCACCTAAAGTTGAAGATCTTTTTAGTTTCTTTATTAAATTTCAGTCAATTTTATTTTCTTTATTTACATAGGTCTACCAGCAGACCTTTTTGATTAATGTCTCTCCAGTTGAAGAAATGTTGGGTTACTCAGCATGGAAAGAAAATGCATAATGCAAGTTACAATCTAATTTCCATTGCATTAGGCCATAAAATTTTTAACATTTTTTTATAATTTGGATGCATAATAACAAAACTGAAAGGTAAACAATGGTATATAGCCCTTTCCCAAACAAGACCTGGTTTTGACGACCCTAAGAGAAAATGCTTGGGAAAACATTGAGACAAAAGAAGAAACTGCTGATAACCAGCAGTTTCTCCTTTTGTCTAAATATTTTCTGTGCATTACTTTACACAAATACTATATCTATCAATATTTATTTTTCGTCTGAAGCAGCTTTCAAATCGGACCAGTCCAAAATTTTGTTGTTTGGGAAAGGGATAAGGTAGAGTACTACAATGCCAGCTGTGTTTGAAAACGTGGTAACTACAGCTTATTCAAATTGTAGTTACAGTATTTATGAATGTAACTGACAATAGGTTACACCAATTGTTATCACAAGTTCATGATAAAATCACGACCAGGGGCTCAACCTTCAGGGGTAGATGTTCATTGTCCAGAAGGATCTTGACCAGCCAGACCTATCATTACAGCCAATCAACTGGACTTAATGTGACAGCCTTTCAAAATCCAACAATACCCTTCTCTCCATACATAAAATTTCAAAATATTGTTAGCGTTATTGCAAAGCCTCATATTCACAGTTCGATTAAAGCTGTAGTCTACTAGATACAAGGTTCTGCAATAACACCGATGACATGTCTCTTTTCATCATATGAAAACTAGAACTGTCGCAAAGCGGACAAATACCCCCCACTAGCGCGTTGTCACTGAAAAAGTGCTAAAGTTCAAAGTGGCATAACTCTGAAACTACTGCCTGGATCAAGATGAAAATTGCAGGTGCACAACTTCATATGATAGGAAACAACCTTCTACAATTTCAGCAAAATCGGTCAAAAACTGTGGGAGGAGAAGAGGACACAAAATTATGTCCACGGACGGACAGACAGACGGACAGACGGACGGACAGACGGACAACCTGAATCCAGTATACCCCCCCATAACTTTGTTGTGGGGGGTATAATTATGGAATGGTTCAAAGCCAAAGGAGTTAAGGAGCTCTCCGAAGTGAACATATAACAAAAGCTTGATTGAATACATAAGACAAGACAACATTGACAGAAAAGAAGAAATTTGCTGATCACCAGCACATTATGCTTTTTTCCTAAATGTTTTCCTAGACTCATTTGGGATAGAGATTAAATATGACAGCCTTTGAAAAAGGACAATTCATAAATTAATACCCTTTCCTCCACTGATACACAATACCATTATTACAAGGCTTGTGAATTCTTTGATGGTTCACTTTTGATGGGTCCATGTAAAACTGAGCTACAAGTACATATAATTTGTAATGCATTTAAAACAGTTTTGCGCTATACCATAGTTTGTCCTTGAGGGAAACAATGTTCAGTAATTCACTAACCAATTATTATTCACTAAATATTATAATTATTCAGTTGATAATTATCATTTTTTCCAAGTTGTCCTCAGTCCACAGTCAACTACAAAGCCAGAGCAAAGTAAAGAATCAAGATTGTTATTTTTTCCCCAGATTTATACAGACATCATTGCATATAAATTTTGAAACTGTAGGAACATTCTCTTATCTGAAACAAAGTAAAGCAAGTCAATAAACTTGTCACATGAAAAAGGGTCAATTGTCTTTATGGCCATTTATTAATTAAAATAATTGTTTCTCCCTTGTCCCTCAGTCTGTAATACAGCATTTTATGAACGCTGAAATGTACAATTCACCTCTTTTATTTACTTGTTAGTCTGAGCAAATAATTACACATGTGTTATAAGTAAGAGACAGTGTACATGTATGAAACTAGAAAGACCTGAAGGTCTTGAGTCGCTCCACAGGCCTGAATTTCTTTTAATATCAAATCCAAGTTTTGACTAGATTTTGAATACTTATGGTTCTTACAGCAAAAACAAAGTCAAAAGCAGCAATCATGTGGTCAATGCAAAAAGAAAGTAAATGAGTGAATATTTTAGGGATGTTAGAGCGATAATAAAATTGAAAACTGTGGTTTTGCTTAATTCAATGACAAATAATTCAGTATGTATATTTAAAATCAAATCGAAAATTAAACACATGCAAGATGTTATGGTCACTATCATTCTGTTCAAATTTTGTCAATATTTGTGGCTTCAAGAGTGGAAAAAGTGTCGAAAACTGAAATTTTGTCAATTTCAAGGGCACATAACTCAGATTGTAACAGTGTGATAATGTTGAAAATTACACATAAGCAAGACCTTGTTGTCAACAAGATTCTCTCCAAGTATCATCTGATTGGTTAACATTTGTGGTTGTTAGAGTGAAAACAAAGTCGAAAATGGCAATTTTTGTCAAATTCAAGGGCACATAACTCATGATGTAAGATTCCGATCAAGCTGAAAATTACACCCAGGCAGCAAATAATACTTATATATATTCTGTCCAAGTTTTGTCTTGATTGGTTTATATTTGTAGATTTTAGAGTAAAAATAAAGTCAAAACCAGCAAAATAGAGCCAACAAGAGCCGTCAGAGACGGACAATGCTCCCGGAATAAGGTATTGTCACAATAAATATATGCCATGCAGAGCTAATATAAAGCTAACAAATGTTAAGCCCCCTTTTTCCATGACATATTTTGTATACGCAAATTTTCAATAGTTTATTGTCAAGGGCATCTAATTTGCTACTCAAATATGAAATTTCATCAAATTCTGACCATTAGACTAGGAGAAATTAAAGAAAAACTGTATTTAACCTTAAGTCCCCTTTTCCCGTGACGAGGCCTCAAATCAAAAAACCGGGAAAAGTACATCGGCATTTTGTCATAGGGAGTTCACATGGTAAGTTTCATTTGATTTGGCCCAAGGGTTATGGAGAAATCGCTTCGGACGGACGGAATGACGGATGGACGGACGGACGAAGCGGCGACTATATGCTCTCCCTTCGGGGAGCATAAAAATGGCAATTTTTGGCAATTACAAGGGCACATAACTCATGCTATAAAATTCAGATCAAGCTGAAAATTTTACCAAGGTAAGATCTTATAGTCAGTATTATTCTGTCAAACAGCCATTCTCCAGAAATTGAAGCCATTTTGAAAAAAAGCTGTCGCCAGCTTATATGCGCTGAAAGATAATTCTCGGTGTTTTGGCAGTTCATTGAGATCATTAAATGATTATTACCTAACCATTTTCGAGATGATATATGCACACTCGGATGCGAAAACCTCATTACTAAGAAAAGTATGTGTCCATCATTTATTAACATGGGGGTCTTAAAATTCCCATGTCGCCAACCCAATTTTCTGTATATCTTTCTCATTCTTTTCTTCAACAAAGCTTACATACTGAGAAAATGTTATCAATATATGTGGAATATATAGGGACTTGAAGTTTTAAAGCTAATTATGCATCTTCTTCATATTTTCACTACTTTTTACATCCAAATGTATGTGTCGCACAAGAGCCTATTTTCCCGTAACGACTTTTCTTTGTTCTTAAATTGCTAAAGAAAAGTATTAAGAACATACAATTAATGCCTTATCAAATGCAAAAGGTATTAAACTTATCAGGAAAACATAATTTTTTAACAAATGTGTTGTTGATTTATACTGTACAGACAAAATAAAAACGAAAATTGAAATGTCGCATTTCAAACGCTATGCTTCCATAACGTTCATATCTACAGAACCAGAATGCTCTTGGTGAAAAATGAATATAGTAGGCGATGAACAAATAATAGGGAACATTTTCAAAACTATAACATTATGAATATCAGTTATATTCAGAATGGGGGTCACTGTTTTTGTTCGTTGGTCACCATGCTTCCATAACTGTTAGTTTCCATAACGTATTTATAATCTGAGTTTGCGTCAACAGCATCACACAAATCTATAAGAAACATTTAGTTTTAACATGGAATGTCTCTGTATATGGCAACAGGATCAATTTGCACTTACATATTACGAGGATTTCCG